>ULGT01000014.1:239611-817975 GCA_900519025.1 Yarrowia porcina | reverse complement strand
TTTTTTTTTTTTTTTTTTTTTTTTTTTTTTTACTTATAACCCACTTCTGAAGTGTCTCCTCTCTTATCATCTGCTTGTCCTACTTACAACACACCAATGATAAACCTGAGCTACAAGTACTGACATCAGAGGTATCGACTTTATCAGTTCTGAGGGATCGTAGTATTCAATGTATTTGTGAGAAACGTCTTGAATACATTCTAAAATAATATCTGTACATACTTGAAGATACGTCTTGTACCTGGTAGGTGAGTTGGGCTGTAGTTGTATGTAGTTACTAAGACAACTACACCAATATAGAATGTGAGTGAGGGTATCACAACTGAGAGGTACAGTACAAGTACAAGTATCGTCACGTGATCACCAGCCTCAATCAGCCCCAACTCTTTATTATGTTGAGCTGTTGAGAATCGATCAATCACTTTTGTTTATTATATAACCCTAGACCTCCCTCCTATTGCTTCACTACTTCTGCCATGCCCTCAATCAAAGACCTCCCTATTCTCGTCTACTACTGCCGAACTCATGGACTGCACATGACAATTGAACAAAAGGCGGTCCATAATAAAACCTGTCCGGGACCTTACGAGGTCGAGCCCATTTATCGGGAGTGAAGGGAAGAGTAAACGACCCAGCTTTTTACCCCAGAAATATATTATGACAGATGCGATTTGTATTTAACGTAGAGGTATCTTTCATATCAAGTTGGTAATATATGTATGACTACAGAAGTAATTGTACAGCCTCCATCAAGTCTATGACATCCAATATATATATTTATTGAGTCCCTAGATGTGTTATGTTCCTATCTTCTATAGCTCTACTATCATTAGGTGGTCAGCCTCAACTGTAGTCTATGAGAAAAGGAATGCGCCATTTGAGAGGAAATTTGTATGAAAAAAAGATGAGAGAAGTAGTAGATATGGGTAAATAAGGGTCGTAAAAGACAGTGGTGGTGTTTGTTTGTAAATTGGGCTTGTGGAAGAATGATTTGGTGGGACCTTGTTGTGGTAGTAGAGAAAGATGATGATGAGGTATAAGGTGTACTTTTTGAGTGGTGTTAGGGGATTTTTTAACTATAAGATGGGCTAATAAGGGTCACTGTCATCACCTTTGTATCTTCTGCCATGTTTGTTGCTTCTTTATCGTGTTTCCAGTGTGATCTAAATGCCATGTTCACGTTGGGGAAGGGATACAGAAGTTGAGAGTGCATTAGGGGAGCTACCGTAAATCCAAGTGTACCATTAGAATCCTTGAAGCTAGGGGAGTCTTTTGGTCTAGTTCCTGACCTTTCATCCTCAATATTAGTATATTTATTCCTGTATCTTCGTTGCTTTTGTTGAGAGTGGTAAGTAGATGATAACTCAGTATATAATAGCTCTAAAAGAAGTAAAATTGAGTCACGTGACCAAAATAAGAACATTCAAGAAGTACCACCACCTTTACAGACTCTCTTACCTCCCATTTACGCTCGTATATCCCCTACCATCATCACAGCTTACATAATACCACCTCACCCTCCACCTCACCCTCTGCAGCCCCAACCCTGCCCAAACCCCACCATCTTACAACCCTCACCTTTGTCTCCCTCCTGGTCAAGTCCACATGCTTCCAGCTCCTCCCCCCGCCGAGCTACTTAGGGTCTTAGGGTCTCCACTTGCTCGAGGGGCAATAACGCAGTCTCTGGGTCCTGCATCCGACGTAAAAGGTAGGACGTAAACGTGATGCATTGCTGTAGTCCGGTTTGTACGTAGGGCAGGTTCTTTGCTAGGTATGTTGGAGGTTTTTAGTTGCTGATAGTGAGACAGAGGGGGAGAAAGGGTGAGGAACTTTAGTGGTTGATAGAAGGGGGAATAAAGAGAATTAAAGGGAGATAATAGTACCATTAGAACGAGCTCGTTTTGGAGATTCTAATGGTCAACTTCATTTTTCAATTGGACCAGTATTAACTGTTTTAATCCGCCTCCACCCCACCTCCTGCACAACGTTATCGGCGCATACTCTCATACTACTGCCGGAGGAGCGGGGTGCAGTTATTGGTTTGACAATGTCTTTGTGCAACGACAAGCGGGAAGAAGCAAATACTTGGCTGTCTGTGGATGTTTGTGATGGCTGTGGCTGGCTGTAGGTCTCAGTATAGTGGGTCAACAAGTGGGATGACATGCTGCCAAGGTAGGGGAAGGTAGTCCTGCCAAGCCAGGAAGATTGTGATTGTAGAGATCGAGTTGAGCAAGCTAAAGCGATGAAAGGAGAACTTGGGGTGAGCCGGAGGTCCCTCTCAGGGTCTGGAGGTTGACCTGCTCATTATGTCCACCTATCTGTCTATCTCTTCACTGAGGGACATCATGAGAGAGATGTTATGACCCCGGTGAGTATATTGGAGGGGAAGAAGACTTGGGGAGTTGTTAGAATGAGTCTGACTACACTATTGATGAGGTTTATCAACTCTAGACTGGTTTTCTTTGAGCTGAAGGAGTCCCTGTGGTGTTCTTATGGCTCCACTGCTGGTATGTTCACTCAGTGAGTACAATAGACACCATAGTGGATGTCTAGAAAGTTGAAAAAAGAGATGGAGAGTTCTTATAACCGCTCTCCAAACTGATCCAGATACGAGGAATATTTTGGTCAACTCTTTTCTCAGTCTGGTAAGTCTTTTACCATCCATAATACAGATAGACATCTTTCTAAGGCTGGCCTAGAGATAGAGCATAGCCACCACCGTTCAAAGTACTTGAAACAGTACCTGTACCTGAATTGAGATAGAAGGTCTATCAGAAAATGGTAATTGCTATTTCTGTGTTATCTAGCTATTTCCGTACAAGTCTATGAACTGTCAGGAGAGGTCGAAAAAGTACTTGCTACAAGAAGAGTGGAATGTATACTCTCTAAAGAACGCCTACCAATATAAAAATGAGCCAAACCAAATGTGGGTGACCTAGCGACTCCATTAATTACTTCAAGATATATAGACACTTCCATGGTTTCCCCCAGATACTCACCCTTAGAGGTAACCAACCTTAGAGACCTAATTACATTATTTGGAATAGTACTGTAATATCTGCCACCAAGTACAAGTACTTCATACTACCTCACTATAATATCCAACTTTTCACACCACTCCATCACCCCAAATTCTTATTTGTATCAACTTCAGATAACATACGAAGCCTTTGACCTGTTCTTATCAGACCTTAGTCCTACTGTAAGTGAGGTACGAGGAACCAGTAGAAGATACAAAACAGTCATGTGACTGTAGAAGAAGTCACGTGTTATAACAAGAAGTCACATGACTTTCTATATTCTTAAGAAGTCGAACCAAAAGACCAATTACTCTGTCCTATCAGTATGGGATCTCTCAACATATTGTACGATTAGTTCCAAAGAACAGTCCACCAGAAGAACGCCTACCAAGTCTTCTGGCTAGTTACTAGTCAACCAATATACTTTAACCTCTCTACAACCGTTCATTTCCTACTCTACTTCAGTATCTTTAGTACTTCATCTTCTCATAGCGTACTTCTTCCCATAGCTCTTACAACAGCACCACCTACCACAGCACAACTCCCCCAATAACCCTCCAATTTCAACTCCAACACATTCATTAGAGTCCCTGGAGTCCCTTTATTATAACCGTACTCTCATTTACTCCATATCTACACTAGCGAGCCCTGTAGTTCTCTCACACCTGATACCTCCACCCACCAACCTCTTCTTGCACTACTGTTTACTCATTGACTATAAATTACTCCCAGTCATCATCACTTTCCTCCTCTTTGACCTCTTCCTTCTTCTCCTCCTTAGGCTTAACCACCTCCTTCTTCTTAGGCTCCTCCTCCTTCTTAGCCTCCTTATCCAGAGTCACATCTGACGCTACTCTCGACACGACATCATAAGAACCGTCATTCTCGGTGGTCTCCGTCTTGGTTTCCTCATCAGACTCGTCCCAATCAAACTCCTTTTCCGTCTCGCCTCCAGCCTGACTAAGCACCTTCTTTCGCTGCTCTTCTCCAGCTACAATACCCTTGTACATGTAATAGTACCGGGTCCAGAAGGAGTTGTAGTCAATCGACTCAGGTACAAGCTTCTCCATGAGGGTTCGAAGAGCAGGATGAGCTTCCAGATCAGCAGCAATCTGATCAGTCTGTTTCCCAATATCAAACTCCTTTTTGAACGACTCATAACCTGTATCTACAGGCTGCAAAAACACCTCTTCAGAGGTATGTAGAGAATGAAGTTGGGCATCAAACCGGGTAGAAAACACCTGTTGACGGACCTCTTCAGGAGCGTTAAAAAGCAGAGTATCAGCAGGGTTTGTATCAGTGGAATCTCCTTCTTCAACACGGATAGTTTCTCGCATCAAAGCCTGGAAATTCGACCCGATTTTCGAAAAATAAGCGGCTCCAGCATCTTCCACTTTTTCAAGATCTTTATCAAGATTGTCAATGTACAACTGAGCTTTGGTAGAGAGTAGAGAGAGTAGATCACGTGAACTATCAACAGGTTCATCTGAAGAACCAGCTGACTCAGCAACTTCTTTCTCCTTTTGCTTCTCACTCTCAGCAGCTCGCTTCTTGGCTAGCTCTCCAACCTCATACTTGACGGCTTCAAAGTCCTTGCCAACCTCCTCCAAAATCACAGAAGACTGCTTACTAATCGTCGACCAGAGCCCGCCCATCCAAGAGGACGTCTTTGTGTACGCCTGGGCAACCTGCTCTTCTAGTTTCTCAGCAGCCTCATTGATTTCCTGGGCTTGTTCCTTGTTAATTTCTTCGGTGGATAAGGGTTTGGGGGTGGTGGAGTTGGAGGAAGACTCCGTTGGCCCGGTAACGGTCACCTGGGGGACCACTGACTCGGGTTTCTGCTCCGAGTCAGCTTCAGACCGGTCCACAGTGCCCAAATCGCCCTCAATAACGTCCTTCTTATCCGTGGCTGACATGTCGTGGTTATCGCAGGCTTATTTGGTGATGTACGATGGGGTGGGATGTTAGGGTTAGGGTAGAGAGGCGGGAGGTAGCAGGGTATCAAGAGTGGGGTATTAGAAAGGTGTTAAAGGTGAATTAATAGTACCAATGGAGTTAGGATCACGTGATGAGTATTATGGGAGTTTTCCAGAGAAATTTGAGCGGTTTCTGAAGTTCAGAATTTGGGAAACTGAGAATATCGGAGATTTAAAAGTACCATTGTGATCGCGTGACTAAGGGGAATCTAATGGTACTATTACTATCTTTATTCGAGTTGTCAATGGTCTGTTAAATGTGGCTTTATACTGCTGCCTAAGCCATATTGAGGCGCCTTAAGGTTAGATGAAATGAAGTGATTAAGGAGGTGGAAACAGGGACATCGATAGGAGGGCTCTTGTTGGGAGCATACTACTTTGTTATATATCAAAATGATCTCCTTGGTCTACTGAGTATTTCTGTGTTTTCAGATTTTCGATAGCACTACTAATGGTGGAGATGTATCTTAAAACACGCTGCAGAGGTCCTAGAGACTCGCTGAAAACGTCATAATAACAATTGAGCCCTACAAGGCACATTTAGCTAGCTTACTTTCTTTTATGAGCTCTCTCTGGACTATGTACTATAGTTATTCCCCCTCAACTCACCAAACCTTATTTACGCTATATTCGACGTGTTGCGTGTAGTCGATTGAAATACTCATCTCTGACTGTTTTGAACGACGATAGAAACAAAAAGGGCAAATGTCGAAATACGCGTCGTTGCCGGATCTGGTGAGTATATCACGTGATAGAGAGGGCACGTGACTAGGCACGTGACTTGAAGGACATCTTTACAATGTCTTCTTTTAACACACCATTCTAACCCAGGATACAGCACCAGACGTCTATGAGACGCCAGATGTGCCAGATAACTATGAGGTGAGTTTGGAACGAATTAGGGGAGGGGATTTAACAGGTTATGAGTTGTTCCGTTGCGATTGGATGTATATTGGAGGGGTTTGGGGGGATCTTGGAATCTAGTCACGTGATTAGATTTCGAGGTACCCTAGAAGATGGGGGAGATCTAAGGGAGGAGATTGAGGTCATTTTGGGCTGGTTTTGGGCGGTGGATGGGGGAGTTGTGACGTTTTTGAGATTTCTGAAGTGTGGAGTTGAGAAACTACGGGTCGAATCTCGACTGATTTGGAATTCTGACGTGAGAATCGTGTTCAGAGAGTGTAAGTGGGCTTCGGGGTGCTTTTCGTTTCTCATTTGACCGCCTCATTGTTGTTCTGATGGTCCTCATATTGTCATTAGAGATACCTCTTTATCAGGCTCAATTGTGGTTGGATTTGGAATCAAGCTGCTTAACTGAACTCTACACACTCTTGCGATCACAATGGTACCATTAGACCCATGATATTACCACTTTTACGTCCCCTATGACTATCTTCAAATTCTTCCCTTTCCAAGAACCCCCCTAACTCGACCAATAACCATCAGAAAACAGAAATAAGACCACCACGAGATTCCCCTGGAATTCGCAAGCTGGAATATACCCTATTCGCCATGATAAGGCCATTTTACAATCGAATAGCCGGTTTTCTACGAAAACCTATACTAACCCAGGCGGAACCCGCTTCTCCACCTAACGAAAACATTGATACTTCGAGCACAAACACCGCTGAAGCAGCCAAGAAGTTTGCCGGCTCGGATTTCGACAATTCGCTGACTAATTATTCCAACCGAATTGACCGTCAACAGGTCTCGTTTACCAGTGGAGTTGCAGGCGAAACTCGAGACGAGAAACTGGCCCGAATCAAAATGGAACTTGAGGAACTTGCTGAGTCAGCAAAAGACGACAAGGACGAAGACGTGGACGCTCTTCACGTGATGTTGGAGGATCTACAGGTGAAGAAAAAGTCGTTACCCTTACTGAAACAAGCTGAGGTAAGCAGTGAAGGAGGAGGCGTTGGTTTTGTCAGAAGTACCCCTTCAAGTGACATTCACGTGACTTCTACACATTTGGCTAAACTGGTGAACCTCGAAAACCGTCTTTCGATCGTTGAATCATCTCTCTACGACCCAAACAGCCCTGAATCTGCTCCTTTACCGCTTGCTACAGCCATCAGAGACCTCATGCTCAAGTTGTCTCTTCTCACATCTTCTCCTCAGACTTTACAAGCTCAACAAACGAGAATTCAGAATATTAAAAAGGGTACCAGCGGAGGAATGGGCAGTATGAGGGCTGAGTCACGTGCCGAATCACGTGGAGAAAGCAGATTCGAGTCACGTGGAGGAGATTCACGACTAGAGTCTAGAATGGAGAGTAGGATGGAGTCAAGAGATGAACATAGTAGCAACATTTCGGGGCTACAGAATGTGGATATCGTCTATTCGCATTTATCGACGATTACGTACCTCAGTCACGTGGTTCCAAGGCTTGTTTTACGTCTTAAAACGCTCAGAGAAGTCCATAATCTCGCTTCTCAGTCGGTTTCTACTCTTGCCACTGTTAATCATCAGATTCAAGAGCTAGAAGCGGCTGTAAAAAAGTGGACCGAGGTCCTGGAGAAGGTGGAGGGGGAGTTGGAAGGACGGGCGGGGTGAACAGTGTTGCTTACTGTTTAATGGTGCATTTCTATACAGTGGAAGAATGGTCTGGGTCCATTGATTTGATGTTATTCAGTTCTGGTCACGTGATTTATAGCCAAGCCACATGATTCGTACAGGTCACATGACTCGTACAGGTCACATGACTTGTCATGTGAAACTGCCAAAGTCTGTTGAACTGGAAGAGTCAGTCTAAGACTGCGATACTACAGATAAGCTGTGTGATGAACATGGATTTCCAGACTGTGAATGCATCCAGAATCACGTGATTTAACACGAGACATATCACGTGACATAGTATCTAGTCTAATCTTTCTAATATAGAAATACAGGTGTAATGGAAAGGTTGATTTGAACTGTATAGGAAGTGACTGTTGAATGAAGAAGTGCACTATAGAATCAAGATGGATAAGTGAGACTCCTAAAAAGGACAAGTCCCGATTTAGAAGGAACGTTTGTCGAACCACTACTTGTAGGACTACAGTTCTCAGTTCCTACGAGTACCTGGTACTATCACTCTTCCTCAGGTCTTTTTTTATAGTAAGGTAAGATATGTAATCCCTCGTTATAAAAGTAGTCATGAACCTGAAAGGATAAAAAAGTCATCTATTCCATCCGCTTAGCAATCTCTATCAGAATATACAACTACACGGTACTTCGTTCTAGCCACACCAGAAGGGATTCAGTCCTGAGTCAAGGAGTCTTATATGGAGATTGATCACATGACTGAATGAGCTCTTACACGTGACTTATTTATACCCTCTTGTACTCCTAGTTTGATTATCAGCGGCCCTGTCAAGAACTTGACTCAGGAATTGGGTACTACCTGTTACCAGGTAAATGTATCTACATGCGGTATACGAAGAGATGCGTTCTTATCTCTTCATTATTGTAGACCTTCGTAGTTCCGTCTTCAGCCACATCAAACACTCTCTTCTATCATATAGAGCTCACTCATCATGTATTGCCAACATCAAGAAGACAACTTCATTTTCACCCTTTTCTCTCGTATCGTACGGTTACCTGGTTGAAGGGAGTGTATTGTGTGGATAACTGTAAGTTAGAAGAACAGCTTTTGGTGAGTCAAAGTGCATCAATATTAGTAGAAAACAAATCACAGAGAGAAGGGGAGTTCAATTATGTTATTTTTATAGCTCTAGCTTCAATATTGAACAAGTTCGGATGTTTCTACAAGTCGAATGGCACAGCTTGCAAACATAAAAATTCAGGTTCTGTTGCACTGTGGAGAGTCAATATCATCACTGTATCCACCGATTGGCTTTGTCACATGTCCACTGTTACAATTCCGCTTCTCAATGCTCCTCACCTCTTGTCCACTTCCACAGCAATCAGCCGCTTGGTTTGATTACGTGTGTGGATCTCATCTGAGCTGTATAGTTCCAGAATCGGAAGTGGGTCCTTGAGTGGATATTATATTGGATATTGACGAAAGTATTATGGAAGATATTATTACCCTGAGGTGAGCAAATGGTGCGTTTTATGTCTTTACTATTCTGAGTTCTAGAGACAAAGAGTAACGTGACATGTAGTGACTTCACTCAATGAACTCACCTACGAGTACACGACGTTAGAGACTTTCTACAAGATCACCCCCTTCAACTGCTTCGCTTGATACCACTAATCAAGCTGACAGGATATTATCCCTCGTAATACCCCATTATTATCGCATGGAATGAGGCAGGGATTCCAGAAGAAAGGAGTACATACGTGGAAGGGCTGTTGGTGACTCGAAATGATAGGTCAATTCACTTGTCTGGAGTACTTCTGATGTGTCAGATCCAATCACATGATTGCTCTGATTCTATAAAAGTCAACTGACTCCCACTTTACTTATATATACAAGTAGTCTTCTCCCACACCTTCTTCATAGAACTCTTGGCAGATCCACTTCTCCACTCTCCAACTCATTATTACTGCGCTTCGGAAATGACCTCTCGGATTCGGGTTACACTCCTTTTGACTTTATGTCTTTGGAACATCTTGAGTGATCTCATTTGATCCCCTGTCTGAATTCTCCCTTATCTATATAAGCTTGCCCATATCCAACCAACATCTCTTTCACTATCGATCACCACCCCTCTGCCATGACAACATTTGAAGTGACCATCCACCTGTACGACTTTGACTACAAGTTGGTCAAAACGTACACCAACGTCATTATCCCCTACAAACCCACCTGGAAAACGTACTTTGACTGTCTCCATTACCTCCAGAAACAATGTCCTTTGATCCAGTTCAACGCCGTCTATGGAATCACTCCTCCGTCTCAACAAAAGTGGCCTCTTCAGCAACTGGAAGGTATGCTTTTCCCCAATGAGATCCACCACCTGTTTCGAACCCAGCGCACTTGGGATATGAAACCCACCCAGAAATGGATCGATATCAATACTTATCATAAACTGAACAGTATTGAGAAACTGCTCCAGGGTCAGAATGAGTCTTCCAAGGAGCAGATTGAGCTTATGAAGTGCCAAAAAGAACTCACCAAGACCCAAATCGAACTTCTCAAGGATCTCAAGAAGAATACTCAGTCTGATGATTGTCTTGTCGTCAACGGAAAGTGCTACAAGAAGATGGAGTGCACCGATGAGAAGAGCTCTTCAACGGCTTTTGAACCTCAGTACACTCCCATTAGTCCATCTGCTGACTCTGAAGAGAAGATATCATTGGCAGATAGGGAACTGACTGTGGATATTTCCAAGAACGGTGATATTCTCATCAAGTCAAAGTTGTAGAGACGATGAAGTACAAGATCTCAGACAGACATTCTATAATATGGACATTAAATAAAAAACCAGTTCAGTATTAGATCAGTGAACACAATTTAACATTTCTTGTTCTTTAAATTAGATCAGTTTAGTAGCTTTTCATGTTGTCATCTCCAACAAGGGAAGTTCTACGATTCACCTGCATGATGCATCTCGCTAAAGCATGATAAGGAGTTTATCTGGTAAGAAGAGGGAGGTGAATAATGAGAGAAAAAGAGATATTGTGGATGAAGGAAGTCAAGAAACATTCTATTTAGATGTAATAACATCACACCAGCTCTTTGATTTGTAAAAAGACTAC
The DNA here is from genome assembly GCA_900519025.1 of Yarrowia porcina. Taxonomy (NCBI): domain Eukaryota; kingdom Fungi; phylum Ascomycota; class Dipodascomycetes; order Dipodascales; genus Yarrowia; species Yarrowia porcina. Next base: position 807,333 of record ULGT01000014.1, on the reverse strand, counting down.
ACTTTGAGGGCTGAAGAGGTCGCCTATAGGTACAAGTATACCCTAGAGCATAAGATGTATAAAAGACTTGCAACTATCAGAGTATATACTAGCCACTAACGATACTTATAAGCTGTCACTGTCACACCGTTATTTGCAAATATCTCTACTCCCTGTCAGCCATCATTTCTTCTGTCATATTTTAGTTGGAATTTAGTTGAGTAAGATTACTACAGGAAGATACTTTTCAATATTATAAACATCTGAGAGTGCTGAAAGTAGCTTTAAATAGTAGATGGTAGCCATATTAGTAATAATAGACGTTTGATTCAACTCTATCGGCTATTTTTTAGCCAGTATATTGGTATCATATCTATACAATCTAGTTAGACTTTAGTTAGGTTTTTGAGACCACCAAAATGTGGACCATAGTAAGGGAAAAATGAGCCAAAATAGGCAATTTGACTGTGAGGGAAGAACATAACAGAGAGTCTACAGAGGGGAATAAATCAAAAATATGGCAATATAATAATACCAAAATACTCGTGAGAGTCCAGGGAACACAATGCACTTATTATCTAAGCTGTACCTCCACTATTACCCACTGTAGTGTTGTGTAGTGCTGCTATAAGGCTGTTTTCGGCCCATTATTTTTTTGAGGTCAGTTTCTCAAAAGTTGAGATTTGAGAAAAAAAATAAATTTCTCAAAAAGTCCAAACTAAGGGTGAACTTGGATATTGGAAACTAGGATGGAGGAAAACTGGGCCTAGAAGGGGTCAAATCAAAAATTAATAGCAAATTTGTAATGAAGGGAGTCAGGAGAACCGAATAGTACCATTTTTATAGATGTAGGACCACTTTCTGCAAAATATGTGATTAGTCAGCAGCGATATTCTAGCCAAAAAGTCAACTATTTCCTGAGTAAGTATAAGGGGAAATGGCGGCTTTCTAAAAGTCGCGAATTTGAATGAGATTGACCGAAGAGAAGATAGAGGTAAAAGTAGGACTCTGTAAGAGTAGAATGATGTGTTTCTTTTACTCCCAGAGGTGTTTTACGTGAGATACAGGCCAAGTCAAGGCTGAACAAAAGGAGACCTACAGAAAGACGGCAAATAACAAGTTATTGAATAATGACAAGGGTAAATGTAAATGTTTACAGCTTTAGAGGTAGTGTAGGATGTTATTGAAGTCCCAGGGTAAGAATTTGTACTACTTAAAGTACCTCTTGCCATACATCTTAATACTTGTACAAGGGTCATCTACAACGAATAGAATGGGACCAGCAGGTATCCAAGTCGCTTTAAAAGTTCTCAAAATACCTATTTGAAGCGCTATTAAACCAACAGCAAAGACCTATCACTTCACGTCAATACAATATTGGGGGTTTTGGTACTTTGAAAGTTGCTGATCTACCTGATATGCAGAGCTACAACAGGACAATCAAGAGAATATGTTGTGCTCTTTAAGAAGAAGTTGACTCTCTTGAATGACACCAATACTGTACTTCATCTCACCAGAGAGTTCAACTTTACTTGTCTGTTAATGATCCCTCTAAAGTAGTGATACACTATAACCCTCTACTCACCGCACCCTTAGAAGTAGTAGGGTCGTATTTAGAGATATCCAACGGCAGCGAATCTAACAGTGATATGGTCAGTCAATGAACTGTGTACATCTGATGTCACTGTCTCACTATCAACCACCTTCACTAAAGAAAGTCTTCTCCAGAGCAAAGACTCACAACCAGGTGCAATCCTCACTATACTCTTGATTCATCAATTGACCAATTCATAATCACGTGACCTTCTCTTTTAAGCTAAGAAGCTTCCTTGATCACTTTAGTACTTTCTGCAATAGAATGAACAGTGTGTATACCTCCTTCATTACCTGCCAAGAAGAGAGCTATCTATATAACATAACAAGACATCAAAAGACGTACAAAGATGGGAAAAGAATTATTCCGTCTAACTCCTTGTAGTTCTCCTGAAGAATGTCTAATAACACTTCTCTTCCATTACACTCACAACCTCTCACTTCAAACAATCAAAACATCAATTCAAAACAGGTACCTCCCAAGAACTTCCAATGATTCAAATAGCTGCTCTACATAGACCTACTGGATAGTACCGGTACTTAATAGTTGATGTCTCCTGTTTTCAAGTTCTCCATATATCATGAATACACCTCTATCTTAGAATGTCCCACTTCAACAAGACCCACCCTAAGACCTATAGAAGTCTTCAAGAGTTATTAAAAGTAGTTATTTCTCTATATTAAAACACTTGCAGGCTTCTGGATGTATCCTAACACCAGTATTCAACTTTCTTGTCCAAGTATAGACCTATCTCAGCTCTATATAGCGCTCAAGACCATCGACTTCTTGGTGCCGGTACCAGGAATCGTACTTATAAGAAGTAAAAAATCACCGGTAGTCCGAAAAGTGATATAGCAGGTATAAAGCAGTTCTTCTTCTTCACCTTACAATGTGCAACAACGCACTTGTATAACAGTATAACATTATTCAAGTGACTTGAACACCTTAGACACACTTCACAGTCATGATGTCATACTCCTTCCACTAACGTGATACTGTATTGTACTAACTTCTTCAACTGATGTATCTACTTGTACAACATCCAATCCAGAACATATCCTGACATTGAACCGTTAACAAACGCTTCTCAATTACTTTATGTAAAGTAGTATACATTCGAGTTCTATATAAAGGTACCCTCTTTTTTACATCTAAAGTGTTCATTAATGTCAATTCAGTATAGCCCCTTCCATCTAAAAGTACATCCATTTTGGATCCTACAATACTACAAGTAGATTCCTATATACTTATATGCAGAACATTCCCCTTTTACTTCCCACTTGTCACTTACATCGTCCCCGAAAAGACAAAATTTCTTTGCCTAATGAATATAGAGGTGTCCTATAACTTCTAACATACCCTCTCACATAGTTCATCCCCCTTCTCTAATGTACTGTTCCCATGGCCACGACTTACACCCCTAGCTCTGAGTACATGTAATTTGGAATAGATTTTTACCGTCTATAGAGATAAATTAACAGGAAAAAGCCGATATGAAGCCGATTGCTGTGATCAAGCAGCTAGACCAGAATCCAGCGTTCTTCTCCACAGAATATATCGAGATAATCGAAGTTCTATTTTCACTTAGGGGTGTAAGGCGTGGCCACGGGTACAGTACTCCGTACCAGCTGCACTAAAGTAAAATAATGTTTTTCCTTTCTCAATCTCCACTCCCATGCCCCATCCTCCACCTTGATCTTCTTCGCTCTCTTTTTCTCTCTTAGACTACCGGTACTGTACAACTACACCTCAGTTCACTTATCTTAGTTCATTTATCGCAATTCAAATTTATCAAAAACCCTCATATCATCTCCTCCTCCTCAACCACTTCACCACCCCCACTACCAACACCACCGTTATGGCCACCTCCACTACCCCCACCACCCCCAACCCACTGCCCTTACCCTGTTCCTCCCTTCCTAATTCTCACTCCCTAACATTCTTCCACTCCGACTGAGGGTAATGCAGACAATTCTCCTCTTTATCCAACTCCATGCCCTCCACAAACGCCATAACCAGACTCTGATCTCCAGATCCATCAGCAGACGATTCCCACCACATTCCTCCTCCTAGATTCTTCTCCTTGACATACTGAGCCTTCAGTTTGACCACGTTAACATCATCATAAGTCACCAGAGTCTGGGTATCTTTATTGTAAAGGTAAGAAGCCTTGCATTCATCGTCAAAATGAGCCTCAAATCCAGGTCTGGGAAGCTTCTTATAATCCCAAACTCCCCGTTCCCAAGACCCTTCTTCTTGGGTGCCTTCTCCTACAGAAGAGTATGGTTTATTGAGTCCCTCAGTACCGGCAAAAGCTCGTCCATAAATGGGCATTCCAAGGACCAATTTGTCGGAAGAAACACCCTTGTCAATGTAATAGCTCATAATCTGATCGACGGAGATTTCGCCTCCATACAGGTTACTTTGGTGGCCAGATTTGGGGGACCAAGACCCGGCAAAATCATACGCCATAATGTTCCAAAAAGAAAGGTACTGGTCCATTTCAGCGATATGCAAATGTTTGGCGTACCACACTGACCCCGGAGCAGCAATAGACAGCCCAAAAGTGTGTCTATCCAGGCCAGTTTTGAGAGCTACACTGTCCAATTCAAGACGAACAGCCCTGAGAAGTTCAACGTATTGTACAGCCTTTTCTTCAGTGTCAGCATACTCCCAATCGAGATCAATTCCGTCCAGACCGAGATTGATCACATGTTGAGCTGCTGACTCAGCGAATTTCTTGCGTTTCTCTTCATCTTTGGCCATTTCGGAAAAGTTGCCTGCAAATGAGTATCCACCGATAGACAAGAAGAGTTTGAGCTGACGGTGTTTTCTCTTTAACAGGTTGAACTGGTAAAAGCATCCATGAAGCTGTTTTTCAGATTCGTCGGTCCATTTATCGTTTTCAAAGACGATTTGTTCATCTGACCATTTATCGGAAAGTTGAACTTCTCCAGTAAGAGGGTCACAGTTGGCAAAGGCGTAGATGATATGGGTGGTGGAGGAACAGGGGATTTCCCAGGGGAGATGTTTTCGGGCGTAGATTGACCAGCTGGGTTAGTACGGAAGCGACGGAAGTGAGGGCCGGAGGTCCGAACGGACAACGACAAACAAGAGAGGGCCGAAGGTCCGAACGGAGAAGACTGAGGGAACAACAAACAAAAGGGAAGGAAGCGACAAAGTCGAGTGGACAACAACACACTTGATAGGTAAGAAGACTGAGGGACAACAACCTATGGATGGCTTGGAGGCGACGAAGTCGAGCGGACAATAGGTATTAGAAGTGTGAGAGGACATCCGTTCTAACAGCTTGACGACATATCACTGTGGAATAGGACGACAATCTCGATTAGGGAGAAGACTGAGGGACAACGACCTATGAATATGGGTTGACGACATCTCACTGTGAAATAGACAACATCCTAGTATGACAGACTAAGGGCAGCATTCTATCAACAGGTTAAGGACATCACGAAGCCATCTCTAGAGACAATAGCCAACTTCATAGGGGTTAACATGACTACCTCATGTGTAGAGTCACTAACAAACTTGATAGGGAGGTAGTTGGAGGACAGCATCCTGTGGATATGGGTTGACGATGATCTCCATAGGGAGGTAATATGACAAGTCTCAAGACGACATCCTGTCAACAGGGACAACAACATCTCACAAGTCTGAGTACAGTATCCAGCTTGATAGGAAGACTTATGGGCGGACAGCATCTTGAATATGGGCTGACGCTAAGCTCAACAGTGAAGCAGCATATCTAGAGATCACATCCACTTGGTATGAAGAAGTATGACAAGTCTGAGGGCTGTCAACAGAGAAAGTCATGTGACACTGTCTTATTTCTAGAAGATAACAACTTGGAAGGGAAGTCATGTGGCACTGCCTTATGTCTAGGGAGAATGGGTGGACGACACATCACAAGTCTTAGTCATGTCTAGGACCTCCTATCAAACAGGTTACCGACATCAAACGGGAAGAGTATTTCAGTAGACAACAGTGTAGAGATGTCAGGATTGAGTGATGGCATCTTATCAACAGAAGTCGAGAGTCTTAGGGACAACAACCAACAAAGGGTAACCCATGACCAAGTCTCATACCTCAGAGAACAAGGAAGTCTTCGGTCCAAGAGCAACCAAACAGGTGTCAAGGTGACCGAGTCTGATGACAGCAATTCAATGGTAGAGCATTAACCTATGTCTAGAACGACTTCTCTTCAAAAGACACCAGGGAAGTCTCTCTGAGTGGAGAACCAACTCGACAGTAGAGGATGAACCCATGACTAGCAGATGCCTTAGACCTTAAGGACTACCTCTCATCGAATGGAGGGCAGAGCAGTCACAAGGAATATGACATATCAACAGTGGCCAACAACCTATGACTACCTCATGTCGAAGGAGAGCAACCAACCTGACAGTAGAGCAGAAGCCTTACATCTAGGACTACTTGCCATCCAATAGGGAAAGTCTCTCTGAGTGAAATAAGACATAAGACAAACACTTGTCAAGTCTGCTGAGGAGTAACAGTACCATGTCTCTGTAACCAGCACATCTTCAGGAGAGGTCTGAAAGGACAACCTGTGGGTAACCTAAGGCTCAGCCATATGTCTAGGGACAACCTGTAGAATGAGGTCAATGACATGACTGATATCAACATCAAACAGAGAGTCATATTCCGATTGGACACCCAGCTCAGGAGGTTTAGTCAGCGAAGAGCAGTCCTCTAACAGCAGTCTTATGTCTTAGGCAGCACCATATCACCAGAAGAGAGTAGACCCTGTACCCTGCAAGAGCAAGTTGTATCTAGGAAGTATCTTGTCCCTGTAAACAGCTGATGTCTCCAAATGAAGCCTGAGAAGAGAACATCCTGGAAAGGTAACCCATGACTGATACTCTAGACTGATTCTTGAAACGTATCTGACGGTGAAGGGGTATGAGGACTTGGCTGTCACTGTAGTGAAGTCATTGGCTAGGCAGACAACTTGTTGGAAGACTCATAACCTGCGGATGTTGTTTGATGACATGAATAACTCTAGGGTTCATGGAGGAGGTAGTCTGAAGGTAACTTGAGGGTGAACAGCTCATTAAACAGTAGGTCTGCAACCAATAGACGGGATGTAACATGTTCATAAGGCTGTTGTGAAGTGGAAGACAGAAGAGGAGTCTGAACCAGCAACCATTGACAGTAAACAAGTCTGAGAACTGCCTGAGGCTGTTGAGAAGACTTCTGACTGAAAAGACATCCACCTAAGACTGAGAGAAGAGTCCTGATCCACAACAGCTCATCAAACTGGAAGTAGAAGAGTCTTAGTCAACAACCTGAGCTGACAGCCTATGGTCAAGACTAACGAACAAGTCTTAGTCAACAGTGGAGACAGAGAAAGGAACAATTGTCCAGGAGACGGACAAACTGAACAACCTGTCTTCAGAGATGGACGCATACGACAAGACCAGCTAGACAGCCACTGGACCGGCTCCCAACCTAGATGTGATATCTGCTCAAGAAAGGTATGGCGGTAACCAAAGGTGCCTTCGTGGGACACTAGACAGTTCCATTGTAGACATTCCTCTCAGTCAAGTAAGGGTATGTCGTGATGTTGTTCAGTGGGTCTATCAACCAGAAGACTCATCAGAAGACATTGGATCTGGAATAAGCTTGAGTGGTAATAGTGACGTCAGAGACTGATATAGCATCTTCAGTGGAGAGACAAATTGAGAGACAGACGGTGAGATGGACAGAGAAGAGCCCTGAGATGAAAAGGCAAGAAATTAGAGAACAGGAAGTTCTGCAATGACCTGGAATGAACTGTCACAACTGACTAAAGAAGAGTCTGAAAGAGCCCATCACCTAACACAAGAAGACACCAGAAAAGTCAACTCAATGAAGACAGAACAAAGTCAATTGACAACACCAATTGACATCTGACCTATGAAGACTCCATTAATAGACCTGTTAAGATAATCTCCAACTCACCACCTAACAAGACACCAACTTCACCGTTTCAAAGTGCACATCCAAAAGTCGAACACGACTGTCACGTGACACAGAGTCGAATATGACTATCACGTGACAAAGTCAAACACAACTTTCACGTGACACAACGTTGAACACGACTGTCACGTGACACAACTTCTCATCTCAGTCAATTGAGCCACCGACAACCCCAAACAAGGCTCAAAACAGAACACCCACACCTCAATAGAGCCCCTCCAAACAGCCAAATCCGCCCAACCACCTCTGACCAGCTCAATTGACCCTAACCCAGCTCATAGCCCATTCAACGTCTTCTTTTGACACCCCCTCCACACTCATAACCTCTCAACCCACAACCCCAAATTCCACCTCCCCCTTCCCCCCAACTCCCCCCAAACCACCCCAATTCCTTCCCTAACCCCAATAACCCGTTCCCTCTTGGTTTCTACTCACTTGCAAAAGTAAATGACGTTTTTCATCGTGTCGAGTGGCTCTGAGGTGGAAGAGTCGTCTCTTACATTAGGGGGAACTTTATCATATTATCTGGGGGAGGTTTGTGGGTTAGGGGTGTTATAAATAGACCAAAGAAAGACGTCAAATAGGTATATAACACCCGCCAAGAAATATTCCGTTGTCTTTGGGGTCATACATAGCCCCAGTCACGTGATACAATCAGCCCCTGAAACAATCCATTGTTCGAGGAAGTTAAAAATAGACGAGAAAGTAAACAAACAAAAGAGACCACGTTAGTGGTCTATTTGCAGCTTTAAAACTATCAACATACTCAAGAAAGTACCCTCAATCACTCGGTATGCTTTAAACGCTTGTAACCGTCCTTTTCACGCGGCTTACATAATCATCTTTCACCTCCTATCTACCCAAATTTAGCTCAATTTTAAGTTTGCGGATTTAGCTCAGTTGGGAGAGCGCCAGACTGAAGTCATTCGGTCCGTTATCTGGAGGTCCTGTGTTCGATCCACAGAATTCGCATTTTTTACTCTTCCTGCTTCTCCCAATGTAACGTTACATTAGACGTAACGTCACCAATGTCACGTCTACTACAGATAAGTAGGCGGGTGGCGCTGTTGACACAGGTAACTTCCTGCCTACAACTCAGTCGATACTCCTCTACAATGACAATCTCAGTCATCCAAGACCTGCTGGCGTCCCCTAGCGTCTCTCCACGAGATAAAGAGATTCTGGCGATTCCCGAGGCCCAGACCCACTGGCAGTCGTGGTCAGATCTCCAGCACGTGATCAAACACAATGAGCTCCATCGATTATCGCGCTCGGCGTCCCAGCTCGCCGAATACATCCTTTGGAAACGCGATATCGAAAGCAAGTACGCCGGAGGAGTGATGGAGTACATTTTGGTGGATAAGTTGCGATGGACCTCGAGTTTGGAAAAACGGCCAGTTCCGTATAGTGAGGAGTTGTTTGGGGACTCACGTGACGTTCAGATTCTGCTCAACGATTTTCCCTATGCTATGGAAAAGGGTTTGGTTCATGTGGTTGTTTGGTCACGTGCCAAGATCCCCAAGGAGGGCGAAAATGGAGATATTACGGCTGAGTCACGTGCAAAACTGCAGGCGTTTGTGGACGAGAAATTCGTTCAGGGTTTGGGGATGGATTCGGGCTCCGTTCTTTGGTTCAAGAACTGGGCTGCTCTCCAGAGTATCCCCCTTGTGGAGCATTTCCATGTCTTGTTGAAGGATCCAGATATGGACAAGCTGGAACAGTTGTGCAGTTGATTACTAACATTATAGAAAAGGGACATAGACAATAGACAGTAGAAGTAGAAGAGTGGTAGCGGTGGAGGGTAGAGATTGTATAAACGTAGATCTGTATCGTATTCAACGAAGATAAGACAGATAAGATTGATCCCCGTTATCTTATCTAACGGTGGAGTAGTAGTTGGTCCGATATTACTCACTAGTATCTCGTATTCAACGGTAAGACGTTAGATAAGAAAGATAACAACGGTTGTGCTAGTGTTGAAAACATTGAAGTATATTGATTGATATTTAGTCAAAGGAACAACTCACACAACACACCACAGTTCGTTCCGAGGTGGACACTTGAAGGCCTCGTTTCATGTCTCAACTGTCTCATATTGGTCTACTTCCAGTACTTGCTCAGCTTCCCTTTCCTGATATAAGGTGGACCCAAAAGTACCGTACATACCTTACTGGTAAGTACAACACTTTACTTTCTTCTTCCCCCTTCTTCCTCCCCCACACCACTCACACAATCCCTCCACTTCCAAAGCGGCGGACGCAATCATGTTATGTCTCCAATTCGGCCGGAGTGGAGGGGGAGTGTAAGGGGTGTCAAGCGAGGAACAGAGGGGGGAAAGAAGTGCACAATCCAAGTTTTGGTGGTGTCACAACACAAAAACAAATATAAGGTGACATGGGGATCGGGACAGATTAAGAGTCTTTTTCAGAAATGGCAGGCTACTTATTCCAAGAGATCCAGGCCAGCAGACATCAAGATACTTCCTAGTTACAACTTGTCCTTACCTCAGACATCTGCCACTACCTACACACCCATATGAATAGTCTTATGGTGGTCCCTGCAAGAAAAGATTACCTACCGGTTCTATTTTCATTAAGTGGGAAGGGTAGTGAAGATAGCCTTCCTATAGAGTCCACTTGTAGGAATGAGTGGTGCTGTAGATAGTAAGGATGCAATACAAGTGACGGGTCTGTTCATACTAGTATCTAGCTGTTGTCATACGACGTTAGGTCAGAACGGCTATCGGTGGAGACCAACGGCTCTAGTAGCTAGTGTGTTTACTACCTTGGTGGTAGCTAAATTGTGCTACTAGTGGGATCTTTACAGAAGGAAGGTATTTAGAGAGATCAATTGTGGTCTTGCTGAGACTCCTTACTAAATGTAAAGAGATAGTACCGGTGCTGGCACATGTATTTGGTCTGTACAGTGTGACATTCTACTAAAGATAATGTTGTGGGAGTGTTACCATTAGTGGGTCCTGTAGACGGCTGCCCGTATGTACTCGTGCTGTACTAAGACTAACTCTCAGAGTGAGAAAACCTGATATTGAACTGCTCTGATATCGTAGGTAGTGACGTTTCTTGTCCTCAAGATGAAGTACGCTCTGTACCTAGACATCCAGGATATTGGCACCTCTTCCACCGCGAAATGAATCTGAATTTTCAAGCAAATTACTATTGGTACTTCTTCATCTCGTGCTTAAGTTATTGAAAATTATCAGATAGTGGTACTTTATTCTCTATCGGTATCTGTATGGAAGTTTCGTGGCTGCTGTGAATCAAGCAGTTGAGACTGAGTCCTCATAATGGTATACTTTTGCAAAGACAAGGGGACGACTTGTATGTACTATCGAATTGCTCTAAAATAATAGATTGTATGTAGCTTGTCACGTGACAGTCTACCTTCTCATTTAGGAAACTCCAGGATGTGTAGCAATACTACAGCTTACTACCACCTCCCTATATTCGGTTAGAAAACCACGTGGTCTCTTGGGCTGATTGATAAAAACTGGATAATGATTAAGAGCATAACCGCAACGGGAATCGTTCATTCACAGTCGCATTTTCAAGAAATTCATCGTGTTTCTGCTGTCTAGGGACATTGTCTCAGCATGCTGGTAGTGCAAGGAATGTACCAAGCTGAGAGCTCAATACCTTTGATGGTGGGGCTTTAGGTCTTGAAAATTGATAGGATTGAATAATGTGGGTACTTAATTGATCATAACGACTTTTTGGTGTTTTACAAGTGACTATTATGTACTCTTTTTGACTGGACATTAGACTGAAACTACAGTGTTCTCTTAGGCAGTCTAGGAACTTGTACTTGTGAGCTGATTACAAGGTAGACGACTTCAAGTGTTCTTATGGGCCCGCTTATGAAGTATTTTTGTCACTATTTGGGCTCCTTCCACCAGCTCTTATCGTGCGATGAGGTAGACGCAAGATAAGGCAGGGTTGTGCATGAGATTAGAAGACAAGGGAATGTACCAACCAGCCTTAGGAGTTAAGCAATGTAAGGAATAACTAACAGTACCTGTGGAGAGTTCTTCAATCACCTACAGCTATCTTTTTTCTGGTTTCATTCCAAGTTAGGTTAAGCCACCAGACAATTCAATGGAGACGCACAACTCCTTCATTAGTGGCGATATAGATGTGGAAACTTGACCAGAACATTCTCCTAGTCTCAATTAGTTTACTATCACAGTTTTATCCAAAACTACCTCTTATTATATTCATTATCAGACTCCCTAATACAGCTATAGTATCTGGTGTAGCTTTAGACATGTGTAGAAGATGATATCATGAAAGAGGTATGGAGACTCTGAAAACGCCTTTATATTCTGTCACAGTATAGCCTGAAACATTTGCTGACCTCTAACACACCAAATGGGTCCACATCAATGGCATTTTCTTGGTGAAGAATCACTACCTGGTGAGCCTCGATACAAGACCTTCGTAGACCCAACAAGTACATAAATTATTTCAAGAATCATGATTAAACAAGTTAATTGAACCTACAGACAAAATATGACGCTCACTGTTGGTCAATTGTCTCTGTTGCAGTGTTATATTCATCATGGTGTGGTCCTCCACATTACGATGAACAGACTAAAAGAAATGCACTATCATCTTACATTCATCAAATGAAATCAAATCTTCCAATTGGTAGTTTACTATGATGCACAAGTAACACTCTACTTGTACTTGACTTCCATCAAAGCCTCTTTCATGACCCTGTCTCTCATTATACCCTGGTCGTGTTAAGGACACCAGACTACAGCTAAATGAACATGCACCAGTATGGCATGTACCTTCCTGACGTCAACTTCTTTGACAAGTTCAAGTCCATACTCATTCAACAGAAAACTTGTAGTTATCAAGTCATGGCTCGGGCTATATCAAGACCTCCAGTGGTCTCGTCTTCAACTCAGCTTCGAACAGTTTGGCTATCGGTATGCCACTTCCACTATTTGAAGCATTCAATACAAGTTCACATCAATACGCTCCTTTCAATACATAATACTACCGGGTACACAATTCCAACAGTAACCCTCCTCAAACACGAGCTCAGATAATGCAATCTATTCATGAAAACAGTGTAGTGCGGTGTTTGAGCAGATTTGCTTCTTTCAACTCAAATACGGATCATTCAACCCACACTCTACCGTAACTGGTACAGGGTCTACTCTTCACGCTTATTCCATACAAGTTTATATGAAACATGAAAGAGGGATCTATACTGTCTATGAATTGGTTCAATGAGTTCAGTACCGGTATATCAATACACTAATCATACTACCAGGCGGGATTTCTAAGAGCTTCACTCCGAAGACAGAGTTCAACCAATACAATTCATTCAATCCATAAGAACCAGTTCACTGGAAGTATCCGAACAGGTTCACTTTTTCCATCTCCATATATTCATTCAACATCCACAGCATACCGCTAATACCACTGGTACTTGTAGACATGGTCCATGCAGCTTCTACTGTACATACCTTGGTGTATTCTTTCATATCACAATGCATCTACAAGTATTCAATACTTATACGCAAGACTGTCTTACAGAGGGTTCAATGGGCTCAATTAATACAGCTCATGCAACTCCACCAGGTAGGCAGGGTATAGAAAGGTTCCACTTTTAATTCAATACAACTGGGCAACTTAACTTAACTGCAAGTGCCCTTACTACAGAGGATGACCAAACGTCTTCAATGAACAAGATTATACTGATTCAATGTTCAAGCAGTTTCAATACCACAGTTGTTGGTGCTGTTCCTCATTCAATACATGACAAGAGAGCCCAACTACAGTACAAGTTCTTGTAAACGTGACCAGCCAATTCAAATCCATTCGATACATAATACGTGTCCAGACAACTTCACTTTGTTCAGTTCTTGTACTTCACTCAATGCTTACCACCACTACATACTGTTTCTCACCCCAAGACAGTCAATTTAATACAATTCATTCAATTAAATAAATAAATACATTTGGCAGCTTACGAATTACTGTTGTCTGCTTGCCAATAACTCACTTTACTCGCTCAAACAGCTCGCTTCCTAATACAAGTACAGGGTGTAAGATACTGTATGCACAGTACTAAGGAGGCTCTTCACGGTACTTGTACAAGTTCACTCAACTCATACAAACAATTCATTTAATACATAAATCCTCATGGCATTCAGTATTCAAACATCTTCACTAATTCAGCTCTTCAAACAACTACCTGTATCAGACTGTACATACGGTACATACTACGAATAGACAGGGTTTTTAATGCTACAGCATCAGATACAATAACAATACTACCTTGACACCTCCTCTTCCATAACACAGTATAATTCATTTAATACATAAAATTTCCTCATAGGCAACGTTCATACAGCTCAAAAGTTCAGTTATTTGACTGCTCTCCAATAGTTGTAGGCTCGTTAGCTCCAGTAGCTCAACATACACTATAAGCACAGCAGTGCTCAGTGATAGTAAGAGGCAGACAGAACACGATAGTCTAGAGAACAACGGGTCCAAGAAGAAGAAATACAAGTTCAAACAATTCATTCAATTCAATACATAATAATCAGCTCATTGGGAGAGTTCAAATAGCTTCACTTCGTTCACCTTAACAGTGTTCCTACAAGTAGCAGATACAACATCACAACAATATTATTCATTCAAAATAATTCATTACATAAAAGCCCTATAGAGTGTTCAAACAGCTCGCAAGCTCGCTATTTGTCTGCTCGCCAATGCTCTAGACTTCGCCCTTAACCATCTTCACTTCGTTCAGCTGGTTTCGGCTCGTCTAGAGTTTCATCCCCAAGTTAATATGAACCGCCTTGCACTGAGTATAAGTATCCAGTCCATACTCTCCCAGCTCCCGGCCAATTCCACTCTGCTTGTACCCTCCAAAAGGCATTCGGTAATCGCCCATATGGGCCATATTAATAAACACCTGTCCACTTTCCAGGCGTCGCGAAATTCTATGAGCTTCAGTAAGATCCTTGGTGTATACAGAAGCCGCCAGACCGTATTCCGAGTCGTTAGCTCGGTTAATAGCGTCCTCCACATCGGAAAACTTGGTGATAGCAACCACGGGCCCGAAAATCTCTTCTCTGGAAATCACCATATCATCTCTGACGTCAGCAAACACGGTGGGAGGCACAAAGTAGCCCTTTTCCAGCGCTTCAGCAGCCACAGCTCCGGAATACACCAGTTTGGCACCCTCTTCCTTACCCTTTTCAATGTAACCCAGAACCTTCTCCTGCTGGACCTTGGAGACCTGAGGACCCTGGAGAATCTTGTCCTGGAACATATCTCCGACTCTGGATCGTTGTTTGACGACCTCGACGTATTTGTCGACAAACTGGTCGTAAATCGAGTCATGGACAAGGACTCGGGAAACTCCACAGCAAATCTGACCCTGATTAGTCATGATTCCGGCATGGGCCCATTTGGTGGCCTGATCCAGGTCCGCATCGCCCAGAACAATCATGGGCGATTTACCGCCACATTCCAGAGTGATGGCCTTGAGGTTGGTGGCGGCCAGTTTCATGATGATTCGACCGGTGGCCGTGGATCCAGTAAAGGCGATTTTGTCCACATCGGGATGCTCCGCCAGCCGAGATCCAGCCTTGGCTCCGTATCCAGTAAAGATATTGATGACTCCAGGGGGGAAACCAGCCTCCTTGAACAGGTTACAGAGGTAGAGCATAGACAAGGGGGTATTCTCGGCCAGTTTCATCACCACGACATTACCAGCAGCAATGGCAGGAGCAATTTTCCAAGCAGCCATCAGAAACGGGTAATTCCAGGGGATAATCTGACCACAGACTCCATGGGGTTCGTGAAGAGTATAGGCCAGCTTTTTGGTAGTGTTGACAATAGTCTTGCCAAACACCTTATCGGCCCAGCCAGCATAGTACTTGTACACGGCCAGACCGCCGGCAATGTCGCCTCGAGCGTTCAATTGCAGCGGTTTGCCGGAGTCTAGAGCCTCAATGGCAGCCACAGTATCGAGGTTTTTGGACACTAGAGAGATGAAGTTATCGAGCAATTTGGCCCGTTCTTCGCCAGGAACGTCTCGCCAGGTCTGGAACGCCTTTCGGGCAGCAATCACGGCTCGATCGACATCTTCAGGAGTCGCAGCGGAGACTTGGACCACTTCTTCGCCGGTAGAAGGGTTGAACACGGGAATGGTGCCTTTATCGGACGATTCGGACCATTCATTGTTGATGAAGATGCCCGTGGGCTGCTGGTACTCGGTTCCGTTGGGGAGCTTGATGGAGGATGTACTCATTGTGAGGGTAGATTGATGTTACAAAGGGTCTGTAATATCGTCCCTTGCCCTCTTATATACCACTCTGGATTACCTTTTAGCTAACTTAAACTCCATGCAGCTGTAAAGCGGGGACGGTGGAACATAGAAGAATAAGCGAGGAGGGGGGAAGGAGGAAGACGGCAAAAGGAGACGAAAGTTGTATGACGGTCACGTGATTAAGCAGTACCAATCGATTCCTTTCGATGTGGTCACGTGATTTAAAAAACCATCGACAAAAATCGGCGGCAAAAAACATCTTCAAACCTCTCCTCTTAGCTACCTATTCAGGAACGTGGATCCGAGATAGTGTAACCTCATGCACGGTAGTTATTAATGGCGGGAAAAGTGAGAAATGTGGGTTTGCGTCTTTTTGCCAAACCGGAAGTACGGTTAGACTCGTCTCGTCGAGCTGACTCTGAATCTGTTCTTATTTTTTCAATTGAGTCATTATTACACAAGTTACGTCCACTCGGCGAAACGCTTATCACCGCCGCGGGTAAAATTACATCAAAGTTGCGGACTTAACACGGTATTAGTAATGGCGGTAGGGGGAGGAGGTTTATGATGTTGTAGGGTACGGTTAGAGAGCCCTGAGTTAGGAGAATCTAATGGTAGTCTTGGTTTTCTTCTAGCTCTACTATTCATCGAGATAAGTCCGTTCTTGCTATTCCCCCCACGGTTATCGATGAAACATGGTAAGTTTCGTGCGTGGCAGATGTAACAAGTGTGAGAGGTCTACATGATTGCGAATGGGGTTAGTAATGGATGGTGTGATTTTGGACCGTTTTGGAGTATTATTGACGGAGTTGGACGGGGATTAGTAATCCGGTATTTACTTGAAAAGCCAAGTAAAGTACTTGACCTAAGAATGGAAGTCCTCTGATTGTTGACGAAAAAGACGAATTGAGCCGGGAAAAAGAGTCACGTGATTCGAAACGCCATTTACCTCACTTCTACCACCTCAATTAACTCGTATCGTCTCTCCCTTCCCTCCCTTTCTCCTTCCCCATACATCCCTCCTGCACTCTTACAAATACCACATGGAAAACGTGGAATGAAAGTCTATGCGGTGCCGTGGATCCGAGCGCGCGAGCTTAAACGAGGTCACGTGATACAAAAGTGTGGGGGTATGAAACAGGAAGGGAGTGAGTTTATCTCGATCAATAATGATGGTAGAGCAATTTTGATTGTACCATTGTGTTCCCTTGAATGAGACGATTCCAATGGTACCCCTAGTTTTGTGACATCTCTTGTATTCACCGTTTTAAGTCGATAACTGATACCAAAAGGGGAAAACAACTGCATGGAAGAATAGAGTAAAGTTGGAAGAACAGGACGGTCAAAAAATATGCCTGAAAATGTTCCAAAATGAGCGGTATTTCATTTTATGAAAAATGTTGGAAAATGAAAACCTGTAAATCAATCTATTTCCCGCTGACTAATCACCATCAGCTTCGACTTCCGACTTCCCTAACCCCCTTCCTCCTCCACACCTCGCTCCTCATAACCCCACTTGTGAGTGGTTAAACTGCAGCTAATTATGTATGAAGGAAAGACAAAAGAGTCCTCCTAACTTGGGTATTAGTCATCCGATTGTAAATTTGAAAACACAGAAATACTCCCCTAACCCTGTAGATGATGTTACTACTCTTCTTACCTCAATTGCCCCACTATTCCACCTCCTATCCCCCTCCAAACTCTTCCTCCTATCATCATAATAGCCAAACTCTATTTCCGCACTATTACAATCTCTCCGAGGGGCGTCTATTCAACAAGAGCGATAATGATCTTAATACACCACTGGAAAGTGGGTGTATCTCTCCCGGTCACATGACTTCCTAACCCTAACCCTCTTCTTCCTACCCTAACCCTGCCACCCCGTCTCCTAAACTCCCCTCCCCCTAGCCCCTCATGTCCAGGTTAGGGTTCCACCTGCATACACGTATGTATGTAGTGTGTGGTAATGTTCACCCCATGGTTTGGACAACACTATCCACACCGCACACAACAGTGAGTATGACTGAGAGAGGTTATGAGGTATGAGGAGGAGACGCCCTTACCCTGTGGGTCACGTGATTGACCGAACTTCAGAATCCCCGTTTTCTCGTTTGCCCTAAATTGCGCTCTTATTGGTGGCGACGGGGTCATCAAGTGACAAGAGGGGGTTGTGGGGTTGTGGAGTTTTGGGTGAGAGGTCACGTGGGAGGGTTAGGGTGTGGCGGGTGTGTCGGTGAGTCATGTGATGTCACGTGATGTACCACGTGATTCCTGGCCGTCACCCAGAAGCGTTGGTATCTTCGAATGAAGTGACATAGTCAGTGTTGTGGAGACTAGGTGGAGAGAGATTGAGGTGTCACGTGATTGAGATTGTGGGCACGTGATTTGTCATGTGACTGATTGGGTGAATTGAGAGTGACAACGCAATGTGACAATGCAATGTGGCAGTGGTGATGGGACGTTGTTTATTGTGCTTCACCAGTATAATTGCAATGTCGCTCAATGGAGAACAGGTCACGTGGTTGAGTGAGTGAGCGAATTGAGAAGTTGAAATCTCGAGGGTTTTGTTCTTTGTGACACTTTGGTCGGTCATTTTGCTCTATCACATTCTTGTCCTGACTCTCCACTTTTGTCTTCTCTACTATGACGGTTCCATTGAGTATTTTTAGGGTCAATGGAATCTCTAGTTTTGGATGGTTTGGAAGAAAGTGTTTTGTCATGAGTTGTCCTTGTTTTATGACACGACACTCTGTTCTGACTTTAAGGCTCATCCATCTCAATGACTGATATGACTTGACTTGTCTGATTGAACATGTCATTGTGACCTGGTTGGGTTGACTTGGATGACTGTTCTGACATGAGTTGTGTCATATGACTTGTTCGTACGAACTTCATTATGACTTGTTCATTATGGCTGTTCTTTCTGGCTTCTTCATTATGACTTTTTCTCTCTGACATGTTTTATGTCTTGACTGTCACAACATCTTCATCACCTGTTCTCTGACTTGTCTCTTAGAACCTGTTCATTACGATTGTCTCTTGGAACATCTCGATTACTTGTTTACTACGACTTTACTATCAAAACATGCTCATAGGACATGCTCATAGGACATGCTCATAGGACATGCTCATTAGGACCTGTTCATGGTGACTCTCGTTGTTGACTGAACTTGCTCGTCAGAACTTGACTGAAAGAACCTGATCATCAAGACTCTTTAGTCTGACTTGTTCATGATGACTACCAAACATGTTCATCGGGATTGGTTTCTTCGTGACTTGTTTGTCAGAGCTTGTTCTTCATGACATGTCTACCATGTTCATTATGAATTGGTAGTGAGAACGTGTTCTTCGTGACTTCTTCTTTATGGCATGTTCATAGGACTTGTTCATTAGGACTTGCTCTTGACTTGTTCAGCAGCTCATGAAGACCGTCTGAATGTGTTCTTGATGACCTTCATTATGACCCTCATTATGACCTGTTCGTATGACTTGTCTATGAAACATGTCTATTGAGACACATTCACTATGACTTGTTCATTACAACTTGTTCATTGACTTGTTTGCCATGACTCGTTCTCTATGCTTATCAATTCATTGGACTCGTTCTTTATGACTCGTTCACTATGACCTTCTTCATGACTCGTCTAAGACTCTCTCGTCCAACCTGATCACCTCAACCTGTCCCCCGAACATGTTCATCCGGATTAGTATGATGACGTGGTTGTCAGAGTGTTCTCTATGACTTGTCTTCCGAACTTGGTCATCATGGTGGGTTATCTATGACTGTTCATAATGGCTTGTTCATTGACTTGTTATCCATGACTGCTCATTATGACTGGTAATTGAAGACTTATCCATCATGACTTGTCTATCTAACTGGTTCATTTGACCTGTATGACTTGTTCGTCAGAGAGGTTCATGATATCTTGCTTGCCTGAACTCATATGACTCTCTTGGGTGTGTACTTGTTCACCACATCTCTTCTACAGAACATGTTCATCAAGTCTCATCAGTAAGAACCACTCCCACAGCTGTCAAGACCACAATGGAAGAGACAGTACAGTGCTTTGAACAGTCACATCGTCATTACATTAATTGGGCTCTACTCACCTCTCTCCTTACCGTTACCCTTGTTTCTCTCATAAGATGTTGTCCCTTTATGTATTCCCTCTAACACAGTGACGCTCCCCCCCGCTTACGTGGACGAACTGAACCTCCTGAACCGGGAGGTGACGACCAAACAGCCGACCGACATTCTGCGGTTCTGCGCCGACTACTTCAACGATCGGCTGGCCAAGCGAGAAGAGGCCGACGACGATGGACCTCGCTCCAAGCCTCTAGGAGGCGGGTTCCGGGACCCTGGCTTTGGAGCCACTTCTCGAGGCACAGAGGGCTCGCTTTTCCGAGGCTCTTTTGCTACTGATGATGGACCCGGTTCCTCTTCTACTTCAGGAGAGAAACAACCCGCGGCTCCTTTTACTCGTCGAACTTCTGTTTCGGCCGAATCTATTGCTCCTGGAGCCTTTGCAGGAGCCGCTTCAGGCGTGGCTTCCAACAACCTGTCTGCTGAGCAGCTCGAGTCGCTGTACAAGTCTGTGAGCCACAACTTTTTGTTTGGCAACCTGGACGAAGAGGCGTGTCGATCTGTGCTCCAGTCTCTGCAGGAAAAGAAGTGTGAAGCTGGCGAAGAGATTATCACCCAGGGCGACGAAGGAGACTACTTTTACATTGTTGAAAGTGGCGCTGTGGAGTTCATCAAGGATGGAGTCAAGGTGAACTCTTCCGGAGCAGGTTCGTCGTTTGGAGAACTCGCGCTCATGTACAATGCTCCCCGAGCAGCCACCGTCGTGGCCACCCAGCCCTGTGTGCTGTGGTCGTTGGACAGGGTCACTTTCCGAAAGATTCTGTTGGACGGTACTCATCAGCGACGGTCCATGTACGACGGGTTTCTCAAGGAGGTGCCTATTCTGAGCGATCTGGGCTCGTACGAGCGAAACAAGCTTGCTGACGCTCTCACATCGCAGGTGGTGGAGCCTGGAACCGCCGTCATTACCGAGGGAGAAGCTGGAGACGCTTTTTACCTGGTGGAAAGTGGAGAAGCTGAAGTGACCAAGAAGGGAGAGTCTGGAGTGGTAGCTACTCTGAAACAGGGTGATTACTTTGGAGAGGTTGCCTTGTTGAACGATTTGCCTCGACAGGCGACTGTTACTGCCAAAACCAAGCTCAAGGTGGCTACTCTGGGCAAAGATGGGTTTCAGAGATTGCTGGGACCTGTGTTGGATCATTTGAAGGAGAATGATCCGACGAAGTAGGCGAGACGAGAAGCGTGCCGAAGGCATGCTGAGCGTGTCGCCTGAGTCTGAACAAGCACTCTAAGCAGCTCTAAGCAGCTTTAGCAGCTCCCACTGCTCCCTGTCACAGGATGAGTCCCGGAAGGTTGGATATATAAGTAAGTTATACAAGGAGAGGGTGTACGTAGACGAGAAATTGGTTGTATAAGACGGTGGAGAGGGATATGGGAGTGTGAGTGCTCTCGTAGGCCTAAAACTGGAGATAGAGAACTATTAATCAGAAGGTGTTATACTATCGTTGTGAGTGTCTGAACACCACAGGCCTTCTTTGCTAGCTCGTCCTATTAATGTTTATCAGAATAGTCATGGACAGTATAAGGATGGCCTATTAGTCTCAATACAAGTTCCCCAGTATCAATAACCTTCAGAGACTACATTGTACATTGTGGAAGCCACATTGTGAGGTAAGAAGCACAGTGGAGGAGAATGATGTTGTTTATGGGTATTGGAATGCCTAGTAGAGCCGTATTTGCAGCAATGATTCCATTCCATTGAAAATATCTTGCTCCATATGTACCGGTACGTTGACCATGTGTCACTACCAGGTAGTGATGTGTACCTAAGCAGGGCTTTAATGAAAGCAATAATCTGATATATAAAAGTCTGAGAATTACAAGAGATGGTTTTTAGAAGTTGATTGAGGTCTTACATACCTAATTCCTATCTTGGCAATTGGCTTATTATTCCACTATAGCATCATCTCTAGGGGCATCTCATGTAGTACGGCAGAAGACATCAAGATATGGACCATTAAGGTGGTTAAAAGAACAGAGGAGTTCGCAATATTATACATACGGCCATAAATATTATACTACGTGTATTTTAGGTGCTATTTTCATTACATTGCTGTGTTTCAGGTGTTTGTTCAGGTCTATCTTTATCGATGACAGTATCTGAGCATAGAATAGGTAAATGAGTCTTGATAGAAGTCAGAAGTTAACTGTACAACTTCAGACGGCTCAATAGTTAGTTTTGTTTCTCTATTTCTCTCTCTACTCTACAATATCTTCGTTCATCCCTCTCTCTTCAAATAGACCATTCTTAGCTAAGTCTCAATTGAGCTCTTTAAAGCTGAACAACGAGAATAGATAGTCCTAGGGGTTTCTCTGGGTCATAAACAAAGTATGCGTGAACTCCAGCAGCACTAAATCTGTCCACTTCCGCTTCTATCTCTCACTACTTCTCATACCTCACTTGAAAGAGAACACTCATAATGAACGAAGCCAATGTTCTAGCAAAAGAGGACCACTCTCAATCTTCTCACACAGTCACAAGCTCTATTCACGTGAGCCTCTTGAGACGACAAAACTATCCTTCTACCTCATCCATATCATCTCGTTACTCTTTGATATAGTAGACCTCATAATAGGACAGAACCAAATTGTGTGAAGCCGTTGGGATGCTTGCCCAGTACTTACTCACAGGTACACAGTTCAACACTTCCTCTTTATAATACACGTTTATCTCTACACCTACTATTACACCATATCTTAATGTACCACCTTAAACCCTTCTTTCTCCTCCACACCACTTGCACTAACCCACCTCTTCCAAAGCGGCGGACGCAATCATGTTATGTCTCCAATTCGGCCGAAGTGGCGGGGAGTGTTTGTGGTGTCAATCAGGGGGCAGGGGAGATTCATGGCACATTCCAAGTTTTGGTTTGTGCCACATAACACAAAACCGATTGCAGCGTGACATGTGGAAAGTGACAGGTTAAGAGTCTTTTTTGGAAAAGCAGAACTGCTCATCCAAGTCAACTAAGCCAACTAAGCACAACCAAAGAGTACATCTTAGACCTAGAGATGTACCAGAGTCCACTACACAGCTTGTTTCAAGCGGAAACACACCGAGCACCAACCACTGGTGTTGTTCTTTGACGAACAGTATCAGATCACATCTTGAACATTTTACAGAACACGATCAAAGTACCGTCAAGGTATTTAAGTCTCATCTCTACTGTTCCTACTCGTGCTTCTCTTGATTCAATGTTTATTGGTCTTCCTTAACATATGGCAGATGTCATTATAACGTGACCAATGGTTCCTTCAACTAGTACCCATTGTTAATCACGTGACCAATATGTCGCCATCACGTGACCAGCTCCTCCTTAACTGAGATACCAATCTCTCTGAAGAACCATCCAAATGATACTGGTGGTGGAAACAATCATAGGAGCGATGGAAGGGCCACTCAACTTGACCGTCTTAAAGATCAAGAATTCCGACATAAAGTGGCCGAAAGCCACCAGGTACGAAGCCAGAGTCAAGTCGTACACGTGTTTATCCGTCAGATAATACGCTCCGTAAAATCTGATGATGGCAGACAAAAAAGTCCAGGTACCAAAAGTTCGAGCCTGGAGACGAGTCACCTCCTTGGTGGTGTCGTTAGAGTACACTCTTTGGGTCGCATGGGTGCCGGTGTACGCCTGGGCAGAGTTGAGAGTGGCTGTGACGGACACAATGAGCTGCCACCAGGGCAGGAGACCAGGGATAGTAGGTAGGAGGGACATGTGGAGTGGAGAGTAGAGTGAAGACAGGTCTTGGTAAGTTTGAAACTTTGGTCCTTACCCAGGTATAATGTTCAGTTTTTGTTGGATTTGGCTGATTTTTTGATATGTTGGAGATCACGTGATTATAAAGATACTGTCAAAATTTCAGCTCAATTACTCCATTATAACACCCACTTCTACTGACTCTCTCATCTTCGGAA
Source organism: Yarrowia porcina (assembly GCA_900519025.1). NCBI lineage: Eukaryota > Fungi > Ascomycota > Dipodascomycetes > Dipodascales > Yarrowia > Yarrowia porcina. The sequence goes on along the minus strand of ULGT01000014.1, from coordinate 783,384 downwards.
CATGAAAGTGGTGATACTTCCGAGAGCTAAAAGTAGGGGATTGACTTTAGTTGAGAAGAAAAGGGAATAGACATTTAGGATGGGTTAGGGTCTTTGGATTTGGGTGAAATTTGGTAGTATTACTTGTTTTGGTGTAATCACGTGATTTCCAAGTTTTCAGCAAATTTGGGTGAAAAATGCACCTTCTATAATGACCCCCTACCCCCTGTATACTTAGCAAACTTTATACATTACTTAGGAAGATGCTAACTAGGGGAGAGTATTGTACCCTTCATATCTTCCCCAATAATAGTCGTACAACAATAAAAACACTACCACTCGACTCTCCTCGCTGAGCTCATCATTGATATACCAAAAACTCACACAATCGTCTTTCTTCGCTTAGCCTCGTTTTCAAACACGTACCCCTGGCTTACTTCTCGCATGTCTCGTTTGAAAAGCGACGGGAGCGAGGCTAGAATATGTAGTGCCAAAAGTAAGTCCGAAATGAATAAAAGTAGTACCTATCAACTCCCCCCGATGAGCTGGTTCCAGTGGTACTATTCCCAGCTCTCCAGGACCTCTAAAACTCAAGTTACAGTCCTCCCCCAGATTTTAGCATAAACTTATATAACACCACCCAGCTGCACCTTCCCCCCCCAACAATGGGCATCCACGAAAGTGTGTCGAAACAGTTTGCGAAAAACGGCCATCACAAGTACCGTAGCGACCGGTACGGGCTTCCCAAAACAGATCTGCGTCGATGGACGTTCCACGCGTCCGATTTGGGCGCCCAATGGTGGAAATACGATGACAAATCGTCTCTTGAAGAACTCGACAAAAGAGCTTCCGATTACGTGAAATACTCGTTGGAATTACCCGGGTATTCTCCCGTGACTATTGACTCGAAACCTGTGAAAAACGCGTACGAATCTGCCCTCAAAAACTGGCATCTTTTTGCGTCCTTACAAGACCCGGATTCGGGAGCATGGCAGTCCGAATACGATGGGCCTCAGTTTATGAGTATTGGCTACGTGACAGCGTGTTACTTTGGCGGCAACGAGATCCCTAACCCTGTCAAAACAGAAATGATCAGGTATATTGTCAACACTGCCCATCCTGTGGATGGCGGTTGGGGGCTTCATAAGGAAGATAAAAGCACGTGTTTTGGCACCACCATCAATTATGTGGTTTTGCGGCTTCTGGGGCTGTCACGTGACCACCCTGTTTGTGTCAAGGCCCGCAAAACGCTGCTGACCAAGTTTGGAGGAGCTCTGAACAACCCTCATTGGGGCAAAACTTGGCTGGCGATTCTCAATCTGTACCAATGGGAAGGCGTGAATCCAGCCCCCGGAGAACTCTGGCTGTTACCCTACTTTGTCCCTGTTCATCCTGGCCGTTGGTGGGTCCATACTCGATGGATTTACCTAGCTATGGGCTACCTTGAAGCTGCCGAAGCAAAGTGTCCCCTAACCCCATTGTTGGAGGAGATTCGAGGTGAAATCTACAAAAGACCGTTTGACGAAATCGACTTCTCCAAGCATTGCAACTCCATTTCCGGAGTGGACTTGTATTACCCTCATACTTCTCTTCTCAAGTTTGGAAATGCTGTTCTCAGAAGATACAGAAAGTACCGTCCTCAGTGGATTAAAGACAAGGTGAAGGAAGAGATTTACCAGCTATGTCTCCGGGAAGTCCAAAACACCCGTCATCTTTGTTTGGCCCCTGTTAACAACGCTATGACGTCCATTGTCATGTTTCTTCATGAAGGCTCAGAGTCCGAGAATTACAAGAAGATTGCCGCCCGATGGCCCGAGTTTCTATCTTTAAACCCTTCAGGAATGTTCATGAACGGTACCAACGGCCTTCAGGTCTGGGATACGGCGTTTGCAGTCCAGTACGCGTGTTTATGTGGATTTGCTCAACTTCCGCAGTACCAAAAAACGATCAGAGCGGCTTTTGACTTTCTGGATCGGTCGCAAATCAACGAACCTACCGAGGAAAACTCGTACAGAGACGACAGAGTCGGAGGGTGGCCTTTTAGCACGAAAACCCAGGGTTACCCGGTCTCCGATTGCACTGCCGAGGCTCTAAAGGCCATTATCATGGTCCAAAACACTCCTGGATACGAGGATTTGAGGGACCAAGTCAGTGATAAGCGGAAGAACACTGCCATTGACCTTTTACTCGGAATGCAAAACGTGGGATCGTTTGAACCGGGCTCGTTTGCCTCCTATGAACCTATCAGAGCTTCTTCGGTGCTAGAGAAGATCAACCCGGCCGAAGTGTTTGGAAATATCATGGTCGAGTACCCGTACGTGGAATGTACGGATTCGGTTGTTCTAGGTCTGTCCTACTTTCGAAAATACCATGATTACCGGTCCGAGGAAGTCGACAAGGCAATCTCGGCTGCTATCGGGTATATTATCCGAGAACAACAGCCAGACGGAGGTTTTTTCGGATCCTGGGGAGTCTGTTATTGCTACGCTCATATGTTTGCAATGGAAGCTCTAGAGACCCAGAATCTCAACTACAACAACTGTTCTACGGTCAAAAGGGCATGTGACTTTCTGGTAGGGTACCAAGAAGAAGATGGAGGTTGGGCGGAGGATTTCAAGAGCTGTGAGACGCAAATGTACGTCCGGGGACCGAACTCGCTGGTGGTACCGACCGCTATGGCTCTACTGAGTCTTATGAGTGGCAAGTACCCTAACCTGGACAAGATCCATTCCGCAGCCAAGTTTCTCATGAGTAAACAAATGAGTAATGGTGAATGGCTCAAGGAGGAAATGGAGGGTGTGTTCAACCATACTTGTGCCATTGAGTATCCGAACTACAGGTTTTACTTTGTCATGAAGGCCCTAGGGCTGTATTACAAGGGTTATTGTCAGTGAGCAGAAAACAGTTGATTAATTAGTAAGCAGGAATGAAATAGAATGAGTGTTTAATAGTGGATTAGGGCTTATTGTAGTTTTGGGGGTCATAGGAGGTGCCATCGTGTCTGTAAAGTGAGATGGAGACGGATATCTCGGGCAATACCTATACTATTGAGCTTATAGGTGGATATTCTGAGAGAGGGGACCGAGAGCTATCGAATGGTGTAGTTTTTATGTTTCTAGCACCCCAGGAACACCAAAATAATGGGCCTCGTGGATACAGTATGATGGAATATGAAGGTCATTCAAAAATGAGGAAGATGCCGATTAATTTGCACGAAATTCAAGGAAACTACAGAGAGTGAATCAATTGAGCTACAGCATGACTTTTACAGACATCTAGTGGCAAGTACTGGGACTATCGGAGGTTGTTCAGGTGGTCCGATAGAGTAACTTGATGTACTCTGTAACTCAACCAATATTGAGGATGTACAAGTGGGAAGTTCACAGAAATACTCTCCAGCTCGAGGGCTACAGAACGTTTCAGTTCTTGAGGCTCTGGGAGCTATATTAGTTAAAATAGGAGGGATATTCTGAGATTGCTTACGGGATAGAAGTGTATGAGAACGTGCCGAGTACCGGCACCGTAGAAATCACAACGGAGAAAAGAGTTGACAAAAGTACTCTTATGCTTGAGAGCTACCAAACGGTATAGCTCTTTTTGATGTATGAGTAATATTGATTGTAGTAGATGGGGTATGGTTAGGATTGCTGAAGAAATAGTTTGGAAGAATAACTTACCCAAAAGTAGAGAAATAGAAACCAAAAGTTCAGATCTAGAGTCTCCATATTGAGGGCTACAGCATGGTGTCGGTTTTTCAAATTTACAAGCTGAATTGGAGAAACTGGTTCTGGTATGATTGGAGTGCTTGATATATACACAGGTGGTCATGTAAGATAACATAACCAAATTAGTAACATTACGGAGATGATAGGTGATAGTCAAAAGCGCTTGGTAAAAGGCTACAGCAAGATGCCTCGTCGCTTCAGGAGTGGTATTGGCCAATCTAAGTGGGTATGTTGAGAGAGAAAGGAAGAACGGTTGAGACATCAATAAGAATGGTAATAAAAACAATGGTGGAAAAGTGAAAAGTTGATATTTACAATCTCCAAATGAAGGGCTATATAATGGTAAAGTTCTGGTTGCTGTAGAATCATTTTTGGAGAAAGTAAGTGAGGTGTGATCAGGTCATTGTACTGTACTGCTATAGCTCAACAGCACACTCCAACTCCTTCATAAATGGCAATATTGGAGAGTACTTTTTGACATTTGAGTTAATCGGTGTTATTAATCCGAAAGATTTATTCACATAACTTAAGTACAAGTACTGTACCATACGAATATACCCTGGTTTGAAGCAGGTTCTGACTCCTTCTATGTAGTCAGTCGTATCGTGTGTTTAGGACTGTAACGTCAAGTTCTTAGTCACGTGACCACATTGGTGCTCTAAAATTTCGAATATCTCTTCAATTGTGTAAAGTGGAGTGGACGTCTTCCAACATGACCTCCTTCTACTCGGACTACTGGTACCTTACTTGGACTGTACATGTTCCTAACTTCGGTTGAAGTGACGTACCTGGTACAAGTAGGTATCTTATGACACTGTTAAAAGATGCGTATTAATGCTCGTATTGTATTTATAGCGCCTATAGATATATAACCTTGTGAATGTTCATGTTGACATCTTGACCACCCTCATTTCGTCATACTCTTGGAGGTACAGCTCAGAGTATTGAGAAGTGACTCAGTGGAGTATAACGAGATATAACTGTACTTTTGAAACGGTATATTCTTACACCTGTATAACTGGAGTAAAACCTTGTACCATTGAAGAAACAAACTGACTTGCACTGAACTCTTACAACCAGATATGCTGTAGGACATATACTCTGGCATTAACATCAGAACACCTTGGTGGACTACAGGTACCGATACCGGTAGAATCAAGAATACCTCTTGAAAAGAACACTTAACCATCTACGGTATATTCACGCTGACAGTGCTTGTACACTACTTTTACCGCTCCTGCTGTATATCAATCATCAAGACTACCTTACTATGGTGTATGAAAATATCTTCTTGACTATCTTACCATATACTGTACAACACACCCCTCAATCCAGTTAGCATAATTATACATTAAAATACATCCCCGTGGAGAATCTTCAACTCAGACGTTCAGATGACTCTTGACTTGGACAATGAGCCAACACTCTGGAAAGTGTTCCGACAAGTGCTCTGACAATGAGCCAAACAGCTACTAAAGTAACTCGCCGAACAGCTGAGTAGCCCACCCAAACAATGAGCCAACTCGCCAAACAGTACCTAAGTAACTCGCCCGAACAAATCGCCAGATGGTGGCTCCGACTCACCCAAATAACTCGCTACGCTCGTCAATTGAGCTCGCTTCGCTCGTTATCTGGGCTCGCCCGCCAAACAGTACCTAAGTAACTCGCCACAACTCGCTACGCTCGTTGTTAGGCTCGTTACTCAGGTTACTGCTTGCCTCTATCCTCCCTCGGCCCAATAATCACCTCGACACTCTTTGGCAGCTCCACCGTCTTCTCTCTGTGAGCCTGGTACGCTTCATCACTCCTATCCAACAAGACCTCCATCAACTCCTCCCCAATCTCATCAATTCCCTCATGAGCCTGGTAAACACTTTTTCCAGTCATAATCTCTCTCAAAAACGTTTTGTCGATATCCACGGCTTTATTCCCATCCTTGGAGAAACCAGAGTAATCTCCAGCCTGAATAACCATTTCATCCAGCCGTTTTTTATCGGAGGCAACTCGAACCAGCATTTCTTCCATGGTATTGGTTGAAATAAGGCGATAAATGACACACGGGTTCTTTTGGCCGATTCGATGACTTCGGTCAATGGCCTGTTTATCCTGCTGAGGGTTCCAATCACTGTCAAAAATGATCACCGAGTCTGCAGCAGTCAGATTGATACCTGTACCGCCTGCTCGAGTGGTAATCAAAAAGATAGACGGTCCATTAACATCATTAAAGGCGTCAATCATCTCCTGACGCTCTTCAAGACCCATAGACCCAATCAACATACAGTAGGGTAACATTCTAAACTCACACCATTCAGTGAGGAGGTCCAGAGTGCCGGAAAACTGCGAAAAGACGAGAATCTTGTGTTTTCGGTTCAACAGCTCCATGGCCAGTTGATCAAAGATCTTCATCTTGCCTGAGTCGGCAATAATCCGTTCATCCACGGGCTCGTTTTCTCCCCAGGGGAATTTCACCAGGTAGGGAGAATTAGCGACCTTTCTCAAGTTGGCTAGAGTCAACGAAGTGGAAATCTTGTCGAACGCGATCGTAGACAAGAAAGAGGAGATTTCCGGCGCCAGTTCTTCATCTGGAGTGAGATCTCTGGACGGTAGAACGGAGGTGGATAACTCCTGAACAACCTCAGCAGCTTTTTCGTCCACATTTTCCACCTCCTCTTCCTCTTCTTCTTCTTTAACCTCCTCTTTGAGCTTTTCAGAGGGCTCCAGAACCACTTCGTCCCCGTTCACCTCCTCCAACTCTTCATTAGCAGAAGTGAAGGAGTCGTCAGAGTCGGAGTCGATTGAGATGGTCGTGTGATTCGTGTCAACTGATTCGGTCACGTGATTCTTCACCTGGTCCTTGGTCACGTGAGGCTCTGTCACCTGCGCCTGCTTCTTCTCCCCAGGGACATGCTTGACCATAGTCGAAGTCACGTGTTTCGGGTCAGAAACCTCCGATTTGGCAATGGTGTCCTCCTTAACCCTAACCCCATCGTTCAGCATCTCCACCACCTCCTCCTCCTTAACCTCCTCCTTAACCCTAACCTCCTCCACACCATTCTCTCCCTTCAACCCCCTCAACGTCTCTTCTCTCAGCTTTCGGAGTTCTTCGTCGAGGGACAGAGTAGAGTGATTAGCCTTGTCTGTAGATAGAGAAGAGTTGTCAGAAAGTAAAGAAGACTTCTGATTGGCCTTACTGTCCATAGAAGACTTCTCAGACTGGTTGTCTTTTGGCGGCGACACGGACTTGCAGTCCTTTGTCTCCGCGAGTAACTCTTTTCTCAACTCCTGAATCTCCTTACTCTCCTCCACATTCTCCTCCACCTTTGCATCCAACCCTCTGAGCGTCTCTTCTCTCAACTGTCTCAGTTCCTCCTCCATCTTCTTCTCAGCATCCACCTGTTCCTCTTCTTCCGGCGAAATCCGCTGCAACTGTCTCAGTTTATCAACGTAGACATCCACAGGGTCCATTTTCGCTCGTTGAGCAGCTGCTTCAGCCTCCTCCTTTTCTCTCTTTGTCTTGAGTTGTCTTAAACGTAGCATGTACTCGTCCACGGGGTCGTTAGACACGGTGGATTTGTCGGTAGATTTCTTTTGAAGGAGGTCACGTGTTTTTTCCTTGACTGATTTTCCATTTTGACCAGCTGACTGGACATTCTGAGCAGCTGACTGGACATTCTGAGCAGCTGACTGGACAGCCTTCTGAACAACACCCTTGACGTCATTCTTAACGTCATTCTTTAAGGCTCCTCCTGTATCCTTTCTCTTGGGAAACAAAGGATGAAGGAAGAGAGGATACCAGAACCCGTCCGGAGCCGAGTAATAATTCTTGGGGGGCATCTGGTCCGCTTTGGCCTTGAGAGCGTACTCGGAAGCTCGAGAATCCACAGGTTGAAGCGAAGGAATTGTTGAGTTGAGGGGGGGCAGAGGAGTATCCGAGTTGACGTCAGAAGCTGTATCAGGAGCAGTAGACTCGGTAGCAGCAGGCTCAACCACATCGTCACCTGCCTTTTCTTTATCCGCCTCCAGCTCATCTTCCGTTTTAGGGACCCACTTGTTGCTGACCCACTTGACCTTACCCTCAATGATATCCTTCTGAAGCTGCGTCAAGGGAGCAGCTTTATCAGGGGCGGGAGCAAGCGTCACCGTCGACGTCTCCCCACCTCTTCCCCTTGTTCTCCTCCTCTTAATCCCCTCATCTTCCACCTCCTCGTCCTCCTCGTCCTCATCTTCCTCCTCTTCATCTTCTCCAGACCCGTCCTCTTCGTAATCGTCCTCCTCCTCGTACTCCTCCTTCTTCTGCCGCTTGAGATCGCGATCTACAGACTCACTGGACGTGTATCCGTCGTCGTCCGATCCCAGATCAGCCACGAACGTATCCACCACATCTTCCCGGATAATCTTTTTTCGGACCCGTTTTCCGAGCGGTTCAGGCACGATTTCGGGGGTGGCGCGGTTCTTCTGGGTCTTGGTATTGATAGCTCGAGCGTGGCTTCTCAGCCGGTGCTCCAGAGCTTCCTGAAGAGGAGCCATCTGGATGTAAATGAGGTACTCTCGTTTGTCGGGTAGATTGGAGTATACTTCGGATTTGAGACGTCGAAGAAGGAAGGGTTTCAGAATGGAATGGAGTGTTTCAACCAGCTCAGCAGATCGATTTTCGCCGCCAAATCCGTCCCCGTTTGCATTCTCTTTTTCGTCAAACCAGGACTGAAACATACTCAAGTCGGAGAAGACATCTGGAAGAAGAAAGTTCAAGAGAGACCATAACTCGGTCAAGTTGTTCTGGAGAGGAGTTCCAGTCAACAAAAGACGATTGGAAGTATCCAACAACTTCAGTTTTTTCAACAACAAGCTATTCACATTCTTGATTCGATGACCTTCATCAACAATGAGATACTTCCAGGTAATCATCTGCAGTCTTCTGGTCTCCATAACAACCGTCTCATAAGTGGTAATAACAACAGGGAAAGTTTCAACAAACTCTCCTTCCTGACTACTACCACCTCGTTTTTTGAGTCCTCTCATCTCGTACTCAACCCTAACCCCCTTCCACAGCGCTGCCCTTTCCTTCTTGTCACCATAGAACTTGACAACAGGAATACTAGGAGCAAACTTGCGAAACTCGTTTTCCCAGTTGTTGAGCGTAGAGAGGGGGACCACAACAAGATAGGGGCCTCCAACTTGTTTCTCGATCAAAAAGGCCAAAAAGGCAATTGTCTGAAGAGTCTTTCCAAGACCCATTTCGTCAGCAAGAATGCCGTTAAGGCCATTTTCATACAAAGAAGCCATCCACTCGATTCCATGAATCTGGTAATCGTACATGGACGCTCCGGTGATGATCCTAGGCTGGCCAATCTTCTTGTGCTGCTTGTTCTTCTTGGTTTTATCCATATCCTGGACCTCGGTTTTAGAGAGGACGTTTTTGCGCCGGCTAGAACGCGTTTTTCCACGTGTAGCATTCTTTTTTTCCTCGAGTTTTTCCAGATTTTTCTGCTTTTCGCGCTCCCGGGCCTCCCGCCGGTCCTTGCGGTCACGTGACCCCTCCAAGGCCTTTTCTTCCTCCAGTCGGGCGAGTTCTCGGGCTTCTCGTTCCTTTTGGAGTCGGTCTTGGAGAACTGAAGAGTAGACCTTTGATTGTTCCAGGAGGTGGGAGATTCGGTTGAACCGGTCCGATTCGGAGAGTGAAGAAATGTCCACTGGGTTAGTAAGGGTAGCGAAGGCCGTAGGTCTGAGCGGACAACGACCAGTGGAAGGCCAGTGGTAGCGAAGGCCGTAGGTCTGAGCGGACAACAGCCGGTGGATGCAATGGTTGGGTAAAAAAAAAAAAAAAAAAAAAAAAAAAAAAAAAAAAAAAAAAAAAAAAAAAAAAAAAAAAAAACCAAGAAAACACTAACAACCGTCCTTGAATAGCAACACCAGTAGCACTGATGGTGTATCCAAGAGCTGTTCATGGTGTAATGGGAGGTCTTGATGTTTGACTGAAGATGAAATAAGGTAGACTGAAAGAGGCAGTATGGGAGATGTGAGTGACTTGAAGAATAGCTGATATGACAGAGAAGAGCTCCAAAAGATCACTCTGAGGGTGTTCAGAGCAGTCAGAGAGCTGTAGTCATAGTCTTAGTCTTAGTCATAGTCTTAGTCATATGTCTAGACAGTCTTGACATATGATGACTCCTCGTTTAGACTGTAACCTCCATACCTTCAGTCTGTTCATAGTCAAACTGGAAGAAGGTGGCACTGAAAAAGGGCTGCACTTCAGACTGTTGAAATAGCTATCTTCAGCTTGACGGAGAATAGACAGAGACTGAAGACTAAGACATGATGAAGAACAGTAGACCGAGCTGAAGCAATAAGACCGGAATGAACTGGTCGATCCAAAAACACAACCAAGTCATAATCTAGCCAGGTTCGTAGACACAATACCGGGTTGTCACTTACTTCTCAGCAAGATCAGCTTCTTGTCCTGCTCTATCTACTGCTGCTCACCACAGTATAGCCATAGACACCACAGTAGTCATGTCACATCTCACCAAAAAAAAAAGTCCACAGCCTTTTTTTATCAGCTGAATTCAGTCAGGGTAACTGAGTTCATCTGTAACTTATCCCACTGCTATCAGACTGCCATCGTCTAGGCTGAGTAGTGATAAGCATGATGGTCATATCAAGACACCCACACCACCCAGCCTCAAGATAACACTTCAAAGAAAAGCAGTGACTCCATACTCTCGTAGTCGTAGTCTTCCAATCAAGATAATCGTGATCCATCTCTTGATTGGTGACTAGAGTGATAGACATTGATAATGTCATAGTCTCCCTTCAGTATAACCATAGACATCACTACTGTCAAGGATAGTATCATCAACAGCAACTGAAGAGACTAGGAAGACCGCATTGGTGTCACCTGTTCGGCAGCCTCCTCTACCATCACCTTAGTCTCCATGACACTTTCTCTGTCACCTTTGCCATTTTCATCGTCACCACCCACCTCCTCCCTCACCCAACTTTTGTCATCTTTTGTTTCCCCCCTCCTGTTATCACGTGACTCACTTCTATCCACTCACTTCTATCCACTTCTATCCACTCACTTCTATCCGCTTTCCGTCTGCTGTCTATCGCCACTGGAGTGTGGTGTGCGGTCGGAGATGTTGTTCTTGTCCTGTCCAAGACCCACGCGAAAACCTCAACTCTGTCGCAACGTTAACTGCACGTGTAGACGACAGTAGGGAAGAATAAGAAGAAGAAGAAAAAGAGCAGGAACCAAAGTATATATATTATTCGGCTCTGTTTGTGTCACTTGGTATACTGACACAAACAAAATCCTCTCAAATGATTCACTTACAAGTCCACTCTCACCCTTCTTTCAGCTCATTTTTGGCCTTTTTTTGACATTAAAAGTTACATTATTCATGTCACAACAGGAAGACAAAGAAAAACAGAAGCCCCCCTAACTCAGCCATTATTGCTCCGATTTTCGTTCTGTTTGTGCCACATGACTCTCCCAATGTCACGCTTTCTTTGAATATATAAACGTCCTTTTTCCTCCAATTCTACTTCTTTTTTGTCCCTCACTTTTCTTCCTCCCATCCTTCTTCACCTCGTATATCCCCCCACCGCGACGCGTCGGTCATATAGACACCTAATCAACGCGAAAAGATACTCTATTGAACCGTCGCGAGGAGGAGAAGAAAGGAAGAGTTGTATCGCAGGTTTTGGTGCGAAAAGATCCACAAAAGGCCACGTAGAAAGTCAGCTCACGTGATGGAAATAGAGTTTCGGAAATGATGTATCACGTGGAGTTACCCGGACGGGGAGGGAGCCGTGGAGACGACTTGACTTGGGGGTGTAGTTTTTGGGGTGGTCACGTGACAAAAGGAAATCAGAGTGTTTATATTGGTCACGTGACCACCGCGGCACCTTTAGCTTTGTCCCACCTCTTTTCATACGTTCCGTAGTATTCCAGTCCATCAGGTTATGACCTACATGGAGTTGAAAAATGGTTGTATATAAGCGTGGAAAAGAGTGTCGATGTTACTCGATGGATAACGCTCCGTTTCAGCTTCTAAAAGTTGTAATAGACTGAAGAGGTCATTTTGATTCGAATGGTACTTCTTCCAGGGCTCCAAGATCGTTATTCGTCTTTTTATGGTCTATAGTATTAGATATGGGGTATAGTTAATATGGTCATTTCTGAACTTGTCCAAAAGTGCTCCAATTTCGAGTTTGAAGAGTTGAATGCTACTAAAGTGGCTATTCTGAGTCTAACGGTGTTATTTACGTCTTAATATCTTCATTATTAGCGATTCTACCCACTATAGCTCTGGATCATAAGGGTATAATAACAGGATCATTCAAACTCCATCAATAATAACTCGATTTCAATTCTGAAAGCTCCGATGCTTTTATGTGACTGTTCTGAGCCGTTTCATAGTGTTTCTGAAGTTATATACTTGTCATTGCTTCTTCTATACTCCATAGTCGTACATTCTATACTTCAGCAGCTAGGTCACTCTAGAAAGCCCTAGAAGTGCTTCTATTTCAATATAAATAGCTCCAGCCTTACCATGTTATCATTCTGAGTCTAACTGTCAACTTCTCATCCCCCCATCTTCATTATTGGTCATTATATCCTCCATACTCTTGGCTGTGGATACAACTTAATAGAGTCAGTACAACTCCTCCAAAAATGCTCCGATTTTAGTTTTAAAAGCTCTACCTTGTTGATAGTTCTATTTTACGTTTATTATTGAAGTCCTCATGTCTTTATCTCCATTATTCATCGTTCTACTCTCCATAGTGCTAAACTGCGGGATAATATGACAAAGGTCCCTTAAACACCCTCAATATTTTCCCGAATTGAACTCCAAAAGTCTCAATTCCATTAATGTAATCATTCTGGGTCAAACTATACCCTCCTCTTGTCTCCATCCCTATTATTCATCCTTCCATACTCCACATTCATACGTCTTGAAGAACTGCCAGATCACTCTACGTATTCATTAATGATCCAATTTCGAATCTAAAACACTCAAACCAACTAAAGTGGCCATTCTGAGTCGAACCATACTTCTCCCGTACTTTTACCTCTATTATTCGTCACTCTACCCTTACAATCTTACTTGTGTAGAAGTACTATTATTAGGTCCCCCTAACTTGTCCAAAACTCATCCAATCGCATTTCTGCAAACTCCAATCCTACTAAACCGCCTATTCTGCATCTAACCGTACTACTCTCTTCTCTCCATCGTCATTATTCACCATTCCACCCTCTTCAGCATCAATCCATCTTTCAGTATCACCTCAAACTCGCCCAGAAATGAGCCTGAGAACTAAAAACAACATCAAAATCGCTCATTAACCCCTCCAGATTGCCCCAATTACCAATTCGCTTGTTTTTTTGAGAACAGAACGGGAAATTGACCACTCTGGACGGATTTACAGGTACGTTCGGGTATGATTGCCCTGCCTATAATTGATAGTGAGTGTACCTAACTGGTACGGTACTACCACCAGAACATTAAAAGTCTTATTTCTGGTGGTAGAAATGTGTGACTGCACCAGTTTTTGTTGTTGTTGTTGCTGTTTGGTTTATTTTTTATTCTACCATCATTTTTATAAACTCCCCATTTTGTCCCCACCTCGGATCGAACTCACGATACCCCTCCTCCCCCGGGTAACATGCACTACACCCACACGGTTTGGTGATAGTTCACGACTTGTCATCGACACCATCAATCACGTCCAACACTTCTTGAAAATGACCGACAAAAACGGGGAAAGCGGCGCCGACGTGGCCATGGCCGACGTGAACGGCGATCACGTGACCGAGCAGCCTCCCGCCAAGATTGAGGCGGATGAGGTGAAGCCGGAGAAGAGTGACGAAGGTAGTGTGGTGGGTGAGAATAAGGACGACGAAAAAGACGAAAAGAAGGACGAAAAAGACGATAAGGAAGCTAAGGACGCCAAGGAAGCCAAGGACAAGGACAAGGACGCCAAGGACGACGACTCCGACGATCTCACCGCTGAAGAAGCGAAACTTGAGGAAAAAGCCCGAGCGTACCTCGCCGAACAAACCCAAAGAGTGGTGATTCCGTCGTTTGCCACGTGGTTTGATCGAAACACGATCCACGACATTGAGCGCAAGTCTTTGCCCGAGTTCTTTTCGGGCGTTTCGCGCACAAAGTCGCCGGCCATTTACACCCAGTACCGCAACTTTATGGTCGACACTTTCCGGCTCAATCCCGTCGAGTACCTGACTTTTACAGCGTGCCGACGCAATCTCGCGGGCGATGTGGGCACTCTGCTGCGTGTACATTCGTTTCTGGAGCAATGGGGACTCATCAACTACCAGGTTGACCCGGATACTCGTCCCTCACTGATGGGTCCTCAGTTCACGGGCCATTTCAAGGTCATGGTCGATGGGCCCCGGGGATTGCAGCCGTTCGAGCCTCCTGCCAAATCGCTGCTTTCCGAGGGCCAGGAAGAGTCCGAGAACGGCTCTGGTGGTGACGAAACCACGTTTGTAGCGTCGGCTACGGAACTGGACTCGGCAGACCCACCGTCCATCAACATGGAGATTCGACGAAACATTTACTCGTCGGCTGCGGATGCTGCTTCGCTGCAGGACGAAAACACAAAGTCGCAGAATGTGCTGGCGTCCAAGGCGTACCATTGCCAAACCACCGGTGGAGACGTGTCTGTTGTTCGGTACCATAACCTGCGGTCCAAACAGGCGATTGCGCAGCTGGCGTTCGAACAGGGACTGTTCCCGGCAACGCAGCAGGCGTCCGACTTTGTGCGGATCAAAAACTCCACCGCCCAAGGCCCCTGGACCGACGAGGAGACGCTGCTGCTGCTGGAAGGAGTCGAAATGTTTGAAGACGACTGGGACAGTATAAGCGACCATGTGGGCACTCGGCAGCGGGACGCGTGCGTCATCAAGTTCATCCAGATGCCGATTGAAGACGCGTACCTTGTCAAGCGAGAAAAGGGCGTCAAACGGGCGCATGCCGACTCCAACAAGTCCACGGTGCTGGCCTCGGCCATCAAAAAGGTGCTCAAGGAGGGCGATGGAGAGCTTATGAGCAAGCGGGCCGAGGATTTGGCCGGTCAGGCGGTCACGGACGCGTCGTCGCTGGTTTCGTCACTGGCAGAGACCCAGATGGCCAAGATTGAGCTCAAGATGGCTCGGTTCGACCAGCTGGAGGAAACGGTGCGGCTCGAGCGCCAGGAAATTGAAAAGATGCGCCAGCAGCTGTACCTGGACCGATTGTCGTTGAAGAAGCAGGCCGATAGTGTGTTGGCCAAGCTCAAGGAGGCAGCCCAGCTGGGTGGAGAGGAGGGGGTGAGTGTGGCTGCCGAGGCTGCTCGAATCGCTGCTCGAAACCCCAAGGTTAGTGTGGTTGAGGAGCGGGACGAGAGCGAGGTGCGGGAGAAGAAGCCGGTGTCGTTGGGCGGGCCGGAGCTGTTCAAGTTTTGGTCTGCCTAGCCATCGCCAGGGCGAGCGAGCGAGGCGCCTACTCGGTGATGACTTGGTCACTAGTAGGCGATGTTTTAGTGTCTACTAGACGGCTTCTAGACAACGGCCCCGCCTATCGGCGAACTCTCCAGCGTTCCTGCTAACGCACCTAACAGATGGAGATGTATGTATTTGTAATTGTATTGATTAGTATGGTTGGAGGGGAAAAGTAACTAAGGGTACTGTACATACTGGAGGAACAGGGAATGGGATTGAAATGAAGAATAAGAGGGAGCTGATGGAACTCAACGAACTGGACGAACTGATGGAACTGAAGAAGTAGGAAACGGGAATAGCAGCTCTTTACTTACATAACAAGCCCACACTAGAACCAGGAAGTGTTTAGTGAGTATCCGTACTCTGATGTCCTTACAAGGTCATGTTCAGGGTCCTATTTGAAGAGAGGATGAATTCAAAGAGATTGTATCTGAATGGGAGTCTTCAAAGCTCCACTGTTTGAAGCTCAGTAATCAGCGGCATCTGAGATTCATGTTTTATTCTGTGTCAAGTAGATCCATTAGAGTCCCAAGGTGACTTCTACTTTGCCTTATCCTCCAATTTGGTGTCATTGTCATAAGGTACCGTAAGCTTGAAAGTCATTAGATGACAAGATATCAACAAGACAGATACTATAAAGAACTGCTACTCTGGAAGACCCCAACTAAGGATATTTGGTACGTTATAACAGCTACGATACTGTGGATGTCAGAAAGAGCTTTTTACTTGGAGACTACCTGTGCCAGAACCGTAGCTCTATTAGTACATCATTATCTTTCACTTGGAAATAATATCGTCGGAGTTCTATGATTCTTCATTCAAGGCTCTTGTAGGTGATTTAATGATCCACGATCCTTCAGATTGGTGTACATTGACTTGTCAATGACAGTCTGAGTATAAAGACCTAGAAGAACTAGAATTGACTAACTTGGATTTGATGAGACATTCGTAGATAGAACGCTTCAACGACTTGATTAACATAGTCTTATAGACTGGTACTGGTAAACTAGTTCATGATGCTCAAAAGAGACACTGATGTAAGACAATCATTTGGTATTGAGCAGTCGTTAATTGAGGTCAATTGTAGGGCATAATGATGAAGTTCAGAGAGGAAGTTTACAAGACTGCAACTATATCGAAAAGAGGAGTTCCCCAAATTCATCTCTGTTCCAGGATATCCCCTCTTCGATGGCTACACGATGCTGTATAGCGTATGATCATGAATATACAAGTATGTACAGTACAGTGCGAGGTACGGTATATGAAAATAAAACTACTTGTAAGTCCGCAAGCTGATAATTATGAGTAACAGAAGAACTTCAACAGCTTTTTCAGCGTCAGATGTACTTGTACCATACCGGTACCTTTATCAGACTGATTAGATTGAAGAGACTATACAATAATCATTATTATGAAGATGTACTGCATGTACCGGTACTGTATAAGGTGAGCATGGGAGAGATGACTATATCACAAGGCTCCAATGGACGTGTGCTTCGCTATGTAATCCATCAGTTTACTTGTACAAAACATCTAGCATCACGGGAGAGAGCTCTTCATCTTATTCGTATCTACATGAAAACGAAGCAAACATTCAATATACCAGTATGTTACCGTGATATGTAAAAATCCATTGACTGTCTTGTCTATCTTCACTACCGGCATCTTATCTGTCATCGTACTCTTGAATCCTCAATGTCAATCCTTCCCTATCAATGACTTTATAGGCCAGTCACTCTACTTCAATTGAAGCAGCTCTGAATAACTACTTGTATTGCCTCTATACTCGTTATATTCTATTATTCTAAGTGCCTTTTATTTCTTTATTTGTTGTAATTTTTCACTTAATACTCTCTATGTTTTCATTATTCATTGTCATTGTCCATCTTACAATTTCAGTTTCGATGCCCGCCCACTCCCGCTCCGGCGAAACCGAAAACTGCGAATTTGAGCGAAGCAGAAAAATGCCAGTTTCAGCGAGGTTTAAACGGGTTAGAGTTCGTGGAGGAGACAGGGAGGAGAGAAGGAGGAGGAGTCATCCAAAAGTGGTAATTATACGTCAATTGAGCCCAAACTTGGACAGGTGGCTCCCCATCACGTGACCACCCCACTGTCTCAATTTCATCCACTTCTGAGCACTTCCACATCTCCCCCCTTTCCCACCTTAATCCAAGAATACCTCCTAACTTTTCCAGTTTCAACGCTACGCGAAAACTAACGTCACCAGTCGATCCAGAGCAGCTGGTTTACCCAGCGTACGAATTTTTAACGTAATCGGGAAGTCCAAATAATTAATGTCCCCTTTACCAGGCCCCACAACGCCATAGACTATAGAAACCGAGCTCAAATGAACGCCACTCCCTCTACATTCCTTTTTACACGTCCACTTGCTCATCCACCTGCTCAAAAGTGCTGCTGACGATCTTTGAAATTCTTGCATGTAGATCAGTTCCAGCAAGGAGAGAAACATGAAGGTGAAATAGATAGACTGTAGAATGGGAAAACGGAGAAAACAGAACAACGAACAACGTGTGTTTGTTTTAGTAATAAGTCACGTGACGAATCACCCCGACAACAATATATCTCTGTTCGTCGGTTTTGGTCACGTGCTCGCTTATTAGCTCTGCATGCAGCAACTCAAACACACGACAACGTGTCGAACCCAAGACGTCTCCACATTGACCTTTTGGTGGGAAAAAAAGGAAATCGGATTTTGCTGGTTTTGCTCAATTTCTGCTATTGCGTCGTGTTCTACTGTTTGATCACGTGACCGGGACTTTCATTGACTAAGATACAAGTGCTTCTTCACTGTATTCTGTTTTCACCCACTTTCAACCCACGACATCCCCTTAACTCGGCCAATTCTTGTCCGATTGCAATTCTGGTTAGTCCATTCGACTCCCCGTGGTCACCTTACTCTACTGACCAACTCTTCTTTTGATTGGCTGAAAACTCATCGTTTTGGCGGCCTTCAAAAATGCGTCTCTCTACCCTCTTCACTTTGCCCCTCCTGGCCCTCGGACACGCTCCCAAGGTCCCCAGTTCGGCCGAAATCACGTTTGCCGACTCGGACATCTTTCTGGGCTCGGGATTTAACCAGGAAGTGGTGGATTTCAAGCTCTCTTCGTGTCCTATTGTGCAGTACATGAACGAACAACATGACGCTGAACACGCCGACGATACCGAATCGTTCATCCATCAAATGTTTGAGTTCTTGTTTCCGTTCGATTCCCCAGCTTACAACTCCATTTTGGCCACCACCTACATTTCTGGACCTCCTAATCTTCTTCTGGCTCTTATTCCTCCGGATATCAGACCTTCCAGCTTGAAAGTCATGGTAGCCTTTGCCGTCGGCGGTCTCCTGGGCGACGTGTTTCTGCATCTTTTGCCGCAGGTCTTTTTCGGCGAAGAGGGAGGTTCCGGACTGAGATTTGTGCCTGTTGATGAAAAACGGAATATCGTTCTTGGATTTGGAATTTTCGTCGGATTCATGAGCTTTATCGTTATGGATAAGTTTATCAGAATGTTGGGTGGAGGTCATGACCATAGCCATGGCCATGGAGAGAAGCATGACCATGATCACGTGACTGCCCACGTGACTGACGCTACTGCCGCTACCACCTCAGCTGAACCCTCCAAGACTACTGCTGTCAAGAGAGCCAAGGAGACCGGAGCAGTTGATCACGTGCATGATCATGATCACGTGCACGATAAGGTGGGTCACGTGACTGACGCCGACGCTCCGTCGTATTCCTCCTCCGTCTGGCTAAACATGATTGCCGATTTCACCCACAACATCACCGACGGAATCGCCCTCTCTGCCTCCTTTTACATCTCCAAATCCGTCGGAGCAACCACCTTTTTGGCCGTCTTTTTCCATGAAATTCCCCATGAAGTAGGCGACTTTGCTTTGCTGATTCAAGGCGGCTTTTCCAAGACTCGAGCCATGCAGGCCCAGTTCCTTACAGCTGTAGGAGCATACATGGGCACGTTTTTGGGCATTGCTTTGAACGAATGGGGAAGTGCGGTTGCTGAAGACGGACTGGGTCACGTGAGCACTCTTCTCGGTACTTCTGTGACCTGGGGAGATCTTGCCCTGCCCTTTACTGCTGGTTCCTTTTTGTATATTGGAACTGTAGGAGTTGTTCCTGAGTTGCTGGAGGAAGACGAAGAGGAGCAGGGTCAGAGTGTGGCGAAAAAGTTGGTGGATTTTGCTGTGCAGTTGGTGGCAATGTTGGTGGGTATTGGGATTATGTTTGTGATTTCGTGGAATGAGTAGAAGACCGGCGAACGCAGTGAGCAGGTCTTCTATGAGTAACTGTGAACGAGCAAGATGATGAGAAGATCTTTCCACTTATTCTTGCGTAGTGAGTAGTTACGAACGGACCTAAGCAGTTATGACAGACCTATCTATCTCAATGAGGTCTCTTCTTCACGAATGAACGAACAGGTCTACTGACTACTAAGACTATAAGGACTCTAAGCGGAGCAGGATCTGTGAAGGACTTGTTGACTAAATTTGTTGACTAAGCGGTGTTGGATCCACTCGCTCTGCTCATAGATCTATAGATGTAATATAATGATGTTGTTGGAGGGGTGTAGGGTAAGGTAACGAGTATATGGAGATGGTCCAGTTGTCTCATGGTGGACATTCAACAGCATTGAGTAGGCTTATGATTAGTGTCAAAGCAAGAGGAGAGAAGCTAGTCAAATATTGTGTCGAATAGATTAAACGGTGTAGTTACAGTACAAGCAGCGCTACCGGTACCGGTATGTACTCATATCACCATAAAGGCATGTACAGTGTAGCTACAAGCAGGGCTAAAAGTAATGTGAAAGGAGAGGGTGTGAGGCCAAAACATACACTGATCTGTTTGGCCATTCTCAGACTATTCTACAACCTGGGTGGGTGCTAGAGATACCCTCTTATAAAGGCAATATGGTGGCTTCAGATGGACCGACAGGTTTGAGATCTCAATAAATATACAGACAAATAATCTGACAAATTAGACATTTTGATTGATATGAAAAGAGGAAAGAAGTTAGTGCTATACCTTTGGAAGTGTTATGATGGCAAACAATAACCCCTTTATGACTAAGACAGCTTCTCCTCTTCAATTAGCTATTATCATGACACTACTGGTAAATATAAAGACAACGAACTACTGCAAAATGAAGTAAGCCACGGATGCATGCCTCTTGTCTTGTGGATGGCATATTAATCCCCCTTTTTTTTTTTTTTTATGCGTCGTAACTCCAGCTCCTGGAATAGGTTTTCCCAGAGGTAGAGGAGTAACGTGACGTAAAGATAAGACCATGTGCTCGTTAGAACTGTCTATCCATCAGTCCTTGCTTGTCTTTCAACTCTTACTACTTGTCTTTCAACTGTCTCTCCACACACATCTGGTGACTGTTTGTCTATCTATGAAGAGAATGATTAGAAGAGCGAGACGTTGAGATAATGCTTCAAAATAGTTGTCTTCTTCGAGCTGTAGACCGTTTTTAGCTGTCTACTGTCTGAATTGACCCTATCCTGTCTTTCTTATCCCGTCTCTCTTCACTTCTCACACCTCATCCTTGTTCTGTCTTTAGAAGTGAGTAAAGACGACAATACCAGGTCACACTCCTTCAACTCGTTTCTGTTGTCTCTCTCCTCTGACATACTCTTAATCTGTGGCTCTAACCTGATCAACCACCTGACCCATCGAAAACCTTGAATAGGTTTGTGTAACCTGCGCAGAATGACACAGGCAATGTGACCCAACGCCCCATTGGTGTGACCCAACACCCATTTGTGACACCACTTGTCTACCTCTTTCCCTACTCACCACCGGCCGCATTGGAGACAGAACATGATTGCGTCCGCCGCTTTGGATGGTGTGTAGTTTAGGTGGTTGACAAGTGGTGTGGAGGAGAGAGAGTTGGTTTGGCGTGTAAAGCAAAGGATATTCTTGCTCTGTGGTTTTAGGTGGACTGACTAAGTACAGTATGTACATACAAGTACCGTCAACTCGGTTTGCCGACGACGCATGAGAAAGTCTCCTGGACCCTAACCCTACAAATTAAGCTCGGTAGTTGGGACCCGTCTGTTTTGTTGAATGGTGGAACTCCCAATTTCCAACGTAAAAATCGAAAATAAATCATGCATAATTCGAGAGGTCGCGTCTTGCATGACGACGTGTTTTCTTCTTCCTCCCTCCTACTCATCACCCAGCCACACCAACGACACGTACGAACAGAGCAGAAAAAGACCAGCGGACATCAAAAGTGAGTATCAGAGCATTGTGAACAACGTGGGGAGCATCAGAGACAGTAAAAACCTTCAGCAACACTTCTTCGTAGACACTCATCTCCCCTGAGGACGCGCCCTGCCACAAAAAGCAGCCGCGACTACACGGAACGAGATCACTCGGCAGTCAAGGACCCTTCCAAACGGCCCCTCTCGATGCCCTCCCTATGTCTTGGCTCTGTGTAGTTATCCTGGTGCTCTCGTGCTCTTCTTGTGTCGTGTTTCCCCTGAAATGAGGTGATAACGCGAGCATTCGCGACATTCCGTCTGTACTATGTAAAGAATCCATAGTATTGTTTGATTACGGGCTGTTCAAATTGTATTCTGCTGTTTTTAATCGTCGTTTCCACTTGTTTTTGAGGGTATTACTCGCACCTACAATCCGAGGTTTTTACAAAAAATCGCTAAGTTTTTTTAAAGTTGGGCTGGTTACGCGTATTTTCCAGGTATTTTCTCATCTTTTTTGCCCCTTGAAAGCCGGGTAACCCCTTGCATACGAACTAACCAGACCAGAGTTTTTGTTCCCAATACATGGGACCAACGCTATATGGATTCCATTTAGTTACCACAAGTCCTCCCAACTCACGCATAAGGTTTGGAGCTTAAACGAAAAGTGCGTCGTCGGCAAACCGAGTTGACGGTAGGGAGCTAAGTACAGTACAAGTAAACAGAGAAATACTGGAATAAATAAATTCAGACTAATACGGGTACTCGTAGGGTACAGGTACGATCGA
This sequence comes from Yarrowia porcina, assembly GCA_900519025.1. Classification (NCBI taxonomy): domain Eukaryota; kingdom Fungi; phylum Ascomycota; class Dipodascomycetes; order Dipodascales; genus Yarrowia; species Yarrowia porcina. The sequence continues at coordinate 761,151 of ULGT01000014.1, read as the reverse complement.
TCACGGCTGTTTCTGTAGCTGCTGTATCTCTCTTATTCTGTCATTTGAATATCTTGTGTACCCAAATAATGTTGTCAAAAATACCATTAGAAAAGACGTAATAATACCGCTACAGCTACAGAGACTTCACCTTTCTCTTTTTCGTGCCTCTACTATCATATTGGTACCAATTTCTTACGTTTAATCTCTCTTTATTAGCACTTTGTTAACCCTCCCTTCTTCACACATTTTTTCGTCACCTTCTGGAATACCCTACATTATAGCTACAGCTATAGAGACTTGACCATTTGGTTCTTCCTAGCACATGAATCATATATATAGCCTTTTCTTCTCATATATCTGGGTTTTACCCACCTCTATCGACATAACTATTTCCATCCTCTACTTCCATATGTTGAGCACTCTGTAACACGCTTAAGAACAGCTAGAGATACACGGACTTCACCATTCTCTTATTAAAATCTTATATATCATGTCTATATTATTGACACTATATTTTCTTATCAAATGTAACAACTTCCCTCACCTACACTTCCCTCACGTTTATTAATTCACATCTATAGCATCTTACCAAAGAGCTACGAGTGTACAAACTACCCAACTCAACTTTTCTTACCCTGGAGATTATTCTAGCACTCTCTTTTCATATAATTTTGGTGATATGACTTCCTTCCTCTCAACCCCAGTTTCACACCTTCATACATCCACCTCAAATAAACCCAATAGAGGTGCTACAAGTATAAAAACTATACCATTCGACTGGCCAGAGTCTTTAGACCATCTTGGAACTATCTTCTTCTTACATCTCCTGTTATATAGTTGTAACATCTTCTCTCATGGTCCAATTTTCACTCATCTATATGACCACCTCTAGAACCCTCAATAGTTGTGTTAAAACTATACACACTTCATCATTCGACTTTTTAAGACTCAAAGAACATTTCTATAGCACCTTCTTTATATAATATCGTTATATTGTCCCTAATATCTTTCTCGCTTGTTTCACATTTTTTACATATTCTCAAGAACACTCAATAACAGTGCTACCAGTCTATAAACTAGATGGTTCAATTCGTCTGAGCCTCTAGATCATTTTCACACTGTCTTATTATATATTCAAGACTCTTCTATTTTTCTGTATGACGTATTTATAAATCTACCGGTACATACTCCTGAAACACTCAGTAATGGTACCGGTACTACAAATATACAATCTATACCATTCGACTCCTCTCACTCAGGAGACCATTTTGGTACCATATTGTACGATACTTTCTATGCATATTCTGCTATATATCGTCTTTTCTCATAACCACTTCTTCTTACGTTCATACGTCCATCTCTAGAACACCCAATAGCAGTCCTACAACTATACAGACTACACCACTCTCCTCCCCTCATTCCGTAGATCATTTTGGTACTACTTACTCAGTCATAATGTCATCAAATCACTGTTCTACTCCTTTGGGAACGCCCCCCTGAGCTCCTCCTTGGGCAAGGCAAAACTCTTGTGTCCGTCTCTTCCCTCCATATCCTCTGCGGCTACCATAGCATTCAACACGGCCTCCTCCACACACTGAACCACGGCTTCGTAGAACAAATCAATATGTCCCCAGGGCACAAACTGGATCGTCTGGATATCGGTATCCTGGGCAGGTCCATAGGGCATTCTGGACGCAATGGAGGAGGCTGACTCAGCAGTGGAAAAGGCGACAAAAATATCACCGGAAAAGTGGCCGCCACAGGTTCCGGTTCGGGCCAGACCGAGGGGAACTCGTCGACACATGGCCTGCAGTTGGCCAGGCAACAGGGGGGCATCTGTACCAATCACGACAATGATTGACCCGGATCCTTCCGGCACTTTAGGCAGTCCCTCGGCTTCACGTTCAAACCAGTCGGTGGTTCCCATCAGGTTAGGAGCCTTTGAGTTTTTGCCGAGGGGGACTCCATTGACCTTGAACTCGTTTCGACGGCCGAAATTGGCCTGGAGAAAGCATCCGACAGTGAAGGACTTGCTTCCAAAGGGCACCTCACGTGACGAGGTGCCGGAGCCGCCCTTGAACGAGTAACAGTTCATTCCGGTGCCTCCTCCGACGTTTCCCTCGGCAATTGGACCGGAGGTGGCTCCGTCCAGAGCATCCATCACGTGCTCCTCTTTCACGTGATCGCCGTTAATCTCGTTCAAGTACCCGTCCCAAGTCTCGCCCACCACAGGCAACATCCATTGGGCAGCGACTTTAGGGTAATGCTTGGCGACCCACAAATCACATGCTCTGTGCACTGCTCCTACAGAGTGGGAGTTTGTGATCATAATGGGCAGAGCCAAAACGCCGGCTTCGTCAATCATGGATCGACCGGTGAGTTCGCCGTTACCGTTGAAGGAGAAGGTGGCAGCCGTGCACGCCTTGCCGACTCCGCTTTTACCGCGCGGCAAAATCGCCGTCACGCCGGTCTTTGCGCCTCCAGAGGTTAGGGTAGTGTATCCCACCTGGACGCCCGGGACGTCTGTGATGGAGTTGTTGGGTCCCGGGGTGCCGTCCAAAGGGATGAAGTCTCGGGCTCGGGGCATGGAGGTCATGGGAAAGGGTTGGTAGGGTAGGGTAGCGTAGGTAGGGTTGGGGTTCACGTGATAGGTGTAGTCAGGTCACGTGGTGGTCACGTGATTGCTGCTTGAATTGCTTTTGTCTGAGCAATTTGTGTCGTTTGCTGGTGGTGAGTAGGAAGAAGAAAGGTCGCCGTCTTAGCTCTCCCTTTATAACATCTGGGTATGACTTTGGCGATGTCGTGTATGCAATGCAATGCACTCCAGCGGCTAAATTGGAGGGGTGGAAAAGATAAAAAAGATGGGGGGAAAAGATGGGGGGGAGTATGAGTTGGGAGATGGAAAAAAAAAAAAAAAAAAAAAAAAAAAAAAAAAAAAAAAAAAAAAAAAAAAAAAAAAAAAAAAAAAAAAAAAAAAAAAAAAAAAAAAAAAAAAAAAAAAAAAAAAAAAAAAAAAAAAAAAAAAAAAAAAAAAAAAAAAAAAAAAAAAAAAAAAAAAAAAAAAAAAAAAAAAAAAAAAAAAAAAAAAAAAAAAAAAAAAAAAAAAAAAAAAAAAAAAAAAAAAAAAAAAAAAAAAAAAAAAAAAAAAAAAAAAAAAAAAAAAAAAAAAAAAAAAAAAAAAAAAAAAAAAAAAAAAAAAAAAAAAAAAAAAAAAAAAAAAAAAAAAAAAAAAAAAAAAAAAAAAAAAAAAAAAAAAAAAAAAAAAAAAAAAAAAAAAAAAAAAAAAAAAAAAAAAAAAAAAAAAAAAAAAAAAAAAAAAAAAAAAAAAAAAAAAAAAAAAAAAAAAAAAAAAAAAAAAAAAAAAAAAAAAAAAAAAAAAAAAAAAAAAAAAAAAAAAAAAAAAAAAAAAAAAAAAAAAAAAAAAAAAAAAAAAAAAAAAAAAAAAAAAAAAAAAAAAAAAAAAAAAAAAAAAAAAAAAAAAAAAAAAAAAAAAAAAAAAAAAAAAAAAAAAAAAAAAAAAAAAAAAAAAAAAAAAAAAAAAAAAAAAAAAAAAAAAAAAAAAAAGACGCATTGGGTGAAAGAGGAGGTGGTGGGGAGGCGAGAGAGGGGTTGTAGGGCGGTAGTTGGGCGGTAATTGGGTGGTTTTGGGGGTTGTGTGGAGTGTTGTAGGGTGAGACAGATTAGAGTGATAAGGTAACCGCGGTGTCTTGGATAAGAGTAGAAGTGCTTTTTGTAGGGATCGTGTGAGACTGTATTCAATCTGAAGGCTTTACTGTACTAACGATATATTATCAATTGAATATATCTAAGAAGAACAGGCTAGAGATGTGGTTAGATGGTTCGGATCAGTACTGGATTGTAATATAAGAGATATGGAATGTCTTTAGTTTGAATGAATGCTTCTTGGTACCGTACTGAATGTCTCATGGTCTAATTTGATGGCTATACAAGGCTCAGAGGAACAGTGGAAAAAGGACTAAAGTGGAGATTTAGAAGTCATGGAATTCTGTATGTGTTACTGGTGAATGAATTGATATGGTTGATCTCTATGGAAGTCCGTTGAGTGGGTACATCTGATATAATCAGTCTCGGTCAAGTCTGTAGGGTGACTTTAAGAGAGACCTTGGTTATGGCACTTTCTAAGATAGAAGAGTGGCTATACAAGCTTTCAGGGAAGGTGTTTGAAGTCATATGAATGTCCTCATTAATTGAGGAAGAAGTGGAATTATTTCAGGTGTTTGTTTGATGAATGAGTGCTATGGGGAGTATGATGTGGTACATGTTAGCGGAATGTGTTTAGGAGAGGGGCTGTAGTTCTCTTACCTAAAGAGATGTTCTAGTTTGGAAGAAAGAAGGATAGGGTATACAAGGCTTAGACATCAAAAGGTTAAGAAAAAGAGTATGAGGTGGAAGGTATCATTCTGTTACATAGAGAAGAAATGCGCAATTTGGGTGGCTGTTGAATTAGATGAGTACATTTGGTCTATAACACGTGAACCCTCTAATGCTGTCAATAAGGGTTCCCTTAGTTCTGTCACTTTTCAAGAGAGCAGAGGAGATAACAAGGCTTAGTGAAGAAGAAATATAGAGCATTGAGAGGTGTCTATAAAAGAGAAGAGAGGTCAATTGATGTTGAATATAAATTCACGTGATCACCGGTAGCCTGTATTGTGGCTGTAGAATGTCTTAGGCTTAGTTCAGGCACTCCACGGGAACATGCCACCAGTATACACAGTAGGGGCTATACAAGACAAGAACAAGGAAAGATATGTTGACAAAGACGGGTATGTTAGTTGAATAGGCTGAAGTTGGTGTGTTATATTTTGATAGACTCGTGTGATATCATTTAGAAAAAAAATTAGAAGAGCTGTTTCACAAAAGTGTTCTGGAATGGGTACTTACAATACGTCTTCTCATGCTCTATAGTCTAATGAGTGTAGATTGAAGTTGACCCACTTGTCTCTCTAACTTAGGCTTAGAAGTAAAAAGTATTGTAGTAATAGAGACACAATACTGCCCAAATAGAGTGGTTGAGGTGGAATAAAAGGCATTGAGACGTCTGATAAGGTCAATTGAGGTCAATTGAGAAGTTTTGAATGATTCCGTCAGTTATTGGTTGTGTTAGAGGTGTACTACAACTCATACTCTGAGAGGATATCCCATTATGAGTAAGTAACATAACTCCACAAGAGCTTTAAAAAGTCTTAGTTGTTCAAATGAAACATTCTCAAGACCTCCAAGGTTATCAGATGTCTATTATCCGTTTCATTGTCTGTTTCAGAGGTGGTTATGTCAGGTGGATACTATTGCCCATGTACAGGTATGACCAACTTAATACACGATAAATTGACACAAAGAACATGTTGGAAGTCAAGAAGTTGACCATTTGTGGCTATCCACATATCTTACTAGTTTTTTGAACTTCTTTGGTCTGTATTTTTACTGTATGGTCTCACTCTTCTCACTGCTACCCTCTCAAAGGTAAGAGATGCCTTTAACTCCGTCAATATCCCTACTACCAGAAAACCAACACCACCAATCGATTTATAGCCCTCGTTTTATTAATAAAATCAACTTCCCCCTCTCTCAGACTATTTTTTGCACTTGTAAGTTCTCTGTAGACTACCTTGAAACTCTCCCTTATACCATCACTCTAAGATAACACTTTCTCAGAAGTCACCAGTGGTACAAACATCATCTCAATCGACTCTTCCTTACTAACATTATCATGAGAAGGCTGAACAGATCGCTGCCTTTCTTTTTTTTTTTTTTTTTTTTTTTTTTTTTTTTTTTTTTTTTTTTTTTTTTTTTTTTTTTTTTTTTTTTTTTTTTTTTTTTTTTTTTTTTTTTTTTTTTTTTTTTTTTTTTTTTTTTTTTTTTTTTTTTTTTTTTTTTTTTTTTTTTTTTTTTTTTTTTTTTTTTTTTTTTTTTTTTTTTTTTTTTTTTTTTTTTTTTTTTTTTTTTTTTTTTTTTTTTTTTTTTTTTTTTTTTTTTTTTTTTTTTTTTTTTTTTTTTTTTTTTTTTTTTTTTTTTTTTTTTTTTTTTTTTTTTTTTTTTTTTTTTTTTTTTTTTTTTTTTTTTTTTTTTTTTTTTTTTTTTTTTTTTTTTTTTTTTTTTTTTTTTTTTTTTTTTTTTTTTTTTTTTTTTTTTTTTTTTTTTTTTTTTTTTTTTTTTTTTTTTTTTTTTTTTTTTTTTTTTTTTTTTTTTTTTTTTTTTTTTTTTTTTTTTTTTTTTTTTTTTTTTTTTTTTTTTTTTTTTTTTTTTTTTTTTTTTTTTTTTTTTTTTTTTTTTTTTTTTTTTTTTTTTTTTTTTTTTTTTTTTTTTTTTTTTTTTTTTTTTTTTTTTTTTTTTTTTTTTTTTTTTTTTTTTTTTTTTTTTTTTTTTTTTTTTTTTTTTTTTTTTTTTTTTTTTTCTTCACTTTCTTCCCCGCGGCTATCTGGCGCTTAAACTGCTCACCTCACCTCCAGCCTCATTGTGGCTCAGCTGCGTCAGTGCGTTATCAGATCCTCAGAAGCGGGCTGAGGGGTAACCCCAGCGGTTAATCAGGTGAGGAGACGCGGTTATCTGATCAAAAAATTATTGTTTAATTATTATTTAATTTAAGAATTTCATTTGATTTTATTTCCAAAAATTATTAAGTCCTCAAAAATCAATAAAATCAAACAAAGAAGAACTATTCCAAGTACAAATTCTAAACATCTTCCAGAACTACTAACAAGCCTGTTTTGAGCACTCCTACAAGCTCAATTACTGTTTTCCCGTTTTCTCTATTTTTTTCCATTTTCCCTGATTTTCCTTTATATTTCTTTTTCCTCCTCTTGGTTTACGCGCGGCACCATATTTAGCCGCCGTGCATAACCTCATGCAGGTGGGTGGATCCTTTGAACATTAATAGCCGTGTAGCGATTAGTGAGGCCTTCTAAAGGAGTTTGCCGCATAGTCGCTTATGTAATCAACACTTCCTGTCCGCTTATGTAATCCACCACTCCTCTTCCAATCATTGCTTAGTAATACAAGTTAACCTTCCGTATCTTGTTCGATATTATGTCAACCAAGTGGATACGCCAATATGACATGTGGCCCCGATACACCCATGTCACCCATTACAAAGCCAATGTGGCCACCACATTACCAACGTCGTCCCCGCCACACTGTTCATGTCATTCCCACCAACCTGTTCATGTCGTTATCTCGCTGACTCATCACAACCTTGATAGCGAACTCAGTAAATGTCTCACGAAAAATAGTCTAGTCAATTCCCCCTCATTTTTTAAAGTCATGTGATACTCCACGTGACCTCGATCCTTCCTCTAAAATACAAAACCACCCCTATCTTCCCCCATGATCACGTGACCGCAACCAAACCACGTGCATTTTGATCGTCTCGACCTCCTGTTTCAGATGGTGCAGCAGCGAAACAAATACGACCAAAATTGGAGGATTTATTACGAAATAATCAAATAATATTCGGAAAAATTCCAGGAAAATCAAAATATATTAATTGACTTTTTCTGATCATTTTCCTGCTGTTTATATTCATATCACGTGACTCTATCCACTCCAAATCTGTGTTACAATTTTCCCTCCACTTTCGCATTTAAACTTTCCCCTAACACTATCTCTCAAACTTCATACTAAACCAAGTTCAACATCACCATCATCACTGTCTGTCGACGTCTTTTTTGGTTTTCGAAATTCGTCTTTTTTTTCGTTTTCACAGATACGATCACGTGACTTGTACGATATCACGTGAATTACGCAATCACGTGACCTACAGAAACGCAGACACAAACACTGACGACAGAAATGATTGAATACACCTTTGTCTGGTGAGTAATGGCGAGTGTGGTGGGTGGAACCAAATGAACGGTTGTGAGGGTTAGGGTGGGTTATGAGAGGGTTAGGGTGTCATGTGGTATGTCACGTGATGGAGGGTGGTTACCTTTGTGGACACGTGACTATCATTGACGTCTTATCCTGGACTTGTCGTTGAGACGTTACAGTGAGGATGTAATGTGGAGAGGTTATGAGTGTGGTCACGTGATTTTGTCACGTGATTGGATGAGTTGACGTTGTGCAATTCTCCAGGACGGGGGGGGGCGACTGACAGTGTCGTCTATGACAGTTTTAATGTGTCCTGTATACTGGGGTACTCATAAGATGTGAACATAAACGTTGTGTGTCACGTGACTGAGCTAGGAGGGAACATTTGAAGTCTTGTTCACGAAAACGTTGTATCTGAGAAGTTCCTTCTGAGTGGACCTTGTCTCATGGCTTACTCTGTTGGATAGAGATAGTCGTTCTGAGAGGTGTATGTGGGTCATGTGCTTCACGTGATATATCATGTGACTTGGAGTCAGAAGAGAAAACTGTGTTTGGAGTTGTCAGAGTCAGAATTGGGGTCTGGAGAGTGTCTGTAGTGCTTCTAGGAGTGCTTCAGAAAGTGCTCCTTCGAGTACTTAGGACAGTATTGGAGCATCTCTGTGAAGTCTGAGAAGTCATTGAGAAGGCACTTTATGAAGCAATTCAAGTTGAGTGTCTTAGGAGTACTTTTGGAGGTGTTCTGGATGGACTCTGAAGCTCCCATGGTTGTCCTTGTTGGTCCTCTTAGGTGCTTTTTAGGTGCTTCTTAGGTGCTTCTTAGGTGCTTCTCTAGTCCTTCTTTAGGAGGTGTTCCAGATCTAAGGGAGAACAGAAAGAAAAGGGGGATCAAAACTCATGTCTTGCATCGTTCAACGTCTTTCCTGTTCTTTTTTCTCACCTCTCACTGATCTCTACTCTCTTAAGATGGTGTATAGTCCTTCTGAGACTCTGACTCTACAAAGACAACTCCAGCACTTCAAAGATGACTCCTGAGACGACTCCTGAGACGACTCCTGGAACATTTCAAGCACTCGAGAACAACTCAAACACTCTTCTTTGAGAAATCAAACTTTTGTTTCTTCTGTTCTCTCTGGAAGACGTTCAGAGGCTTGGTTCACTCACTGACCTTGTTCATGTTGAAGTATGAGTCCCAAGCTCAGTCAATATTTGTTCTCTGCCATATCTCACGGTTGTCACGTGACTTATCACGTGATATAAGCACTCTTATGACTCTACTTCACTGTCTTCACTTCACTGTCTTCACTTCATTGTCTTCTTCAAGATGCTCCGTTATCCGTCTTCACTTCAGAAGTGCCGTTCTACAGGTCTGCCATTCAAGTTCCTGTGATAAAACAGTGAGATCATAGTGAAGTTCAGATTCCAAGTCATTGTCGTATCTCTTTGTCACTTGATTCAATTCAGTTCTTCTGGTGTCTTTGACTGTTATTGACTATGACTCTTCAGACATACTCCTCTGAGTTAACTGAACTTCACCAATTGAACCCGAATGAAATATCCAATGAGTCTGATCTTCACTCCTCTCAGTCACGTGATTTCATTCACTGATATCAACTCAAGTTTCATTGACTCCTCTATGGTGTCTGACTCTTCTTATGAGTTAACCTATGGGTCAACAGAAATGAACAACTGAACGAGACAAATTGAGTCTGATCCATTGAGTGTGATACAGTGACTTTGACCTGCTCTTCCCTCAGTCACGTGATATCATGTGACTTCTGGTGACATCTTATGGCTTCATGTTCATCTTATGACCTCTCTGAACATCTCTACACGTTCTTTAAGATACCTCAACACCAGAAGTTATGTCTTTACGCTCTGCTGTTCATTCGATGTACATAGCTTCGCTTCGCTCTGCTATGTAGTGCGCTCAGTTATGTTGATGCGCTCACTCACCACTCACAGCAGCTTCGCTTGCTGTTCATTCGAAGCACACAGCTTCGCTTCGCTCACCTGTGTACTAACCCAGGCCCCACGCCGGCACCCACATCATCGTGACTGGCTCTTTTGACAACTGGACCCAATCCGTCTCCCTTTCCCCCTCTTCCTACGGTCACTCTCACACCGTCCAAATCCCCGTTGAAAAAACTCTTTTCAAGTTCGTGGTTGATGGAGAATGGAAGGTGGATGAGTCGTTTGCCACTGAAACTGATGAGCATGGAAATGTCAATAATGTGCTCACAGTTGAAGTCTTGGAGAAGTTGGAGGGGGATATCCAGGAGATTACCCAGGATATTCCGGGGGCGTTCCCTGAGCCCGAGGAAACTGGTGCGTCAACTGGTGCGTCAGCGCCAGTTGAGGACCGATCTGGAGCTACTGGAGCTCTAGGAGGAGCTCTTGGAGGAGCTCTTGGAGCAGTAGGAGGAGCTCTTGGAGCTGGAGGAGCTGGAGCTGGAGTTGCTAAAGAAGCTTCTACCGGTTCTACCGCTTCTACCGGTTCTACTGGTGCTAACGCTTCTGTTGCTCCTGGCTCTTCCACTGGCCCTTCTTCAACTGGCGCTAACGCACCAGTTGCAGGATCCGCCGCAGCTGACGCTACGGCTCTCCACCCCTCCCACCTCCCCCCCTCCACCCAATCCAAACTCGAGCACGCCATTGAGAGCAAAAAAGAGGCGGTGGATTCCGGAGAACTCGCTCCTATCGCTGGTATCAACAGAGATACTGTCACGGAGGACAGAGTGGAGGAGGACTTGGCTCCGGTGGCTGCTGTTTCGGCGGCGACAGTGGGAGCAGCAGGTGGAGCCGCAGGCTTCACCGGTGGAGATGGAGTGTCAGGAGTGACTGGAACTTCATCTTCTGGAGCTCCTACTGCTTCTACCTCTGCTTCTACCTCTGCTCCTACTGGTGTGACAGAGGTTCCTACTTCAGGAGCTACTTCTGAAGCCACCACTGTTCCCGTTGCTACTGGAACTTCAGCTCCCTCTTCTGCTACTGAATACTCTACCCTTGATCCTTCTAGAGCTGGAGCTGGAGCTGGTCCTACTGCCCCTACTAGCACTGAGACCCCTCTAGTTGCTTCTGGAGCTGTTCCTGGTTCTACTGGAGCTACAGAGGGTCTTTCTGGCTCTACCTCTGTTCCTGCTGGTTCTACTGGAGCTATTGGCTCTACTCCTGTTGCTGGAGGCTCTACTGGAGCTGTTGGTTCCGCTCCTTCTGCTCAGTCTTTCTCTCCTGTTCAGAAGGACGTTCAGACTGCACCCGTTCCCCCCTCCATGTCCCCTAACCCTGCTGTTCCTGTGGCCAGCTACCTGGATCCTTCCCCTTCGTCTCCTCCTTCCTCAGGACCCTCCACCGCCCACGCATCTACCGCCGCCGCCGCTGCTGCTGCTGCTAAAACGATGCACGATCTGCAACCATCGGCTCTGGACCCTCATGCTGCTGCTACCCTGGATCAGACGATTTCCACAAAGTACTCGGCCGTCGAATCAGGTGCTATTTCGCCTGTAGACTCCACTGGCCAGTCACGTGCCGTGCCCAGTACTCCCACCAGAGGAAGACATGACTCGGAGTACGACCACGTGACAGAACTGAGAGATGAGGCGTATGAGACGTATTCCACACGTGACAAAAACGTGGCTGGGTCACGTGACGAGAGAAATGTGGCTTCTGGATCACGTGACCCTGAATCACGTGCCGCTAAGGCCGTCCCCCCCAGTCCCGGAATCGGATCTGGATTCGATGAAGTCAAGCCCAAGAAGAAGGAAGCTGACTCATCGTTCGCTGACTCTTCTCGATTCCACGAGAATGAAACTGCTCCCTCGTCGCCTACACCCATGAGTCCTCATCTGGCTGCTCTGGCTCAACGAGAAGGGCTTCCTGTCGATGGAGATTCCGTGGGTTCCTCGGCCTTTGCCTCTCCAGCCACGTCCGTGAGGGGGTTGGCTGGGGTTGGTGGTGTTGGCGGTCCTTCTGGTGGACCTGGAGCTTCTACACCCGGATCAGCAGGAGGAGAGATCCCCTCTTCTCACGGTCCTTCCTCTCACGGTCCTTCCACTTTGGACCCCGCAGCTTCGGTCCATTCTGCTGCTGCCACGAAAAGTGTGGCTCCAGGAACGCCGTCAAGTACTGCTCTGAACTTGAACGTTCCTGTTGGAGGGGAGGGTCTTAGTGGAGCTGAGTCTGTCATTTCAGGGGAGACTGGTAAGGGGGTTACTGGTGTTGCAGGTGGTGCTACGGGTGCGGCTGTGGGTGGTTCTAGTGCCACTGCTGCTCCTACTAGTGCTGCTGAGTCAGCTTCTGTTCCCACCTCTGTTCCCACCTCCGCCACCCCCACTAGTGCAGCTCCAGTTTCGTCTGCTCCAGCTACTGCTCCTGTCGGCGCTCCTTCTACTTCCGCTCCCGCTTCTGCGTCAGTCGCCTCGGCACCTGCTACTGCTGCTGATGTTACCATCACTGCCGGATCCACAAAGAAGGAAAAGAGAAGGTCGATTTTTAGAAAGATTAAAGATAAGATGTTCTGAGCGAAATAACGAGCGAAGCGAGTTATTGAGCGAAGAGGTGGTGCTTCACCAACGAACGAGCAAGCGAGCAAGTTGGTGAGCGAAGAGTTGGTGAGTCAGGAAAAACGTCTTAGGGGAGGATAGGAGAAGGAGGAGTTGAAGAGACAGGATGGGGAAGGAGGGGGTTAGAGGAAAGGGATATGAGCAGGGGGTAGGGCAAAAGATAGGGTCTTGGGCTCGCTTTTAGCTCACTCTTGGAACTGGTACTCTACTTCTACCTCTGTAGGTGCTGGTTAAGTGTTTTCCAGTATCAATCTTTTGATATTGTCGTTTTGGTAGTACTGATATTTTTGGTGGTACTGATATTTTGGTTGGTACTTTTGTTGGTGGTACTTTTGTTCTTGGTGGTACCGTTTTGATATTTGTTATGGTGATATAGTGGGTAGAAGGTGTCTCCGATGCCTCAGAGACACCGCAGTAATAATGTATAATTGGTAATGGAGAACTTGTAGCGTACCAGTAGCTGCAAGTAAGACACGTGATCGTGTAAGATGGCACTGAGTGAGCCGGTACAAGAACAATTGAGTTTATTATCTATCAGTAGATGCCCTAAGCTTGCGTCTATAGATGTAGACGTGAGGGCATTCATTTATACCATAACATCACGTAACACTTCATAACAATGACCAAAAAAGGCTTTGATGACATCCACGCTGTTATTACGAGTATTATGGGTTCCTATCAGTTTTCCTAACCCCCATATCCGCCTGTACCCTGTTAACTACCCTTGACAACATGCCCTCCAAATTCCCTTTGTGCTATCCTAAACCCACAACTTCCAACGCCATTCACGTGCCATATTCTACCTCACAAAAATACTGTTTCTTCACTTGCACCTTTATCACACCACTTTGGATCCACTTCAAGACCTGGGAACATTTCTTAATAGTCAACTGAAGTATCAGACATGTTCAATTACTTGTACGTGACAATGTTACCATAGTCCTACAAGTCACGCGACTCACACATACTTTTGTCACCTACAAGTATATATTCTCATAGACCCTAGTTCATATTCATTACCTGTACAAGTACGAGCTTTGGATGGTCCGAGTATTGGTCAATATACAAGTACAGTAGCTAGTGGTACCGTAGTTGTAGACTGCTCCTTTCTTTGACATGATATGGTTGCTGTTGTAGACTTACATTATCAACTTGCTCTACAGGTTCTACAGTTCAGCACTTGTGTCATTCCTTCATATCCATCTATGGTCACGTGAAGCTGAAATGTTTTGCTGATATTGAAAAGACTGGAGACACTGTATTCTAGGTGTATCCAAGTTTATATGTATATGAGTTGGATAAACCGATGGTAACGTACATCTTGACACCTCTTGAGGTACACTCCTCTCAAAGTTCATCTTTTAAGTGAGGTTGAACCGCTTCTCCCAATTTGCCCAACGCTCTTTCTCGATCAGAGTGCATTGAACTGGCTGGTAATCGAGTGATGAGCTACCTGGTATGTGCTCAATTGCACATTCCAAGGTCTGGAAACATCAATGGCTGAACAAGTACTTCTTCTTCTACCCATTACTGGTTTTCATTCATACCAAGAGAGATCCATTAGATGATACGACAGTCTTAGATCGTTCTACAGTACCTGGTACCAGTACCCGCTCAACATAAGGTGTCACTTTCATCAGACATGTCCTACAACCTGTCCTAGGTACCGGTACAGTATCTCATAGAACATGTCACTCATGATTCTGAATACTCAAATCTCGACCATCCACTCTAGTAAGAGATAAGTCATTTCTATCTGTAAAGGCATTGGATCATGTTCTATATACAAATGTAGACACCAGGATATAGAGCTTCATGAGATCATTGCACTGAGAAGATAGAACTTTGAGTGAGAAGAGAGGTTTATATAAGAGTACCTGGTGGTACCTTGTGGACATCTATATATATCAATCATGCGTCATTGCTCCAGAACATCCCTTCTTTGTCTCCAAAATATAACATACCTCTGGTGACTGTCTCCAAGGTGAGCCAATTAGACCAGTCAGATTTGCTGAACTACACCAAATAGATACCCGATTTCTTTGTAAAGAGTACCACTCGACTCCCCTCTTTCTCCTGATTCCAACGGTCTACTTTTCACCTCTCCACCGTCACTACCCATCGACTTTCCTTTTTCTCTCAACATCTCCCGATCGAGTCATCGCATGAGACGCAATATGAAGCGGCTAAATTGCGCCAAGATTTGGGATATTATTTGACTGATCAGGTAGGCTGTGTATAGATAGAGTACGAGTAGTATTGCATGACGATAAAGGTGAGACTGGTTATTACACGTCATGTAACTGAGACGAACGTATAGAAAATAGTATCGAAGTGATGATCAATTGAGGATGGGTACAGTCTCCAATACAATAAGATAACAGTACTGTATCTCGATTCAAGAGCATCCCTTTAGTATCATACTTCCTTACTATTGAGGTTAAGAGATGTAATAAGAGATAGCTACAAAAAGCACCAAAACTTCATGACAACTATACTTGTAGGTAGAATAACCTGAAATATTGTCTGTCTTCCTTTTGAATAAACTCAGTACAAATTCATATATCATGGCTTGTAGTAGTTCTAATGATTACATGTATGATGTCTTCTCTCACTGTTAGAGATGATAAGAGAATGAAGCACTTCAAGTGCACCGAAAAGTTAGACATGAAATAATCATATACTTGTATTATGGCTTTTAGTATGTCTGCTTAATTGAATATTATCATCTCGTCTCACTACGTTCTTCTCTCACTGTTTGAGGTATACTCTTAGATCATGGCTTGTAGTATGGGATTGATTATGCTGTTATTGTCTTCTTATATCATACTTCTTTACTGGTTAAGAGGTACCAATAACTTGCTAGCAACTGTAGAATAATGACTGGAGATTTGACTGCCTGTGACATATCTACAAGTATTATACTTGTACTGTATGTCATGTCTACACTCATCAATAGTAAACCAGAGTTGAATGTGAGATTATAGTCACCTGTTCTCAAAAGATAATGAACGTAGTTCACTATAGTTCATTTCAATGATGGTTGTCTCCTCATATGTTGAAGCTAAGGTATGATGATAGTCGTCATGAGTAGATGGCAGATACGAGTGCGGTACCAGTATCAGCTTCAAGAGCATCAGTACAGAGCACCAGTACAGAGCACCAGTACAGGAGCACCAGTACAACAACACCCTATGAATGAACATGTTGAGCATGCCACAGGCATCAGCATGAAATACAAGAGCAGACCCTGTACAGAAAAATGCCAGGTTCCCATATGGATAGATCTGGACCTGTAGAGGCCCACGGTACTTGAGAGCCAGACCGACACTCATGCACCCCTGGACCCGGGTGCACTCGAGTGTAACAGCAGGTAGTTGTAGAACAGGCATGAGCAGTCAAATGCCCCATTGGAGTCAAGCCGAGTAGTCACCAGCTACTAACGGGGCATGCATGAAGTCAGACCTCAATTCTCATTGTCAAGCACCAACGTGAGGTCCAGGTGCAGACTCGGTGGGACAGGAACGTCTTACTCGCACGGGACAACGTTGTAGGTGATGCACAACATGAACCGACTCTCCGATGCCCATAGAGCTGACATGGACATGACCTGTCAGAGACACAGACAGAGACAGAACAGGTACACTTGCAAGGGGAGTGTGAGTGATCGAGAGGCACCGGCACCTGTATGGCTCTGTGTGGCCGTCTCAGCCGTGTGATCGGCTCCATATCCCCATTGTGACTTGCCTGACCCTTTCTGTGACATATCATGACATGAGTCATGTTGTGACCAAGCAACGAGACACGTCTCATCTCGGCCACAGATACCTCGGAACCTGGCCTTTGCGACACCACATTCTCTCCATCTATTCCACTCACTCTACCGGCCGAATTGGAGACATAACATGATTGCGTCCGCATCTTTGGGAAGTGTGTGTGGTTCAGAAGGAGAAAGAAAGTGGTGTGGAGGAGAAAGAGTTGGGTGGGGAGTGGGGGATGGAATATGAGTGTCTGTGTTTTAAGGTGGAGTGGTTGAAGCTAAGGTGACATGATGATAGTCGTCATGACTACACTCAACAAGACACTAGAACTGACATTATGTAAGACAGACTTGTTTGGAGATCATGATCTGCTTTATTGAACCCAATTGAGTTGTTTTTGTTGAAAATCCGCGTCAAAAATCAACAATTCCACCCACTCTCCTTATATCTATACCACTGTCACTTTCAGACCATAACTCAAGACACTTCCTAAAGACACAAAAAGGGCTCCTAAAAGTACAAGTACAACTCCACAAGCTCTATAAAACACGCAATTGATCTCATAGACTCATACCCCACCCTTAAGTCCCGTTTTTACCTCCTCACACCCCCCCAGACACATTTCCACTTTTCTCCAAACACCACTTTTGGCGACCGGCAAAAGCCATATAAAACTCAGTAAAACCGCCCAGAACGCGCTCCCATACTCCCTCCACACCCCCATAACCACCATTGTCAACTCCCCTAGCCTCTTATCCACCCCAATCACGTGCCACATACCTCCCTATCTCTTACCCTCAAAAATACCCAAAATACCCCCCACAAGACTCAATTCCTCTCCAATCTCTTCACTTCAACTCTCAAAATGTGCCCCCAGGATACATTTCTACCCACCCAACTTCTCACCTCCATAACCCCCCTGCAACCCCCTCAAAACGGCAAAAACTACTTTTCGTCAGAATCCACCACCGGCACGAAATCTTTTCTTGAAAATCAATGTAAGGTACAAATTCCTGGGTTGTTTCAACATTTTCCTTAGATCAGCGGGCACCGCTGATCTGCCCTACAGAGCTCAACTCTTGACTCCGGAAGCTCTGTCTTTCTGACTTATCGTAAACTTGATTAACTATATCTCCTAAAATCCTGTACTTATACTGCATCCTGCTCTGCAGGATGCTCCTTAACATCCGGGTAACTTGTAACATGGTCACGTGCTACGCACGTAACGTCCTTAGGGAGGGATATGACCTATTCTCGTAAGATCCCACGTGACCACTACGTGGTCACAGGCTGACTAAGCACTTAACACCTTATGACTCGATTTGGGATCTTACACTCTCCCCCTCCACATTGAGGACACGATCAGTGTCCACGAAGTACTCCATAACTGTACTCATAACTCTTGAGCCAAATTTCAGCTCTTCTTTCAATGACTTCGTCTTCCTAGTCTCAACTTGTTCACTCGACCAGTCCAGGCTTCGTCTCTAGCTCAGCAGCAGTTTCAAAACTTTTCTTGCCGCCAGCTTTGCCCAGCACCGATCTCTTTATCTCGAGGCCCATCTCTGTAGCGTTTGACTCATACTAGGTAGCTCTTGGCCATCATTCCTTAACGCAGTCTCAGCATCGCCGCTCCAACATGTCTGCAGCACCTCTTCGCCTCCCCAAAAAAATTCCTCGACTTTGTCCACGCCCTACCGTCAAAACCAACAACGGGCACCGAACCAGATTCTCAACATTCACCGTGCCCTTCCGTCAAACCGACACGGGCACTTCATCAACTTCTCAGCCTTCGTCTGTAGCTATCTGCTCAGCCTTCGTCTGTAACTATCTGCTCAGTCTTCGTCTGCAACTCTCTGCTTGACTCACTGTCAAGTCGTCGCTTCGACTCAATTCCTTATCTCCGAGTCCGCTCCTCCTTTCTCAAGCTTGTGTACTTCTTCATTAGCTCGTTCACTCCTCCTTTTCTTAACTTGACTTCTTCAGTATCTCGTTCACTTCTTGCCTGTTCAGCGACTTGTCTTCGCCTCACTCCTTCTCCTCCAGAGATCACAACTGCACTCACTAACGTTCATCGCTTCCTTGTACTATCCGATATCTTCGGACTCAGCTCTGCGAACTCATCGTCACTCATCCTTCAGGTCGATCTCCTTATCCTCCGACTATCCTCCAGGGAACCGGGCTGCCTCGGTCACTCTTCCCTGTTCACAGCACTCACTCGCGTTCCTGCTGATCCTCTAATCCTCCGGGGCTCACAGCTCACACCTTCACTCTAGCTGATCGCCATCTCCTCCGGAATCACAGCTTTCCTAACGCTCCTGCTGATCTCCATTGTTCACAGCTCTCATTTGCATTCTCGCTGATCACCAGTGTACTCGCTCTCTTCTCTCGCTCGTCCACAACATCGACTCCGCGTACTGAGCACTCGTATCGCACACATTCACTTCAGCGTCTTCGTCCGAGCCACACTCTATACTCTCGTGCAGGCTCACAAATACTTCTTTCCGAGCTTCTTCGTTCCTCATCAGCTCTTTCCTAATCGTCGATGGTCGACGGCCAGCCTCTTCGTTGTTATCTGCAGCCGAGCCTGATACCTCGTTAACTACGAGGCATCCTCGTCATCTTAGAGAGATCGCTTCGCTTACTCCTCTCACTCGACCGCTCTCTTCCTCCTCTGACCGTACATCTTCAGGCTGGCTCCTTCGCTCGCCAGCCTTCCTTCCTCCCTTATTCTTCTTTGTCCTGTGTGGCATCGCGTCGCCTTTCTCCGCTCTTCCACCTTAGCCACACAGCCTCTCCTCTTCCTAAAATACTCGCTACTCGCCTATCCGACCCCTCTCCCCCTTTTAAAACGGACGCCCTCGTCCGACTTATAGTCTGGCGTGTTATCTGGGGAGGGTCAAGACCACTCTCAGTGGCAGCTCAATACTCTTTTGGCAAGCGCTCCTTCTTCCATGAGTTTACCATGTTTCTCCTCATGACCATCAGCAATGGATTTGTAACCGCGCGCTTAACCGCTTCCTGCGCGTATCGCCTTCGTTTCAGCCTAGCGATTATCATCGGGGCTGCCTTACAGTGCTGGCAGCCATCTCGGCATCATCTTTCTCATATGACAGGGCTCATAACTCATAACTTCGTCGTCGTTGCACTTGACTCAGGACCCTAATAACACTGTCCTGTAGCGAATACCCGAGCTCTTATTGTCTGGCTTGGGGCTCTCCGCAAATACCCTGGCTCCTATCCTGCCTGGGACTGTTCTTTGCAAGCCTACCTCGACCCCTTGCTGGCCTAGAGGTCCCGTTCCTTTCCTGGTCGCCTGCATCTGGTTGACTACCTGCTCGTGGCCGACTCATTCTTGCTCGGGGACTCCCTCTCTTCTTCTGACCTGGTCAAAGGCGTGTACTTCTCCTTGTGAGAGAGTGTCTCTCTCTCTAGTCTTTTAACGTGGTTACTTTCCCACGGGCCCAGATATTTCAGTTTAACGTGGTATCAATCCCACGGGCCACTCTTCTCCTTCCCCTCGTCAGGGTCTCATTTCCTACCCAGGAACCAGCCTTATGGACCGTGCGTGGTCCGCACTCCTCCCCCCAGAAAATTCCGAGAGAAAAAAATTTCAGTGCTCCTCAAATCGTTACTAGGAACCGCTACCATGTGTAAGGGACAGATTCCTGGGTTGTTTCAACATTTTCCTTAGATCAGCGGGCACCGCTGATCTGCCCTACAGAGCTCAACTCTTGACTCCGGAAGCTCTGTCTTTCTGACTTATCGTAAACTTGATTAACTATATCTCCTAAAATCCTGTACTTATACTGCATCCTGCTCTGCAGGATGCTCCTTAACATCCGGGTAACTTGTAACATGGTCACGTGCTACGCACGTAACGTCCTTAGGGAGGGATATGACCTATTCTCGTAAGATCCCACGTGACCACTACGTGGTCACAGGCTGACTAAGCACTTAACACCTTATGACTCGATTTGGGATCTTACAATCAAGATCCTGGGCTTGTAGTGTAGTGGCTATCGCGTCCGTTTCGCATACGGAAGGTCTCCGGTTCGACTCCGGACTGGTCCACTTTTTTTCTTCTTTTCTCTTTTCCCTCTTGTCCCAAAAGAGAAACAAACTTTTTCCTCTCTTTCCCAATGCGGTCCCTGTTCAAGGCAGTAATACGACATTGAAACAGAGCGCCCTAAAAGACGGTCCAAACGGGCTCCAATCGCGCTCTTTTCGGCTGTCTAAGATTGCCGTTTAAACGACGATTTTGAGATTTACTATTTTGAAAAATATTCTTTGTTTTTTGAAAAAATCGTTCCTAGATCTGAGAAATAAAGCATTACCTAATCAGAAAAACTCGAAAAATAAAGTAAACGGAAAAGTGACATATGTCACGTGCTTCTCATCACGTGATATACATATCTCCAATTTCCCAAAATTTCTCTCGTTTTTCCTGTTTTTTCGGAATTCTTCGAATTCCTCTCATCTCTTCCTCAATTTCTGATCATGCAACAGCAATGAAGATGAGACAAAGCTTATCCTTAACCTTATCCCAAAGTTTAACCGAACGGGAAGTCTCAAACATGGAGAGACAGAGAAGAGACAGCAGACAGAGAGACAACACGAGATAATAATGACAAGAAAAAGAAATGTTGAAAAAATAAATAACGGGCGGGTTTGTCACGTGACAAGCCCAAATACGAGTAACCATGATCACGTGATACCCAATTTCCACTCATGTCTCAAATCAGTCTTCTTCAAACTTCACTCACTGTTTAGATCTGCAAAAAATGTGGATCTGAAAAATGGAAGAAAAAGAAGGTGTTTGCGTGTAGGTGACGTGTAGGTGATGCGTGGGCGCGTGTGTCACGTGACCGTGAAGGAGCTGACAGGAAAAAGTTGGCAGATCAAAGTCCTTGGTGTTGAGACTTGATAGATACAACTATTCTAACAGGATACACTGTACTTGGTGATGTTAATGAAGCAGTTAGATGTATGTCTCAAGACTGATTTGAAGTGGTTTAGTGGATGAGCCTGGTAGGAAGTACATACGGTATTTGTATCCTCTGATGTATATCGTTAACAGAGGTACCACTTGAAGAAGTACACTATGATACATTCAATGATGGCGGTAGAGAGGTATGTACTTCCCGTATGTACTTTGTATTTGCCGGTAATAGTTGATCCATGTGAGCTGTTCATTGTATGTCTATCTGATCAAACTACCGGTACTTGTACATACGGTACAATGGAGAGATACAGATAATCCAGATACTATTTGCTGTATAGTCATCAATCTCAGACAGTTCTTTTTTCACTTTAGATGTAATTATCTCAGTGTGGATATGAGTTGGGAAAGGGAAGAGAGATGTGATGGAGACATTGTTCAGTACCGGTAGATTATCAACTTTGAGAAACAATAAGTATTGGTGACTATCATGATCTGTATGCAAGCTCTTGTTCTCTGAATAACGCTTCTGGTACATGTTAGTGTGCATGTCATGTTGTCCTCTTCTAATGTTACAGCTATGATGGATCATGTTAGCTATAGCACCTATGTTCAACCAGTCTTGTATACACTTAAACCATCCTAGCACACTACCGGTACTTGATGTGTCTCTACAGATACGGCATGACTCTTCAAGTACCAGTACATGTCTCCAATCATCATATTAGGACTGTACATACTGGTAGTACTATAGCAAGACACACCATTACAGATAATACACTAACAATATCTATAACTTGTTCAATGGTAGGAATGAAAGGAAAGACACCCGCTGGAAGTACAACTTCAGTGCCGGTACTGTACTGGGAAGACTGTGTATTGTATACAGAGGTAGCCTACACAGTGTACTGTACCGGTACTGTAAGACTATACACTCAATGGCTGAATATGATCTCTAGATGAGTAGAGTGCTGGGGTGTATAGGTAGTAGATATGTAGTATGTTGGTTGACTAATTGTTCTGTAAGACTACACTCAATGGTATCAAGAGGGCTGTTCTAAGTGCCTGCTGTAGTCGTGGTACACCTCTATACTACCGGTATGGCCTACATACTACAAGTAGAATCAGTGTGTTTGGTGTAGAACTACAGACAAAGGCCGTTTGTATAGACGTAATAGTCAATAAGGGGTAATTTTGATTGACTGGTACATGGCTGTATACAGAGTATGTACCTGGGTGCAATACATAGTGGTACTGTAAGAAGTAGATGGTATAGATTTGTCACCCCTAACTCCTGTAACAGAGCTCGTTTCAGATGATGTATACTGGTTTCATTCGGTAATAGATGGACAGTGGCCCTTCTCACTCAGTTGGTATAGTTGTTCCGAGAGCTGCGAGATCTGTACCTGCATGTAAGCAGTTGTGGTGACTGTACAAAGCCAACCAATAGGTCAGTATAGTACCTCTATCGGTCGTACTTCTTTTCTTATACAGTCAATTGACTGTAACTTCACATTGTATGTAGATGTACAAGTAATGTACCTACAAGCCTCTAGAGGTTTAGTAAGTCTTCCTTGAGAAGGACATCTTCAAGTGGACTTGATATGTCATTAGTAGCTGCTATAAGATAGACAAGTTTGGTACTCTTAGATGTCTCTCTTCAGTACAAGTATCTATAGCTCATGTTGTACCAGTAGAGTTTCACAGTAAGATGGTTATGAACTTGATCCCATTGACAGCTGCCCAATTGTAGCTTTGACTAGTATAATCTCGACTGTTATTGTATAGCTGTTTCAGGGTTGAAGATGAGCCTACTTGTACGTTGTTCTATAGACGTGAGTAGCTATAATGGCTCTTGAGAAGAAAAGAATGAAAAGATGATTGTTGACTAAGTTCATCTGAGATGAATTATGTACTTGTGCTCTTTTTGATGTAGCTAGTTCAATTGAGGGACCTCTAATCCCTTCAGACTGCCTCCTAAACCTCTCTTAATACCTCATGTGAGAAGTACTTGTATACCAGACTTCCTATTTCAGTGAGAGCTGCTGGTCTCATTGAATTGAGTAATGAAACACCTGAATCTCAGTGTTTCAGTTGATCAGTTGCCTAGTTGGGTTGAGTAAGACAGCATCATCTACATAGAGCCATACAGTAAGAGTGAAGAGTCGATTGAGTGATTGACACGATAAACACTGCCAATAAAGCACTCTTTTGTTTTCATCTTTTCTTCTGTTGATATAAAACGTCTCATGTCACTATAGTCATGTTTACAACAGACAAGATGAGAGCTTCTCAATTTCAAACTACAGGCTCTTATCTTTGTATATATCTTCTCTTAAATCGTTTTGAAACCTTTTCAGGTCTTCTTTGAACTTGCACACTGGTATACTCGGGTCTATAAGAAGTCCACATCTTTTCAAGAATGAACCAAGATATCATATTGCTACCTATTGTAACAATGGCAGGAATGTTTTATCGACTACCTACTCGTAATGTCTTAGCTACCAGATACCCCTTGACTTGATCAGGTACTGTCTAAGGATGATTCTGAGCTTCACCAAGTTGAGCAACTGAAACCATTGAAACACTTCAAAGAGCTGCAACAAGTGTCCAATATCAGACAATGACTTTACCTGTCTCTCTCTCCTTAAGGCTATGACATAATGGGTCATATAGGACACTCCTACAATAAAGACCTCTTTAAAAAAACTAATACAAGATACTGAAATTCATATCCCTTTTCTCATATTGAAGTCCATATGACAGTACGAAGACTGGGCTATTTCATTGTATCGTTATGTCTACACTTTCACACACGACAGCTGACTTCCATAAGTTACATCTCAGAAGTCTTCCATTGAATAGACACACTGATATATCTTCTCCAACAGCTACAGAGACTCATATCTAAAGCACCCCTTGAATCCATCTCCATGAACTACATGGCAACTTCAGTTGTACAGTGTCTAACTCTCGATCCAAGACTCTCCAAACTAACGCTTACAACTGTCTACACCGTTCTTGCAAAGCTATCTACATCTCTACTTCAAGTCTACACTCAATATCTTTCTACCATACAACTCCATAGGTCTAGATTCTACAACCAATAGCCTAGTTCATCGTATACAACAACTTCATTACCAGTACCAGTACTCTGCACTGACTTCCGTCACTGTAAGACCTACACCTGTTACATAACAAGTATCTATTCACTGAAGTTGTCCGAGAAACCCTCTAAAGTATACACTGTCTTCACATTGAAGAGTATTAATTCTTGTCCATGTCATACTTCTCTGAGGAACGACTTCAGGGACCATTGTACAGTAGTCACTATTAATTAGTAGATTCCCTGGTAAGTCAGATACTGATGATCCGAATCTATTCATACTACCAGCTACAAGTACAGGTAAGGCTACAGTCTCTACAACGACTTCTGTCTTTAGAAGTCATTACTATGACTTCAGAAGTTCTACAACGACTGGACTTCTTCAGAAGTTCTACCACTTCAAAGTCTCTACTCTACAGTCCACAATTGCTATCGCAATTGCTGTCTACTCACTCGCCTCACTCGACTCACAATCCCACTTCCGACTTCGTCGCAAGTGCAATTGTTCGCTCGTTCGAAAAATCTATTTCTCAATCATGCCGCGGTAAGGAATGCGAATTAGGGTGAAGAATGCAGAATAAATAGGGTGCCTTTTTTTATCATTGGGGCACCTCAAAAGTGGCGGGCAGAGCCGTCGAGAAAGCGGCGTACCGAAGCTGCATGATGAGACGGGGGAAGCGCGTGAAGCTGAATCACGTGGGAAGCACGTGACGTTGGATCACGTGACGTCATGTGACCACAGTAATACTAGTGGCTTCTGACAGAAGTCTAGGACGATAAATAGAAGGAAGGTGGGTGAAAAAGGACCGAAAAAGTGACGGAAAAGTGATGAAGAAGAAGTCAAGTTGTTTTGGGGGGAAGAAGCTCGTCTCTAGTCTCGCAACACTTGGCATGTAACTGTCGAAAAAACGTCTTTACTTTTTAAGGTCAAGTGCACAAACAGGCTGGACGGTAAGTTAAAAGAAGAAGGGCACTTCTCCCAACTGTTCTTCCTTAACCTCACTAGTCGTGACAGAAGGACAAGAACGGCAACTTGACGACAGAACGGAACGACAGGACATGACGGCAAACAACATCACAACAAGACAATGACAACACGATATCAGCTCGAACAACGTGATATCAGTCAAACATGTCAAGGTATCACTCACTTCACTCACATCACTACATCACTACATCAACCCTCGCTTCGCTCAGGTTGATGAATCCTCCTCTCTCGCAACACTCGCTGCGCTCATGTTGCTCGCTCGGGTTATCCAAAATAATCCGGATTCGTCACCCGCAAAATCCTCCTACTATAGTCCGCATCATCCTGCAGACTATGCCGGCTCTCGTCGACCCCATCGTACCGCAGCACCATCTGCGAGGGATCCAGCCGTTGGTCCACCACGGGCACCTCGTGCACCTGCGACATGTTGGCCGCCATGCTTCGGCCCGGTCCTTGGGGCTCGCCCATGTCCTGCGGCATGCCCATCGAGCCGAGAATCGACGACTCGGACTGCTCCCGCATCATGTGGTGGGACCCGGTTTCCGACGACTCGTCGATTCGCAGCTTGCCCGAGGTGGCCAGCGACGGCGACGCTGCCAGGCCGCCGTTGGCCCGGTCGCCGCCGAGAGTGGTGCGTGTGGATTGTGATCGGCCCACAACGCCCACGGCAGCGGCGCCCTTGGACCGCCAGGGCGAGCCTGTGGGGGAACCTCCCGAGCCGACGGTGAGCTCGTCGTCATCGTCGTCGTCATCATACTGGCTCTTCTTGTGGCGTCTCCACAGGAAAAAGATGAGCAGGCCCAGCAGCGCTGCGGCCACGAGACCGACGACGGTGAACACGCCGGCCACCTTGCCCTTGTGGTCAAAGAAGCTGTCGCCGTCCTTGCTCTTGGTCTGGGTGTCGAGGGGCGCCGCCGACGACATGACGGGCGTGGCCGTGGCGGAGGCCGTGGACGACGAGTCCGAGTTGCTGACGGTCACGGTCTTTTCGCCGCCAACCACGGTGAGCACGGAGATGGACGGCGAGCTCGACGACGTGGACGAGGCGGTGGTGGAGGTGGACGACTCGGTGGTGGAGGTGGAGCTCTCGGTCGTGCTGGTGGTCGATTCGGTTGTGCTGGTGGTCGATTCGGTTGTGGATGTGGTGGATTCGGTGGTGCTCGACTCGGTCGTGGAGCTTTCGGTCGTGGAGCTCTCAGTCGTGCTTGACTCAGTCGTGGACGTGGAGCTTGGCGTGGAGCTCGTGGAACTGGTTGAGCTCGAGGTCTTGCTGGTGGAGCTCGGCGTGGAGCTTGTGCTTGCGGCCAGGGTGCCGCTGGCCTGGGCGAGCTGAATGTAGCCAAAGAGGCCCTTGAACATGTTGCCACACATGTCGGACGGGTAGCCCGCGCACGACTCGTCGCAGGAGCCGACGGACGTGGTGTCCGAGGGCGCCATGTTGGAGCACCAGCACTTTTGGCCCTGTAGGATGGCAAACGAGTAGCCGGCACACGTGTCGCTGCACGCTCCGTTGCTCTGGAACTGCCCAAACACCGAGTCGAACGAGTCGCCCGAGTTTTGCGACGAGCAGTACGTGAGCGCGGCGCTGGCGGCCGCGGCCAGCAGGAGAATCTGTTTCGGGATCATGGCCTGGTGGCGGTGGGGCGGTGGGGCGGCTGGGGTGTTGCGGCGTGGAGTGGTGGAGAGTGGTGTGGTTGGGGAGAGATGGGTGCGGTTGGGTGGTGCGGTTGGTGCTGGTTGGCAGCGACAAGGGTCTACTTTATGGGTGTGTCGCTGTGTCGCTGAGTGTGGGGGCGTCTGTGGGTCGCTGGTTTGCGGTTCGTGGCGCTGAAACTCCGTGTTCTCGGTCCTCCTAAACTCCGGCCCTGGCTGAAGAGAGAAGATGTGTTTCTGAGAGCCAGTGTTGTGTGATGGAGGTGGGAAAACAAGGTTAGCGTTTGCATTTCAGAATATTAGAGTTGCGCAAACTAGGTTAGCCTCGGAGGCATTTACCAAGGTTCAAACAAGCAACAGGAACGAAGAACGATGTATCAGGAATCACTTGAGGATACAGAGTACAAGCGGTCACGTGAGGGGGGAGGGAGGAAGGGAGACAGAGAGACAGAGGCATTGACCCACTGAGTGATTGGCTGTATGATGCAGCGCGTATAATGTCTTTTCTCTGTTGTGTTTACGGCCTGTTTCTCTCTGGGGTTGAGGTCGACTGTACACCAATTTGCGGTTTCAGATGGACATTGACATGTCGGGAAGCAGGCGTGTTGTGACGGGGATGGGGCGTATTTGGAGCGCCGAATTTGACATTGCCTGAAATTGATGTTTGGATATTTTTCACAGGATCGAGGATTTGGCAAGTTCTAAATTGAGACAGAGGCAAGTACCGGTAGGAACTTGTGTGAGTATGATACTGAGATGGTGAATCGTATCCATCTCCTGTTTTGTACATCTGTCTCAATGAGTGTATCTTTATCTGTTCAATGAGTGTTCTTTATCTTCGATGATACGATTGTTGTTTTTTTCTCTTCTTCTTTGTGATATTATCTACAAGATGGTGTACATATTATTCGCTAATGGTGGCCACCGAGAATGCTACGGTACGGGTAACTGACAGCTGTCATGTTGAAACAGGAACCAATGCCAATGCCCAGTATTAGTATATTTCTTGTGACGTCTTGCCGCATTGTCACTATGGGGCCATGGCTGCAGCTCATGTATCAGCTTGGGCCATTGTGACATTGTGACAGTGGGACGTTTTGGAGATGACGTCTGCTGCTATTTTTGGGTGTTATTATTCCGTGTCCAGGCCGAGTCTTGTATTACGTCCATCGAACATGCACGAGGGTGCTGCGGCAGGAGAGGAGAGGAATATGACGAGTGAAAAAGATCGAATGCGAATGAGCAATATATATCTTCATCCATCTTTCCATGGCTCCATGGCTCCATCCATCCATGACTCTATCCATGGCTCCATCCATCTATGTATCCTTCCCGCAACGCTCCTCCCTATAGCTACACGTGGTGTGCCTGCTTGAATGGCTGCTTGTAGCAACATATCATGAGTGAACGATGCAGCTAAATACTCCATCATCCCTGCCTAATCCATGGGGCTAGTCCAAGCCATTATAGACCGGTGGGTCTACTGGCGCTACCCCTGTCGCCTCAATTAGTAGTCAGGGCAACTAATTTCTGATAAAAATAGCCCTGGCAAGATGGGGAAGATTTTCTAAATTTGGCTGGGAAAAATAGACCAGTAGGATTGAGGGGAGAGGGGGCGGTAGGAGCGGTTTCTAGAATGCGTCGATATTTTTATTTTTATTTTTATTTCTACAGTATTTCTTTTTATTATTTTATTTTTATTATTATCTCCTGCTGCGCTGCCACATCCACCACAATGCTTCTCTGCTTCCCTGTCTCCATCCTTCTCTCTTCTCCCTCTCCTCCTATTGTCTCCCCTGCATCCCTCAAGTTTGTGCTGACATAATCACCCATTGTTTACTACATTCTTGTCGTGCGTGTCATCCGCACAGCGCAAGGCTGAGGTGCATTAGATTGCAAAAGGCTGAGAGAAGGATACATAGAGGCAAGAGCTTGTGTCTGTTGGGGCTTACATAATCACTCAATTGTTACTACCCGTCCTCGTTTTATACCGCTGACTAACCAGCATCCCCCACCCCTTAGCACCACTGGCACCATTGCCCCACTGCATCATCACCTCATGCGCCAATTGGTCTTTGGCGTAAACCTAATGTCGCCCGCATACTGCATGCTGCAGCCGAAACCGTCTTCTTGCATCTGTGCAGGAGAAGATGAGAATAGCAGCTCAAAGTGGTAATCGAGAGATTCACTGATTCAGATGAAAGGCGATAGACGTGGGTGTCTTGGGCTGGCTAAAACATGTCTTGATTGGCAACACAAACAAGTACCCCTATTTATCCTATTTGTCACGCCCCCACGCTCCACGCCCATGCCTCCACGTAGCCATGCACCATTGTTGCTGCACGAGCGCCCTAAATATTATCAGAAATGGTCCAAAATCCGGCATAATTTTCCACAGCCAATTTCCTCTTGTCTGTTTCAGGCTCCTTGTATGCACCCAGCCCTTTACTTCCCGGAACCGATATATTCTTCGACGCCGCCATGACATTGTTTCATGCCCCCTTGCTGCATTTTGTGCGACATAAATAGGAGGGGCATAGAGACAGTGGTCCGGAAAGGGTCACGTGAGCATTTCAGAATAAACTCGGCACGTGTATGCATGAAAAAAATGCGCGTTTTTTTCGTGTCAGACAATGGTCACGTGAAACGTAGGTCTCTGGGTGCACAGCAGCATCGCCGCGTCGGGACACCTACACCGAATCGCATGGCCGCATAACCACGGTAGAAGAATTCACAGAGGCAGGCATTCTACGATACATACCTGTTTGAACATACCAGTGATTATTGTACAAAACTTGTAGCATTGTTGCATTGTCGCGTCGCCGCAACCTTGCTTACATGCCACCGGCTTTATTCACGAAGATTCACTCGCCGGTCGCCGAATGTAAACAATGCTGCAGGTGCCAGAATGTCGCATTGACGAGGCCATTGTGGTGACCACAGCAGCCGTGTTGTGGCCACCACCTTGTCAGTGTCAGGCCCACCACAAGGGTTATGTAAGACAAGCTGGAATCACATGTATGACACTGCCCGATCGAGTTGCCCTGGAAACGACTGTCTTGAACCTAAGACAGATTATGTAATCAGGGAGAAGAGAGGAATGTAAAAAAATAGAAATAAAGAAAGAAGAAGAGTGTGAGTGTATTTGGGAATACGAGGGGGGGTGGGATAGAAGTGGAGATTTAGGTGATGGGGTTTTATTGGATTTATTTGGAATTATTGATATATTTAAAAAAGAAATAAAAAAGATTAATAAGAGAAAAGATTATATAATCAGGAAAAATAGGAAGAAAATAAGGGAAGCTTCAGAGTGGCAATGAAGACGTGCTAGAGTTGATTAGATAGAATAGGTCTTATTGTGATATAAGCACTATTGGGGGAGTTATGAGGGGTGGAAGTTTTTTGGGATTAGTAATAAGTGTAAAATATGAAATAAATTCGGGGAAAAGTGAAGAAAATTGAGATAAAAGATTTTTGGTCTATTAAAGATGACTAATATTTTACATAATTTATTTACGTAATGTTGAGGTCATTATACAAGTAATTACCGGTAGTGCTGTTCCGTTGTAGTATACGAAAAGTACCTTGGGTGATGACTAATCAGAGATATTTTGTTACACTCGTGTTGTGGTCACCACATTGTTCATGTAGTCACTACACCGGGTATGTCACTTTCCAGGAGTATATCTTCTTTTTCTTCTCTTTTTCTTCTCTTCTTCTTCATCATCACTTTTGTAAAAAAAAAAAAAAAAAAAAAAAAAAAAAAAAAAAAAAAAAAAAAAAAAAAAAAAAAAAAAAAAAAAAAAAAAAAAAAAAAAAAAAAAAAAAAAAAAAAAAAAAAAAAAAAAAAAAAAAAAAAAAAAAAAAAAAAAAAAAAAAAAAAAAAAAAAAAAAAAAAAAAAAAAAAAAAAAAAAAAAAAAAAAAAAAAAAAAAAAAAAAAAAAAAAAAAAAAAAAAAAAAAAAAAAAAAAAAAAAAAAAAAAAAAAAAAAAAAAAAAAAAAAAAAAAAAAAAAAAAAAAAAAAAAAAAAAAAAAAAAAAAAAAAAAAAAAAAAAAAAAAAAAAAAAAAAAAAAAAAAAAAAAAAAAAAAAAAAAAAAAAAAAAAAAAAAAAAAAAAAAAAAAAAAAAAAAAAAAAAAAAAAAAAAAAAAAAAAAAAAAAAAAAAAAAAAAAAAAAAAAAAAAAAAAAAAAAAAAAAAAAAAAAAAAAAAAAAAAAAAAAAAAAAAAAAAAAAAAAAAAAAAAAAAAAAAAAAAAAAAAAAAAAAAAAAAAAAAAAAAAAAAAAAAAAAAAAAAAAAAAAAAAAAAAAAAAAAAAAAAAAAAAAAAAAAAAAAAAAAAAAAAAAAAAAAAAAAAAAAAAAAAAAAAAAAAAAAAAAAAAAAAAAAAAAAAAAAAAAAAAAAGAAAAGAAGAAGAGTGAGTTGAAACAACGACGATGATGACGATAATGATGATGATACCACAGTGATACACAGACACCATCTTCATTTCTACTACTGTTCTTGTCTGAGTGATACACGAGACTTGGCTTGTGACATGAACAAAGTGATACCTTCTAACACAGACCAGATACGTTACAAGAGAGCCATTGGAGCAGCTGTCACTTCACAATGGATATCCAGGACCGACACAAGTACTTGTGGCACTTAACACAGTCACAGTCACCGCTGTCCTCTTCATGACACTCAAAATGATCACACTCACCACCTTCTTCTACATGCCACTGCCCACAAGCTATCTCAGGTAGTAACAGTCGTCTAGATGCCTGTCTCCAGTCTTCTACGGATCATACTGCCGGTACGACACTACCAGTGCCGTCTCATTGAACTGGTATTACTACAATCGGTCTGTACCACTGAGTCTTCTGACATGGTCGTTGTCACCATGGATGCTCAGCACTGTCATTGTCAGAGACTCAACTGCAACACGGTCAATGCCACCTCAGGTACTATCACTTAGTAGTATTGCATCTGCGTCATCAGAGTGACTTCACACAGCCATTCTCATGTCTTTGTCATTACACACGGAGGTTGTCTATGGACAGCAGTACCTCTCAGATACTCCTTACAACATGGCCATTGTCACCTAGATACTTGGCTAGTCTTGTCTTCACACTCAGCCATTATCTATTGTCAGACTCGGCCGTTGTCCACTCTCATCGCCCTCTCCAGACATGGCCGCTTCTCAAAGTACAGGAAGCCATTCTTATGACACAACGATTGTCTACTCTCAGACTCGTTGTCTTCTCTTTGGACAGTGCCTCATCTGTCAGTTCTTCCACAGCCATTCTCCTGGACAAAGCCGCTGTCACCTCTACCTTGACAGACACAGTTACTTCCCTTCCCGAAAGACATACAGTCGTCTCTTCTGAACACAGTCATTCACTTCTTCTACAGCAGGCCATTTCTTTTCCTCTTGAAAAGACACATCAGTTACTTCATTGTACAGCCATCGTCCTTTCTCAGATGCAGTCGTCTCCTCTACAGACAGCCACCTCTTCAAGTAAAGACAGACATTGTTCTTTCTACTTGGACGGACACTCACTTCTTGCACAGCCATCGTATCTCTTCTGACATACAGCAATTGTCACTTGTTGTACACACGCTGTCACTCCTTTTACAGCATTTACTTCTCTTTCGACATACAGCAGTTCTTTCCATTTGCACAGACGCAGTTACTTCTTCAAGTGAAAGACAGACACTGTTCTTCAACTTACACAGACGCAGTTACTTGTTCTTGTACGCTCGTATCTGTGCAAGAGTTCATATCTGTATCTGCAGATGCTCGGCTACGCCTCGCATCTATCTCCGAGCACAACCCCAGCCAAAGGTCTCCGTACGGTCGCCAGAGCCAGGGTTGATGGTGTAGGAGCGGCCACAGATACGAGCGGAGCGAGACAGATACGAGCGGAGCGAGTGTCTGTACAAGTAGAGACAACAGATGTCTGTCAAGAAGTGAATGGCTGTCTGTATTTAGAAAAGTAAGTGGTTGTCTGTAAAAGAGTGGATGACTGTACCTGAAGAGTGTGATAGCTGTCTGAGGTGGTGTCGCTGAACGGGTACATGGCTTGTCTGAGGTGGTATTGTCATGTGATGGTTCATCCACTTCACTTACTTCCTTGAGAGTACGACTCTGCTGGTTCTCTTATGTCTTTGGACAAAGTGGGGGACTGTCTGAGATAAGGACAGGAAGAGTGACTGTATTGAGAGGCTACCTCAATCAAAGGACTATTAGGTGCTATTGAGTTGTTCCACTGAAGTGATAAAAATAGTCGTCTGCCTGTTCTTGGAGCAGCCCCTTGATGAAGTCTGGTTCTACTGGAATTGACTTGGAGGACTTTGGGCCGTTTGAAGTGCTCTCAACAAGCGACTGCGGTGCCCACAGCTCGAGAGGCTGTCTTATCGGTTTCTCGATGGACCTCTTTGAAGACGCAGTATCAATCTCAGGTCAATTGACTCAATGGGTCTCGGTAATTTTCTGGCAGCTTCATCACAAGAAAGAGAGTACTGTTGGGATACCAAGATCAAAGGAATGGGAACATTTGACTACTTGATATCACATGGACTGGGTCAATTGACTGCTCAATGGCCTCAAAGAATTTCTGATAATTGGTACAGTTGACTGCAAAGTGGAACACATGCTCTGTTGTTTCGCTGAGGATTATTGATTTCTAAAGTCTGTGAAGTCTCATTGTCAACTGAGGCAGCTGACCGACGCTTACTTCATATGTCTAGTGGGTCACATGTGTGCTTTGTCCATGTTCTCTTCCTAAGCATTGTTGGTCCACTGCGAGATAACCATGAACTGATTTCTGGAGTGGCTGACGTTACCGTCATCTGGACTCACCTTTCTTTGATGGAGTTCCAGACATGCACATGTGGAGTTCTCTACACAGCTCCAAGACCTTCTGGAGACAGAGGAGGAGCCGTCACTCTATCTCCTTCATACCATCTAACGGTCTCTACTCCTCTAGCTGGTACGTTCTTACCACTCCACTTGTCTCAGTGGCATATCGGTTTTCTCTCAGGCGTTTATTCGTCCACTCAGGATCTCCCTCTGGAGAGTTCCCCATCCTCAATACGCTCTCCGCATCTTCTGAATCGACAAGGACTTTTCACATGGCGTTGCGTCTGCCAAGCGTGTTCTCTCAGACCCTCATCAGCATCTTCAGTCTTCAAACTTCCCAGGCGTGCTGTTGTCAAATTAGCTGCTCTCTCTGTTCAGCACAGGTCTCATGATACACTTCTTGGTCTCCCACGACTGGAGACTTCAACTTCACTACATTATTCTTTCAGTGTCATCTTCCGGGGACTTGTCTGTTTCAATGTCAGGTTCAGCTTCTACTATAAACAAGACTGGTCCATACCCAACCACAGGATTGATTCAAGTCAGCTACCAAGACATATCTGGTTCATGTCAGCTACAACCTCTCATTCCACTCTTCCAACTCATACTCTCACTCCTGGTCACAGTCTCCTCAGTGCAGCAGTCAACTCGACATTACGCTACCCTACGTCTCCCACAACCACTATCTAGTTGGCCAGATCCCACTCTTGTCACTTCAGCCTTACACCCTCTTCAACTACACCACCACTTCATCTCACCACCACATCAACTAACCATCATCAAGTCTTACTATGTACCATCTTTCCTTCATTCGTTTTTGTTTCGTTTTCATTTTCGTTTCATCATTATTCTCAAGTGAGTATTTTTGGAGCAACAGAGGCTGTTGGTTGTGGACATTATGATCATGTCTTTTTGGTGTTTTCGTTTTCGAGTGTTAGGATTATTGTTGTTTGCTGGTGGACATATGAGGAACATGAGAAGGACAAGTTATCCAAGGGTCATGCGAGAGGGACACATGTCATCAACTAAGGCATTCTCATATGACAAAAGGAGACAGATGAGCCATAGCTAGGGTCTTCATATGGCAAGGTCTTCTCACAGGACATTATTGAGTATCTTCTCATTCGATAGACTCGCTTGCGCTCGTCTATGTCTTCTCATATGAAATGTCTACGGCTTCTCCTGTCGATAGACATGTCGTTAACAAGGTCCTCTCATATGACGAAAATGTCTACAGGCTGCTACGCATCCTGAGAGAACTCGCTTTGCTCGTTCTCTAGACATTTTCGTCATACTCGTCCAGCTCAAACTCGTCATAATCCTTCTGACTAATCTGTCCACTTCCGTCCATCATCTGGTTAAACCATCTACTTGGTCTCAGCACCCACAAGGCCGCCACCACCACTCCCCAGTACGCCAGTTCGATCCAGTCGTGTACAAAGAACCATCTGTACTTCCATTCATTCACCCAGGCGATATCTGTCGTTTGAATCAGGTTAAGAGTACTTCCCACGATGGAGCCTCGCAGCAGGACCATGACGTTAAACAGGATCATAAAGGCGAACAAACCGAGGAACACGCTAAAGACGATTTTCAACCTCCCCACCTGACCAATCTGAACACTCATGTTTTCGTCAATATAACTCTTTTGGGTATGATTCATCCAGGAGTAAATGTTGAAGAAAATGTAGAGAACCGAGTAGAGCACAAAACAAAGACATGCCCCGATCGCCATTCGAACGTACGTGCCTTGGACCATTCCAATGAGGTAAAACATGGACGCGACAATGGACTCAAACACCCAAAAGGTCGCCGTGACCGCCAAGGCTTTTTTCTTGGCGCCAAGAATCAGCGGAGTGGAAAAATAGTGCATTCCGTGGGCAACGTACAAAGCCAAGTACATTGCCAGAGCCCATCTGAGGGCGGAAATCACGGCGGAAATGATGACTAAGCCTTTCACAAACGAACTGGGACCTTGGTGGTTGTACACTCCATTGTACATTGTCCAGAGGAGGGTCACGGCCAGGTTGATGACTAAGAGACCCAGAAGACGTTTATGGATGGGCAACAAGTTTTTTCTTAGAAAACACAAGGCTGAGTAAGCAACCAGGGTTAGGGCCCACAGTCCGCTCATGGCGCCGTGAAATCCCAACTTGTTCGAGTCATAACCTGACAACTTCCCCCTTCCATCAACCACAGTAACAGTACTCATAAACTTGTTCATCTCATTGTTAGGATGAGCAGTCACACAGTACAATCCAGTCTCGTTCACGTGATACGTATACGTGGAATCTTCCAGAAGATCCACCTTGGTGGTGAATATCGTGTTTCCAGTGTAATTCTGTTTCACAATATACTGCCCAATCTGGTCATGTGAACACAACTTGTACTGCACATTCATCGAGTTGCAATGGTACTTGTAGCCCCATTCGGGCCGGCCCATGTCGCCAAGGTAGGGTAAATCCTCGTACTTGTAAATTGCCAGCGCCATCCATCCTTCATGGCCCATAAAATTGATGACTGAAGAATTCGCCAGTTTGGGCGTGTAGACGGAGATGGAGGAGTTTTCGCCGGAATAAATTCCAACGCAATTTTGCTCGTTTTGGGGCGATACCCAGAACGTTGATTCTGCGGCAGCCAGGGTGGCCAGCAGGAGTTGTAGGAGCATGTTGTGTGAGGTGGTGTGAAGGGGAGATCGTGAAAAGATGAGATAGATAAGATTGAGATTTAGAGTTTGGATTAGGGCTGGGGTAGGGGGAGTGGTGGGTTGGGGGAAGGGTTAGGTGTGGGGTGTGGGCCTAGGGCAGGGGGTAGGGTAGGGGCGTAGGGTTAGGGTGGCAGGGTTAGGGTAAGTCACGTGATGACGGGAAATGGGTTGCTGTTTTTGGTGTTTTTGTGGCTATTTTTGGGGGACTTTTTTACTGTCTCCTAGGACTTGTGAAAGTAATCTTAAATATCTACATGCATGTGTTTGGAAAATTTGGGGGCTAGGGCTGGGGTTAGGGTAGGGTTAGGGCTAATTTAGGGGTACTGGAGTGATGGGCTAGGGCTGGGGAGTCAGGTGGTGTTTTCATATTCTGTTTTGGATGAGTTCTGGGGGAGTTGTGAGGGGGTATGTTTTTAGGTGGTAAAGTTTAAAGTCGTTTTGTAGAGCCAGGGTTAGGGTTACAAGGGTAAAAAGTAGATATTCTGAAAGAGCAGAACTGGGGCTTTCGAATGGTCCCATTTTTATAGGTTTTCGTTAGGTATCTCGGGATGTCCACTTTTCCACTTCAACAGCAATACTAATGCACTGCATGGGTTAGGGTAAGTCTAAATATGGCAGGCGCTGCGAAAATGACAGGTCAGATTGATAGGCCGGGTGGGTCGGGCTTGGCAGGGTTAGGGAGGTAGGGTAGGGCAAGGGGGGTAGGGTTGGGGTTGGGTTGGGGTTGGGGCTGGGGTTAGGTGATTACAATGGGGTTCCGGCTTCTTAACCGAATGGGAAACATCTCGTCTAAATCGGCATCTTGTACTTGTACAAGGCACGTCGGTTTGAAAGGCCTCGATTTCGACTCCCGCTAGGAACAGTGCGCACACACTACAAGACCAAACCGTGCATCGTCGTATTACTAGAACTACGCGCAGGGAGTGACCCGTCTATCCCAAACCTGCGCCTTCGATCGACACTGTGGAACCGGTTCTCCGACCCCCGGCCTTTCATAAGGAAATGTTGGAGGAGGATAGGTGACTGGGGTAAGACCACCCCCAAGGAGGGGGGCTGTTCGTTTGGGGTTATTTGGGGACTTTAACTAGTTCACTACCCTCATCCTGAGAACGTACATTCGGGGCAGCGGCCCTTTCCTTTCCAGCGACAAACACGAGTATTATAATCATGTTGGCGATCCCGGCGCAAAGACACCGGTAGCCTTCTTGCGAACTACAGTCGCTGCCGTCCTGAGGTTAAATAGACTGAATTTAATAAATGATTTTAATAATAAAAAAAAAAAAATTAGGTGATTACATAATAAGGTGTTCTTATCTACGTGCATTAGCTTGGACCAAGAGTTTAGGAGAGGCTAATTTTGTAGAAGTGGGGGGGATTTTGAGAAGGGTTAATTTGTGAGGTTTGGGTCACGTGATTGGTATCAAATGAAAGAGGAGGGTTAGGGGAGTTCGTCTGTAAGGCCGGATTTGAGATTGGAGGGGTATTGGGGGAGGTAAGAGGTTAGGGAGGTGGGAGAAGTCAAGGGGAGAGGTATATATGAGGGTAAGGGTGATTTCGGGGTTTGAGGGGGTTATTTCCGGGTTAAAGAGGGTGGAAAATGATTTGGTGGAGTTTTTGTACTTTTTGAGCTCGTATGTTTCTTTTAATGTGCTATCTCTAGATGAGATGGGTATAGGAATCAGGTGGAAGTGGGAATAGTGCTTAGAAATGAATGGGGAGTTGATTTTATGGGTTAGGGAGTCTCAGGGAGTTGTCCAGTCAAGTTTATATTGCTGTAGTGGTATTATTGGTGAAGTTGTGGGGATGTTGTGGGGTGGAGGTGTAAGATATTAAGATGTATTGTTGAAGAGTGTAGATAAGAGATGTGGGTTAGGGGAGTTGATGGATGTGTTTCAAATAGCTCAATTAATCAGATTGAGGTGTTTCTTCTGTTGTATTACGTCCTTTGACTGCTTTTATAGACAGTCAACATGTTCCAAAAATAGTTTGCTACAAGTACAGAGAAGATCATACTGTGATACTGTGAGAAAAAATGTGTTTTAAAGAAGGGTTCAAGACAGTAATAAGTAAAAAGCGCCTAGATGTCATTAATGTTGCACTTTACTAGCTTGCTTGTTAGTATTTTTTAGTGATATTATTGAAAAATGCGAGTAAAGAAGAGTACCTTAGGAGACTGAATAGTTGTGTAAAATGAATTTGAAGTATTGAAAAAAGTGTGAAAATGCTCTTGAATGTCAAGAGTCAACTTCATATTAATTTACCTGCCAATATTGTTCTGTTTATCCTTCTTCATCTTAGTACCTAATACTCTTGTTACTATAGAAGAATATAGACACTGAGAGTGATTGTATATTTCCAAGAGTTGAAAAAATGATACATTCATCGATTAAAAGTGTCACGTGACCTTGGTCTAGTTATATTATCTTTACTGAATAAAATACTTACACATGTATATCACTTCCTATGGCTACAGTATGAAACATGTATATCAGCACTATAGACACTCTCAGAAACTAGAAGACTTCTTCGTTACGTTTAGAGTGACTTAATAATAATACTACCAACTTTCAATCGTCTAAATATATCTTATATTACATCTTATAGAGGAGATTCTACTACGTCAAGTCATAATCTATGGTACCACTTTAGAAGACCAAAAGGAGAGCTGTAGCAATCTAAACTAGCTTATTAGAAAGCCTAGAAGACCCCGACTCTAATGGTGCAGTTGGTATTATAATACGACCTCTATTCATCAAGTTAGGTCCGTTTATGTATACCTTTTGTAGAATCTTTTGGTATCAACTTTGTGGGCTATGAATAATTTAGTGGTTATATCAGTTTTAACTATTCCCCCATCATTTGCCTTATATAAGATATTCATATACAGAGCCTTACAATACGAAGAATGATACAGGGTACAATCGACTCAATAGTGCAGCTATCGGAACAAAAATAGTGCCATTCGAGAGCCCACAAAAAGGGAAATCTAGTGGTACACTTTTATTTCATAATGTCACATTTCTTCATCATGAAAGTTGACATATGTCAAGCTAGTATATAGAGTCGAATGATACCACTTAATGGACCCAATAATTGGGATATTCTA
This sequence comes from Yarrowia porcina, assembly GCA_900519025.1. Taxonomy (NCBI): domain Eukaryota; kingdom Fungi; phylum Ascomycota; class Dipodascomycetes; order Dipodascales; genus Yarrowia; species Yarrowia porcina. The sequence continues at coordinate 721,682 of ULGT01000014.1, read as the reverse complement.
ATATTAATGGCCCCATTCTAGAGCACTCAACCTGCTGATTCTGAAAATGTAGTTTGTTTTTCTACAAGAGCTCTACTAATGAAGTTACACAACCTATGTCACTCTTCTCTATAGAGAGATGTATACAACTCAACAGAATCAATACTGAAGCTCGAGCGACAAAAACACTATCGTTGAAGAGCTCTTTTAAAGGTGAATCTAATGATGCTTTTAACTTCTCAATCCAATGAATATTAATCATGTTGGGCGGGTTGTATGTCAACATGAATTCACAGACTTCACAATACAGCTTATAAGGCTCAATTAAAGAGCTACACTTTTCAAAACAGCACCATATCAAAGCTGTCGTCATGGTGACTCTGATAATACCGCTCAATTCTTTGTTAGATCAATACTGACCAAGTATAGTCCACTATGTCACCTCCCATGATGTCATTAGAACCCTCTCAGAGACCCAATTGAATAGGTATCAATAAAAAAGTAAGTACTATATTGTCAAGCTGACATTAACCAGAATATAACTGTAATATTTTTTACATGATCAGCTGTAAAATCATCCCATGAAGTGCCTTCATGTCAGACTCCATAACCGTCCTAAAGAAACATACAAGCAGCTCATATACCACCTTCAACCATCATAAAACACTTTCATATTGTACTCAATTAAGCTTGTATTCACATTCTACACAGTTTCTTCTCCTTCAATATCAACTCTTACAGCTTTCATTCGTGTCATATACTTGTACTGGTTTCTTGTAGAGCTCAATGGGCTCACTATTCAAGCCTTTGATACAAGCAACACCATATTAAAACCCCACTTGGACAGTTACAATACATCCCCTGGTTTCATTGTCAGACCAAAGCTATTGTATCGGTACAACTCTTCTATTCTCCCCGTAATACTGTATGTACCAACACGTTTAACTCCCCAAAGGAGCTATTTACACTCAAATAGTACCATTCGAAAGCCCTTCTCACGTTGATTCATTAGTACTCTTTACTTGTTCCAATTATTTATAATAATCAAGTTGAGTGCTATCTAGACTTGTACATACTGACCTATACTGTAACACTTCAGATACAACATGCCACTTTACACTCCAACATTCTCAATTGACTCAATTAAGTCAATTGAGCCTTTATTTCTCTTCACACGGTTTCTACCTCTTTTCCATCACTTTTCTCTCTCTAGTTTTTCCCCTCTTACAATTCCTAAGTCCCTCACTTCGATACGCGATGATCCAGCTTTAATCACCTCTTGAGTTCGATCCTTCAGTATAACCATCTTCAAAGTGGAGTGACTTCTCAGTTCGAACCCTTGCTTAAAGGTTTTTGTCACCTCTCTCGTTCAATTTCTGGTCACGTAGTTTTTCATCACCTCTGGTTCAATTTCCGGTCACGTCGTATTATACCAGGTCACGTGACACCCAACCAAAATCTTCAACAATAATATTTCCCTCTCTGATCACGTGACATATCACGTGTTCCCCCCCTCACACGTGCCTCAAATCACCCCTCTCAGCTCTTGACCCAATAGAGTTATCTGATGTGGGTCCATGCCGCCTCCATGCACCGAAGGGCCACTCTGAAGAAGAAATTGTACCTGTCGAACGAGTACCAATTGCTTACTGAGGCAGTGTAGGGGTTATTTTGATGACTAAGATGATTACTAATACATTTTCCAACAACTCTTACTAAGCTTCTTCCCTCCCCCTTCTCTCCCTCGGCTCAGCCGCTTCCGACTCTTTTCCGGTTGCCCTGAATGGTTGGAAATATGCTTGCTTTTGAATTTTCCGGGAGACGGAAGGAACAAAATAAAATGGTGAGTAGAGGGAGTATTAGTAAGCGGAAAGTGGGGCTGTAATCACAATGATCACGTGACCAAAATTCCGTTTTCAGAGTCGAAATCCGACCATTAATTGTCATTCTATGTTTTTCCTCTTTTCTCTCTCTTGCCGAGGTACGACAGAATACGAGACTTTATTTTGAATACGGTGACTAAGCAAATGCTATACTGATAAGTCAGCAATTCCTCAGTCGACGACATGGCGATTACGTAACTCCATTCTTCCCGCCGACAAAGCCATTGTCTAGCAACTGACTAATCAGTCGAATTTCCGTCTCAATCGGTTCGACTTACGTCATCGGCAGAGGTGCTCAGCTGATTCCGGAGGGATGCATAAACGCAAAAAAGCAGGAAACTGCTTAATAAGCGAAATAATACCGCAAAACGGACGAAACACAGACCACTCGATTACTAATCATCAGCAGACTAAATTTTCTCTTAGTTTGCGGTGTTTTCAGGCCTGTATCAATAGTTGTAATGCTTTTTCTAGCATGGTCCGAAAGGTTAAATGTCGGGGATTATTAAGGTTTAAGAGTAAGGTTAAGGTTTTCAATTCTGGGCCCATCCGGTTACCACCCCAAGTACGACTTACGGGTGATTACATAATCCAACGTTGAATATTCTTACATAATCGTGGTCATCTGACTCATCTGAATCGATTGATTTTGTTTCTATGGCCATTGACCGCTTACTCATCCACCTACCTCTTTACCTTAGTCATGCAAGATAGCACCATCCAACCTTATTGGACCTCAACGACCGAGTGGTTAGTTCTCCTCAAACATATAAGAGGGGAAAGAAGGAGCGTACGACTTGACTTGTGTCATATTCGAACCAGAAGAACGACGAAAACGACAAAAACAAAAGTGAGTGGCAATTGCAATTGAGAAGGGAAAGAGAGACAGTTACTAACCCAGGCTTTTGTTGAGATTTCTTTTTTCTGACAACTCTTGTAGTTTTACTACCTTTTCGACTTTACACGTTCGATTCCGCCCTTTACCGTTCATCCACGTTCAATTCCCCAATTCCCCGTTCAATTCCTTGGTCATGTCATCTCCTGACCAACGAACGTCCTACCGAGCTGGGGCCGGCTCGGACCCCTTCCTTCGATCCCGGTCTCCGTCGCACGAACGAATGATTGGCCAGGAAATGCCCATCCAGCCCTTGAACCGACACCGTCGAACTTTCACCGGATTTACACAACGGCAAATCGAACACATTGACAACACCATTCCGCTCGAGTCTCGTCAGATTTGGAAGAAATTCTCCCTTGGCGAATTCGGAGACAAACACGAGTTCCAGCAGGAGTTTGTGCGTCACGTGGAAACGACCCTAGCCCGGTCCCTGTACAACTGTGACGATCTTGCCGCCTACCAGGCTGCTTCTCAGGCTGTTCGAGACAGACTTGTCGTCGCCTGGAATCGAACCCAGCAGAAGCACACTCTCACCGACACCAAACGAGTGTACTATCTGTCGCTCGAATTTCTCATGGGCCGAGCACTTGATAATGCCATGCTCAATACTCGAACCAAGGAGTATGCTCGAGAAGGAGTCAAGGATTTCGGATTCCGTCTGGAAGACCTGATTGAGCAGGAGCCGGATGCCGCGCTTGGAAACGGCGGTCTGGGTCGTCTTGCCGCCTGTTTTGTCGATTCGCTGGCGTCTGAAAACTACCCCGGATGGGGCTACGGACTCCGATACGAGTACGGCATTTTCAAGCAAAAGATTATCGACGGGTACCAGGTGGAGCAGCCCGATTACTGGCTGACGTATGGCTCTTCATGGGAGATTCCGCGTAACGAGATTTCCGTGGATATCATGTTTTATGGGTATGTGCGACATTACACAGACGACGAGGGAGTGCACAGAAGGTGTTGGGAGGGAGGCGATGTGGTTAGGGCTGTGGCCAGCGATTTCCCGGTGCCAGGGTATGGAACTGCCAACGTTAATAATCTGAGACTGTGGAGTTCGAAGCCCGCTCAGGAATTTGATTTTGCCAAATTCAATGCCGGCGATTATATCAATTCTGTGGCGGAGCAGCAGCGAGCAGAGACCATTTCTGCGGTTCTTTATCCCAACGACAATTTCGATTCCGGCAAGGAACTTCGGCTGAAACAGCAGTACCTGTGGGTGGCCGCTTCCCTGAACGATATTGTTCGTCGGTTCAAAAAGAGCAAACGACCCTGGAGAGAGTTCCCCGAACAGATTGCTATCCAATTGAACGATACTCATCCTACTCTTGCCATTGTGGAGCTCCAGCGAATTTTTGTTGATCTGGAGCAGCTGCCCTGGAAGGAGGCTTGGGATCTGGTGGTCCAGACTTTTGGATACACCAACCATACCGTCTTGCCTGAGGCTCTGGAGAAATGGCCTGTTCCCATGCTTGAGAATCTGCTGCCTCGACATTTGGAGATTATCTACGATATCAATCTCTACTTTTTGCAGGACGTGGAGGCTAAGTTCCCTCAGGATCGAGACTTGTTGTCGCGAGTATCGATCATTGAAGAGTCTCAGCCGCAGCAGGTTCGAATGGCGTACTTGGCCATTATCGGCTCTCATAAAGTCAACGGAGTGGCCGAGCTGCATTCGGACTTGATCAAAAAGACCATTTTCAAGGACTTTGTTTCGGTGTATGGATCAGACAAGTTCATCAACGTCACCAACGGAATCACTCCAAGACGATGGCTTCACCAGGCCAACCCCGAGTTGTCCGACTTGATCTCGTCCAAGATTGGAACCGAGTTCATCAAGGACTTGTCCCAGTTGCGTCACCTGGAAAAGTACGCTGACGACGAAGATTTCCAGCGACAATGGATGATGGTCAAGCATAAACGAAAGGAAAAGCTGGCTGCGCTGGTCAAGGCCCAGTCGGGTGTTATCATCAACCCAGACCACCTGTTTGATATCCAAGTCAAACGAATCCACGAATACAAACGTCAGCAGTTGAACATTCTCGGAGTGATCCACCGGTACGTGGAACTCAAGCAGATGAGTGTGGAGGAGAGAAGAAAGATGACTCCTAGAGTGTGTCTGTTTGGCGGAAAATCGGCCCCTGGATATTACATGGCCAAGACCATTATCAAACTGATCAATGATGTGGGCAAGGTGGTCAACAACGATCCAGACATGTTTGACAGTCTCAAGGTGGTGTTTGTGGAGGATTATAATGTCAGCAAGGCTGAGATTATCATTCCCGCAAGTGATATCAGTGAGCACATTTCCACGGCAGGCACTGAGGCGTCTGGAACTTCCAACATGAAGTTTGTGCTCAACGGAGGCCTCATTATCGGAACTGTTGATGGTGCCAACGTCGAAATCACCCGGGAAATCGGCCAGGACAACATTTACCTGTTTGGACACCTGGCTGATGAAGTCGAAGATATCAGACACAAACACAAGTATGGCGGAGTCCAGGTGGGCACCAAGCTGCAGCAGGTGTTTGATTTCATTCAGAGTGGAGCTCTGGGCGATCCCGAGATTTACACGTCTCTCCTGCACTCCATCAAGTACGGCGGAGACTACTATCTCGTGTCCGACGACTTTGAAGCGTACCTCGAGGCTCAGCACACCATCAACTCGGACTTTAAAGATACCAAGGAGTGGGCTCGAAAGAGCATTGTGTCCGTGTCGCGAATGGGCTTCTTTTCGTCCGACAGAGCCATCAGAGACTATGCCGAGGGAATCTGGAACGTGGAGCCGTCCCCTGTCGAGGAGTAGGAGGGGAACAGAGGAGGATTGCGAAGGATTATGTAATAATGTGATTTTTGATGATAGTACCGGTGCATGTAAGAGTGGTGCTTGTAGTGTTGTAATGATTGGCGATGGGTGTTGATCGAGCTACCGTTCTGACTGTACTTCTTCCACCCTGTGAAGCTCTTCCTGTTTGATGGCCAGTCGTTTCAAGTCTTCCTGAGCTCTTGGCTTGCAGTGTCAACATGGCTGTCTCGAAGGGGACAGATCCAGACTCGCCCGGCAGTCAAATTAACCCTGACGGTCAAGATCATGGCTCTAACAGGGAGTTGGCAAGGTGAGAATGAGTTGGCAGGTAGGAAGAGGTTGCGCCTTGGAAGTATCTTCTCCAGACCAACTCGTGGAGACTTCTCTGACCGGCACTGGCACCGGAAAAAACACACTTGCAAACAAAGGGTTGTCTGTCACCAGCAGCGGTGCAAAGCCATGAGGAAGCTTGGGCAGGCACCCGAGTGCTTCCATCTGGTCACTCTTGCAAGTTGGGGGTGTCCAAACAGGGAAGAATGGCACCTCAGGACGCTCAACACCAGGGCATCCCAAACTGCTCATGTTGGGAGCCTCGAATCCTGAGTGGTGAAGACAGGTACCGGTACTGGTTCTGCCTATGAGTACAGCCTCCTCTGCCGTTGTCTTTGGCTTGGTCCACTGGGCTACCGGTACTCCTTCTTCTCCAGCTTGTCGTTAGCCTCGTCTCTGTTCATGAGCTCGCCCAGAGCCTTATGTACACTCAGTCTGGATGAGTAACGTCATTGGGTTCTTGGGAAGGACACATTCCGTGGATTTGATGCAGAAAAGCAATGATATCCGAGTCCTTTTGCCCAAAGGGAGTTGGCTGTTCCTCGGATTGACTTGGTCCTGGAGCTCAGTACAGGTACTTGTAACCAGAACGATCGGATCCTCAGAGGTGGCGGCCTGGCGTCTTTGGAAGCAGCAGCTGATTCATCTTCTGGGGACTGAAACTGTTACCCATGGCTAGGCGAGAATTGGGGAGAGGTAGGAGGAGGAGTGCCGGGGTGGCTGTTCAAGGGATTGTGGCTGTTGCAGTGACTGTAGTGGGGAAATGGCGGTAGCCCCAGCAGCCTGAAAGTGGTCTGTCTAGACAGAGACTATTCCATCGCAGTAACGACCAAGTAGATGGGAAAGCCAAGTTCCGGAGTCGAAGCCATACCAGGGCCAGGAATAGGAGATGGAGAAGCAACTCCAGAGTTTTGATTCACATTGCCAGCAAGAGATCTCGACAGAGATGGTCTGTGTTAGTAAGGAATGGTAGGGTGGGAGGCTTGTGCCAAAGTATGACACTGCCCATGTAACTTACCTCGAGCGGGGTGGTTGAAGATATGGCTGTGTGTGAAGTCAGAGTGAGGGCCACAGCACCATGAATAGCCTGGGCAGTCTGAGTCATGTGGTGGTCTGGGTCAGTTGTCAGTTGAGTAGGCTGTTAAGTTGTCCTAGATGGCAGTCATGGACGCTGTACTTGATCAGTCATACTCACGTTTGTGTAGATACCCTGCGAGAGTCAGGAAGGAATAAGTAGCTCGGAAGGGTCTGTTTTTGTCTGCCTGCTGCCGTGGGCCAGATAGTTGTGGTCATGGTGTTGGTTTTCTTCTTTTGTCTTTTTTGTCTTTTTTATTTTTTTATTCTTTTAATGTGGACGGTCATGGCCTATATCTGGTCTTGGGCAACACACGAAGCTTGTCATAGCAGCAGTGTGTCTTTTTCGTCTTTACGGATTAGAGTGGGGTGGCCAGATTCACAAAAACACTTCTTAATCTCTTACCCTTCACTTTCCCATGATACACAAACACCTCAACGCCTCAACACAAGACACAAGCGATACCACAGAAGCGAGCAGAGATACCAACGCAATGCCACATTGACAAGTGATACTGACGCAGACAGAACGAGAGGATTGATGCACTACCAGTCTTGGAGCAAGACATGTCCTCCTACACGTCCTCATCTCTGCTACGTGCTCACTACATCACCCATGTCACATTGAAGTACTCTCTCAGAGTCATACCCACAACTTCCTCTTCGCCCCTTCTTTGCACTCGCTGCCCCCCTCAGAAACACAAACCACGCCGCGGACTCCGTACGGTCTCCAGAGCAAGTCTTGATGTGGATCGGGGGGTGGCGAATGCGAAGCATGAGCCGTCGCGGGGTAAGGGGGATGACAATGAGAGCAGTGTCTTCAATTTGTGACAGTCGTGATTCTCGTGTCTTGCACTGATGGAATCAACATGGTATTGGTCATGTCTGTTAGTCTTGGTATGCTTCATCTGGCTTGGACAGCAAGCTCTGAAAGTTCTCTCATTGGATTGAGACATACTCCTCTCTGATGGCTATGCCAAGGAAATTGGCTCATCTCTTGGCTTCATGCCATGTCTCCTCATTGATGATCATACCTGCCACGACTGTCACCGAGTCGCCTGAAATCACATCATGCCATTCATTTGGAGTCTGACCCACAATAAAACAGGCTTGTACTGCTATCACACCCATCGGCTTCAACTCTTTGAGCATGGCTCGTTTTACCAGCCCTTCATCTGGTACGTGGTTTTGGCACTCGATGGGCTCCTCCCAACATTGCCATATCAAGAGAAAAAGAAGAGCCTCATACTGCTGAAGAAACGATCACAGTGACTACCACACAACAGGAGTCCACAGGAGTGCTGAGAATGAAAGTACAGGTACGCGTACCCCAGAGCACATTCCACCAGGTGTTCCTATGTAGCTCGGGTACTTGATGGCCACTGTCAGTGGGGTTTGCCTTTCCGTGGTGCTCTTCCTGTGCTCTCTAGACCTCGGTGGATGTTTACAAGGTTGATCTCCTCCTTGCTGAATGTAATTATTTGCACTTCTGGGTACCCGTACATGGGTCTCAAAGCAGCAAAGAGACTACCCACGAGATGTGCTTCATTGGATCAACATACTCCTGAATACAATCCGAATCAATTTGTTGATTTTGAGAAGTGCTGGTGCTTTGTTCCCATTGCTAACTATGCTCCCAACTAAGCTCCAACAACCCCCCAGTTCTTCCCACTAACTCAAGCCGGAATTAACCCGCTAATCTGCTGAATTATTCCCGGTAGTTTTCAACACACAAATTGTCACCAGTGTCCCATTTCTTTCCTATTTGGGAAGGTGCTGTGTTGATCCGGGGAGCACCCATAGATTATGACAGTTGAACAAGGGTTTAGAAGTGTCTTTAGATGACAAGAAGAAATGAAAAGTTGGACATTGGAAAATCAGCCTATAAAACACTTGTTCTCAAGATCCACCACCGGTAATTGTATGATGTTAGCAACTTCTCATTTACTTCCAGTCATGTTTACTGAACAGGGGATAGACTGTTTACTGATCGAAATGTGGCTATAATTATGAATTCGATAGATCCAACATGTTGGAGTACCGGTAACTGTACATCTCCTTTATGGGTCTTTTTACTGGTCTACTTGTAATTCATTTTTATATCGTCCCCCCTGCTAATCGAACCCACAACCTCCCCACAGCTCTCCACCATGCATGAGCTGCATCAAGTGGGATCTTGATGAGATAGCTCTCTCCTGAACCTGAACTTGTCCTCAACAATGACTGCTGTGAGAAAGTGAGTATGAAAGGAGGAGTATTTTGATGACTAAGTGGAGAGGAGGTCACGTGACCAGACCGGGGAGGTATTAACAGCTGTTCACCTCGAGGTTAGTAAGGACAGCCTCAAAGAAGATGACAGATTATGAGAAGATAAGTCACGTGATGGGGCGTGTGATTGGAGGGGCTATGATACCAGCTTCTCATTGGTCTTTGTTTTTTGGTCACTTTTGTTTGTGTACTAAATGACACGACAATGGTGGTGGGTAGTTTATGGAGGGGGTAAAGGAGGGTTGAGATGTGACGTGGTGATGTTACGTGGTGTGGCGTTGACTTTACATTGACACTCAGTCTTCAATGGGTGTTATTACGTGACATTGACTTGTCCACCGCTTCAGACTTCAGTGGTACTGTTCTTGTTATGCTGTGATAGCTCACTCATCTAACAACTACGGTGTGATGGGAGTCTTCCCATATCCAGTGTTACAGCTCTTGGTGGAGTCAGGTGCTATGGTACTTCTCTCAAGAGCTGCGAAACAATACACCCAGTGTGTGACTAAGGTCTTGAGTCTCATGTCACAGTGTCCTTTTGGTGAGATGACTTGAGCAAAGGCTCCTGATGAATGCTCATGTGAAATGATATGGACAAACAACGGCCTCAATTCAGTCGGAACTGTATCCTGAGGTTCTACTTGGTTACATTGTCCAGGTGACTTCATTATCACTATCTTGCCCTACTGGTTTACAGCCAGTGAGTATTGGCTCTCACAGTGATTCAATTTGGTCCACTTTGGTGTTCACTATGGCTTACGCCCGTCACACTGCCTTTTGCCACCTACCTCAATCGATTGCTCGCAATACCCTGTTGCCACTCAATTGGCCTCTACCTGCCACAAGGACTTCTCTTGTGCTTCCTGTTCTTGCCCTTTTCGTCTTCTTGTCCTCTTCCTTTGGACTTGTCAGGACATGTACCTGAATCTAGTGCTGAACACTGCATTGAAGGTCATCCTCAGGTTCCAGATCTGGTCTCGCTGCATTAGATACTTGGCTGCTCTTGCTCTTGTCATGGGTCGTTTGATGTTCCCGCTTTGAACTGTCTCATACTCTGGTTGGAGCTTCTAAGAGCACTGACCTTGCTCTCCCCCAGTCCTGTTCTTGCTCTAGAAGACAGCCGTTGCCTGGACAGAGTATTGGACAAGATGGAGGTGGTCAAGGTCAGATGTGGAGTTACTAGAACCAGGTTTGGGACTGGATGTGGTGTTTGCCAAGTTGTTCACGTTCATGTTCGTGTTCTACTTGAATGCTCCTTCCTCTTATTGGAGACTCTATTGAGCGAGACATGAACTCTGCAAGAATGATCATGTGACACCGTTACCATACATTGTTTGGTCTTGTTCATGTTCTTCCTGAGGATGGCAATTTCAATGGGATTTTGTATCGATACAGATCATTGAGTACTGAACACTCTTCATCTTGTTGAGGTTGTTTTTGTCATTGTTGTTCATGCTCTGTCCTATCCATACAGTTCAACTTGAAGTTAGTGAACAACACTGCCATTGACCCAGTTGAAGCAGTTGCTCCTGTTCCTATCTCTCATGTTCACACAATGCTGTTCTTCAAGTTAGTCTTGGTACAGACTAGATCTGAACTCAGGTCAGGCATGCTGTTCCTGAACATGTTTGAACTTGAACAAGACCAATTGCCAGAATAGAGCTTCAGATCCTGCTCCAGTTCTTCGCCCTACTCTGGTTCTACCACTCGCAGTTGAACGAAGCTACTTTTGAACCTGAGCTGAACAAGACATGAACCAATAGCTGATATTGAAAGGGCTACATGTTCTGTTCTTGTCTATGTTCATGTTGTTGTTGGTCTTGTTGCTGTTGTTGGGATTGTTCCTGTCTTGTTCTCGGCCTTGTCCTCATTCCTACTCTCGAAGTTGAAGCGGAACAATACCAGATCATCCTGAACATGACCAAAAGATGAGCATGAACATGGTCCACCACAGGTTCTGCATCTAATTCAGATTCTGTTCTTGTCACTGTTCTTGCTCTTGTCACTGTCCTTCCTGGTCCTACTTTGGTTCTACGACTTGAATGACACCACCTGGTGGATCTCTCGACCATCAACACGAACATGAACACGAACCAATTGCCGGTATTGAGCTTGCTCTTGTTGTTGTTCTTCTTGGTCTTTCTTGGTTCTTCCTATGGTTCTAAGACGAGGAGATGGAGATATTGGATCTGCTCTTGAACAGAACAACGACACGAAGTTAAACCTGAACCATGACACGAACTGAGCACGAGTATGAACCAATCACTGGTATTGAACATGCTACAGATCTTGTTTCTCTTGTTTTTGGTCTTGTTCTTGGTCCTGGTCTTCCTGGTGTTACTGTGGATCTGAGACTTGGAGTTGAATGACCAGTAGTCAAGTCATGAACAAGACAACGAACGCGAACCAACTACAGGTGTTGAACTTGCTTGAGATCCTGTCCTTGTTCTTGGTCTTTCCCTTCTCGGTGTTCTTTGGTTACTCTAGTTTCAAATGATACTAGATCATGACACAGAAGAACACAGCCAGCAGTGATATGGCACGAACCCGAACACCACCCCAGTCTTTCCCTAACCCTCCTACTACTCCTAGTCTTTTCCCTTTTTTTTTTTTTTTTTTTTTTTTTTTTTTTTTTTTTTTTTTTTTTTTTTTTTTTTTTTTTTTTTTTTTTTTTTTTTTTTTTTTTTTTTTTTTTTTTTTTTTTTTTTTTTTTTTTTTTTTTTTTTTTTTTTTTTTTTTTTTTTTTTTTTTTTTTTTTTTTTTTTTTTTTTTTTTTTTTTTTTTTTTTTTTTTTTTTTTTTTTTTTTTTTTTTTTTTTTTTTTTTTTTTTTTTTTTTTTTTTTTTTTTTTTTTTTTTTTTTTTTTTTTTTTTTTTTTTTTTTTTTTTTTTTTTTTTTTTTTTTTTTTTTTTTTTTTTTTTTTTTTTTTTTTTTTTTTTTTTTTTTTTTTTTTTTTTTTTTTTTTTTTTTTTTTTTTTTTTTTTTTTTTTTTTTTTTTTTTTTTTTTTTTTTTTTTTTTTTTTTTTTTTTTTTTTTTTTTTTTTTTTTTTTTTTTTTTTTTTTTTTTTTTTTTTTTTTTTTTTTTTTTTTTTTTTTTTTTTTTTTTTTTTTTTTTTTTTTTTTTTTTTTTTTTTTTTTTTTTTTTTTTTTTTTTTTTTTTTTTTTTTTTTTTTTTTTTTTTTTTTTTTTTTTTTTTTTTTTTTTTTTTTTTTTTTTTTTTTTTTTTTTTTTTTTTTTTTTTTTTTTTTTTTTTTTTTTTTTTTTTTTTTTTTTTTTTTTTTTTTTGTGGTGTTGTTGTTTTTATCGTTCTTCCACTAACCCAGCTCCTACTCAATCTACCCGGTGCTCACCACCTCCGGCCCGTTCTCCGACGAGGAATTCACGCCCTCTGTTGGCGTAATCTCTGCTCTTGAAGAAATGTCCATTTTGGTCATCGGAGCTGGAGGACTGGGATGCGAGATTCTCAAAAACCTGGCTCTCTCCGGGTTCAAAAAGATTCACGTGATCGATATGGATACAATCGATATTAGTAATCTGAACCGACAGTTCTTATTCCGTCCTTCTGACGTGGGAAAACCCAAGGCTGAAGTCGCAGCTGCCTTCATCAACAACAGAATCTCTGGGGTTTCCGTGACTCCCCATTTTGCGCGGATCCAGGACTTTGACAACGACTTTTACATGCAATTCACGCTGGTTGTCTGTGGTCTTGACTCTATCGAAGCTCGGAGATGGATCAATGCGACTTTGGTCGGTCTTGTCGGCGATACTCCCGAAACTCTCAAACCTCTGATTGATGGAGGTACTGAGGGCTTCAAGGGCCAGTCACGTGTCATTCTACCGACCATTACCTCCTGCTACGAATGTTCGCTCGATATGTTGACCCCTCAAACAACTTTTCCCATGTGCACTATCGCCAATACTCCCCGTTTGCCCGAACATTGTATTGAGTGGGCTAGTGTGCTTGAATGGCCGAAAAAGTTTGACAGAAAAGCAGATAACGATAGTGTGGAGGATGTCACGTGGATTTTTGAACAGGCACGTGCTCGAGCTGAAGAGTTTGGCATTGAAGGAGTCACTTTTCAGTTGACCCAGGGCGTTATCAAGAACATTATCCCTGCCATTGCCTCTACAAACGCCATTATTGCTGCTTCCAGTTGCAATGAAGCGTTCAAAGTCGCCACAACCTGTGTTCCGTTTTTGAACAACTATATGATGTACTCTGGAAATAATTCCGTGTACACGTATACGTTTGAGCACCAAAAGAGACCGGATTGTCCAGTTTGCGGAGTTCAAGTGCTGAAAATGAGTGTTCCAAAGGGTACGACGCTGGAAAACTTGATTGAGAGACTAAAGGAAAACCCAGCTACAAAGGTCAAGAATCCTAGTCTGAGAACAGCGTCAAAGAGTCTGTATATGGCGTCTCCTAGGGAACTGGAGGAAATGACGAGGGGAAATTTGGTGAAATTGGTGGAGGAACTGGTGGGAGAGGAGGAGGTGACGGTGACGGATGAGGTGTTGCCGTTTAGTTTGAGGTTGGTCGTGGAGCAGGACCAGTGAGCGAAGCCCAGGCCCGAGCAAAGCGAGGGCATGCAAACATAACAGGACTACAGGTACGAACAGGTACGAAGTGCCTGTACACCGAGTTCTACGACCGAGGGCACCAACAGTACGAAGTGCCTGTATATTGGAGGAGGAATTTGTCTTTACTTGGCACACCACAGGAGGGACGTTACTGGTCCAAAGTGCTGTACACCATAGGAGGATTGTTGCTTGTTCTCTGTTCTGTTGACTACTCCATGGAGAGACGAGCTGCACAACTAAGACTAACTTGGTAAAACAACAAGAATATTTCAAAACATGTTTTATAAACGGCTCAGAATGGTTTGAAAGCTATTGTATAATTTGTCACTATATCTACTAGTGCTGTGGTGTAGAGAACTCCAATATTAAGTATAACAGCAGCTCATATTGTATAGACAACCTCATTTTGGTGCAGTAAGGTGGTAATGCTGTTCCGAGATACATGGACCGCTAGCATACCGGGAATTGATGAAGAAACCATCAAACAAACACCCAAATGAAGTGTATTGACTAACTTCTCCACGCCCCTAGCTCTTGTTACTGTTATATTTCTCTTTGTCTTGTTAGTAGCAATACTACCGGTAGTAGATTAAGCGACACCCGAAATATATTTGAGAACTGAAGTTGATTTGAAGAATCCCAAGACCTGATCTATGGCTGAGTATGCAACTGTCAGCTTATTGTGGTCAGTGGTATGCAAAATGAGTGCTATAGTCTAAAGTGCCTGTAAATCGAAAGGGGGATGTTACTACAGTAAGGAGTGCTTTACTATGAGAGTAGTGGAGTCTGGGCCCTGAGCGAGCAAAGCAGTATTAAAACTGAGGAACTTCCATCTACTATTTAATATTATACTTACATGGTGCTAGTTTCAGTCGCTGTAAGATCTATTCTCTATTTGTTATATGTTTGACGGGTGAACATTGTGGGTGGAATAAAAGAAGAAATACAGGGGAGTTGTCAGTTCGAGTATTGCGGGCGTCATCTCACTACAGAACCGAAAGCCTTCCATATTACACCACTCTGAGGATAAGTTTGTTAAGAAGAGAGTGAGCAAATACAATGTAATGAAGGATATGTTGGAATGCTCTTGTACTCTCTGACATCTATAATAGTTCTTAGATTCGTTACGTCTCTTCTAACCTTTGGTTCATGAAATACAGAATACTTGTATGTACATACGGTACTTGTAGTATAGCTGAAGAAACAAGAATAAACAGACACCAAGCTGTGTGGTAGACTTCTTTTTTTCAACGCTGCACCATGGTACGAGTACCTCTTTTTATCCATGACAGTATTACTGGTTTCGAAGTGTACCTCTCCACCAAGATGAGATGTGTTTCTGGGAGGTACTTCTGTAGAGGAATCAGAGGTGAAACGATTCAGTTGAAGACATTAGTTTTTGAACTTATCTCTACCCTAGGGCTGTGCTATTACCTGTACAGTTCGCTATTGGGCGTTACTTGGTGGTATTTGGTTCTCCATTCTCACTCTTGAAGAGTCCACGATAATTAGAGCAGAAACAAGTGCGAAGTAATCCTATGAGAGTATGAAGATGACTTTTTGTGTCAAAACTCTGAGGAGATTCCTATGATTAGATTCTTCGAAAATTGTTTGTTGGATAACATCGATAATGTTCTTTGTACAGTATGTCTCGTTTTTCGTTGTATTCATAATGACAAACAAGAGGGTTGAACAGGTGAAGGGATACACAACAAACAGATTGGAACAACGATGGTAGGTTTTGCACCCTGTACATTGCTCTGATGCCACCATTTTCTCTTAGTCCATGTTTACTGGTCGAATCTCATCCTCTTCACTACGAGGTCCTGTATAACCATAGCATGGACAGACCGAACTGAAATAGCCAATGGTTCGACCAACAGTATATTCTGTCATGGGTGATAATCATTGAGTGTATTGAGAATGAAAGCTACATCTCGTGACAGCAGACCATCTGATGATCAGTGCCAAGAAAAGACCGTCAGATGGAAGTTGAGGGGCAGCCATGTATGTAGGTGAGGGGCAGCCATATATGTAGATGAGGGGTCAGGAGAAGTACGCCCACTCTTAATGCTCCACTAGAGACGAAAAATGTACATTGGACTATATTGGTCCAACTCTACGGTAAAGGAGAACGTACATCCACTCTGTAGCTCTACTCAAAAAAAACGAAATATACAGTCACAGAAGACAACCACTTTGAGCTTTCCCGGAGACAACCACTTTGAACTTTTCTGAAGACAATACTCCAGGAGTAACATCTACAAGTGTGTATATCGTAGCATTATATATCGGTTATTGCAGCAGATTAGGAGTTTCTTATGCACAAGGTCTGTACTCTCCCAGCTAACACCTGTAATCTGCTAACCACCATAACTAACATCACCTTTATAATCCTTAGTTAATATGACTATCACCACCTCCCAAGAGCTCTACCTTTGTAGACTTGCCATATCTGAAGCTCTCATCGTAGTTATCACTGCAAAACTATGCTCTGAAACTATGGAGGCAGGGTCAGGTATCACGTGAAGATATCGTGATGATATTCAACTTGAACAAAGACACTCAGTAGTCATTGAGAACATTGCAACCTACAGTATTGGTCTGATAGATCAGATATGTACAAGTCAGTTGACATTGAGCAAAAACTCTTTTCTAAAGACCAAAAATGTACATCCACTCAGTCTACACTGAGCAAAACTCTTTTATAGAGATCAAAAATGTACACCCATATTGGAACTCTACACCGCAAGATCAATAAGTTCCGTATTGGAACTCTTATAAAGACCAACAATGCACTTCCACAACATAACCACTTACTAACAACCCTCCACCGTCGACTTTTTTATCAGAAAGACTCGTCTTGAGTGCGCCAGACTCGTCTTGGAAGACAGCGCTACAGGGGCAAAGTGCTGTTCATCGAGTGATAGAGATGGCACTAAGAAAGCTCACAGGTTCAAAGTGCTCTATCCGAGTTCTGCCACTCAGGGAGAGCAGAGAGGTGCTCACATCATACGTGAAGTATCTTCTTCAACTGAGTACAGAATGTGTCGATTTGCATTCTATCACGTGATATACGTGTAATGCCTTTTGATACAAGTATTTTTGGACTGTACCTTGTCCATCTATCGGCCAAAAAGATGGCATAAGTCCACAGTTTGAATCAGCAAGTGGGGCTGGAGTATGAGCCTACCGATACTACAAACAGCCTCACACAATACAAACAAGGCCTGAGCAGTTCTTTTTACTAGCCACTTCTGTTCATAACAGAGCCGAGCAGGATTCTAAATCCTGCCATCTTGGCTTCTACCGGTACCTTCACTGCTCTCTAATTTTCTATTGGCCAGTTCCAATTCACATCTGCATTTGCAAGTACTTCCCATTAGGACATGTCAATCTGGCATAAATATTAAGCCGGATTTTTTTCTTTCTCAATTGAAAACAACTTCATAGTAAGAGTAACCTATGAATTGCATGTATTGTACTGTAATGTTTTTTTTACTTGATAAATTAATTGTCTACTTTTTATTAATTTTTATTAATTTTTTGTTAATTGATATTTTTATTGTTCACATATCACCACAGAATCATCACATCATACAGTACAAGTACCACTGTAAAAACGTGGCTAACAGAGACAGCTGAGTCAATTGAAATACAGCAACTTGATCGTTTTTTTTTGGCCACTTTTTGGTCGATTTTTGAAAAACTGCTTGTGCAGTTGCCCTTCAATCCACCACATCCATGTGCAAAACAAGTCGTATAAACTTTTGCAGAACCCAGACGTGTTTCAAAAACGGGGGAAAATCACGAAAAACAAAAAAAAAAACACAAAACACTCCCCAAATCAATAATGCTTTCAAACGAAAGACCCATACCAAGTTCTACATACAGTTCTTGGAGTTGTGTCTAGGTTCAACATGGACATGCAGACTTTGAATGACAAAAAGGGTAATTTTGGGACGCAGCCTTAACCTTGTAAGGGATACTATAGACAAAAGACTGTAACGGTGCCGGAGACACCGTGTATTTGTTGGATAAAGTGTATTAGATACATAAAGGGAGATACTGTCGTAATGGCCACGGTGTACCACTTTTTTAAACTTCTGGCAGATAATATTTGAAAAAAGAGTGGCGGGAGACACAAAACCTGGCCAAAAATTGGAGAAAACGGGGAACACATGACGAAGTAGAATAGTTAAAACTCCCAGTGAAACAAAGGAGTTGAATAGTTTAAAAAAACTTAGCCAAAAAATCAAGCCAGGTCTCTCAGTCATTCAGGGGGCTTTACTGCCGAGATCGGTTCCCTAAGAGCCGTAAAGAGATAGACGTCGGTAGCAGTAAAATGATGGGAGTATCTATGAACAGTATGCCCCAATGAAGTGGGAGTCTGCTGCTAGGGATGACTCTCGCCATACTACACGTTACACCAGAAGCCTACACGCAGACTGACATTCCAGAAGAGCTCAAGACTACAGCTTGGAGTTTACTGTGTCTCTGGAAGACAACTACAAGATAATGACCTCTCTCAAGAGTCACGAAGGGTCGTGCGCGCCTTCATGTGCCCTGGCTCTGTGGTGGGTCATTGTAACCGCAGTCAGCTCAGGAGCACAACAGTTCTGTTGGTGACAGCATGCTGGAACTGGGTTACAGATCTACTGGGGTTTTGCTGTCTTTCTTGAGGCTGACCTCGCCGTCGCCGTCGCCTCAGATACTTACCAGGTGGAGTTGCTAGTCGTGGAACACAGAATGCCCCGTCGTGGGCACAAGCAAGAGAAACGCGGGAAATCTGACGAAAGTGGTTAACAGTCAAGTCGTACGGATGAGTCGTAGGGTTTGCCGGGACATGAATCATGTAGTTGTTGCGTTAAGTTGTTATTGCTGGGAGGGAGTTGTGGTGATGCTAAGAAAGAGTGCAGACCAGACCCAGAATTAAGGAACCACACAGACACAGACACAAACCCCAACTCAGGTGACCAAAAAACCGTTGCGACTTTATTCAGCTCCCGCGCGGCCCGCCCCGGCCCGCTCCTAACCTAAATTACCAAAAGTGGTACACCGTGGCCATTACGACAGTAATAAGGAGAAGACCGGGTACTGTAATATGCCAAACCTTACCCAACTACTGGTACATAACGAAGCACACCTCATTAACTGGAATGGGAGCAACTGAACGAGCAGGTTGTACAAACACTGTTATGACAGGTCACTTTGGTGTCACAAACAATATATTCGAATTCTGTAGAGCCCTTATGACTATGGCTGTACGTTTCTTGAGAACACTTGTAGAGGTGTACCAAGGTGGGTTGACAGACTTGACTTCAGGACAGGAATATATGAATCACGTGACTTATAGGCGATTGTTATCTACTGACAAAGTACTTTATAGTAAGGGAATGGAACCCTGGATAGTTTTACTCCATACCAGGCGTCAGACGGAAAAGCAGCAGGAATGGAGTTAGGCTGCAGAAAAAGGTGACCACGAGTAATTATGTGACTACAATAATGTGCTTTGACTATTATAGTTGTTCATCTACATTAATCCTGACTAACCCTGACTAACCCTGACTAACCTTGAATACCAAAAAGGTTGTCAACTTGTTAACTCACTTATTTTCGTCTTTTTTCTTTGAATAATCGAGAAACTTCAAGAATAGTACGAGTATAGTAGACAAGACTAGTACAGTACAGTAGACTACCAGTAGCACAGTACCTTGAGGTACATACTTGTATTAGTCGGGACGAGTACCGAAGATGCTAGCATGTGTGGTAAGGAGGTACATTATGGCCTTTTTAGTACTGGTAGTCTCGAGTTGTATTGTATACACTCCTGTAAGTACGAGGACGGCCACCTACAGGACCTTCTCATGGCAATGTAGAAGAGCTGTTCAAAGAATGGTCTCTTGGATGCATACACATGATACATGGTGTGTAGGTCTATATAGATATTTGCAGAGTGTACGGTACTTGTAAAAGAGACTGATGTGTGACATGACCCGTGGTACAAGTACCCGTACATACTGTAAAGTGGGTGAAAGGATATACTTGTACGGACATTAATGCCATAGAACTAGTCAATGAAGTATTACATGGTGTAGTTGTAACTCATTTCAAGGAGTGATAACGGCAGCTGTACAGCAATGCGTGTTGCTTGTAGCCCATGCTAAGATATTTACCGGTACCTATACTTGACCAAGAAGATATGTTGGGTTGCTCTATCATTGGCTGATTTTAGTTACCTCTGAGGTAGGTTGTTTTCACTTCCAAGACCAAAGCCGATTGTATACTGTAGTTAGTTACTCTGGCTCTTCCCATGAATCTTTGAGGTTCATCTAACGGCAATAATTGTATGTCAGCCTCTTTTAGAGGTGATACCGTTCTACTCGTCTCGATCAGCTGATTCTTATGGTACTCATAGATACCCCTCTGATCCCAAAATTCGTTCTGTCGATACACTCTGATGAACACCTATGATCGCTCCCACTGTCTGGGTGTTCCCTGGTCATCAGGGGGTGCAAAATAAGTGAGTTTGAAGGAAAACAGTTTACATCGGATAATAGCAACATCAGTTACAGTACAGTGTTATCTTTATTCTTTTTTCATTTTTTTTTCAGCGGTTTTCTTCAGTCTACTTGAGATCATAGTGATAGAGAGAAGACTATGCTTCAAGAGTATTCTCAGAATGCATACCGAGACTAAGGATGAACACCTACTGATGCTGGTATAACACCAAATGAAAACATTCAACAGATCTAGAAATAATGCAAAGCCCAATGGATGTACCGGTACGAGTACCAGGTACCTGTTCCTCGTGAAACTTCTCTGCCAGGACATGATGGTAACAAAACAAAGGGGTAAATGCCTCCATGTAACCAACATACACAATGAAGGTCTCTTATATCACTCCATTTCAACTTATATATCTCATTTATCGAGTTGTACCTGTATAGGATATTTGCCTCCATTTTACGATATTTCAACACCAGCAAGCAATAGAGATACAAATAGCATAACTATAGCGTTACTAATGGTCCAGGCGTTTTATATTACTTCCTTATTAGTACTGCCTTCACTCAGTCTCTCTAGAGTTGCTTAGTACCTGTAGACAGAAGCTATCCACTCGTATATGGGAACTTGGACAAAACAAACATCTCCTTGTATTGTATTGTTTCAGCTCCGTAAGCTGAGGTGGGCACAGTTTCTCACCCAATCACGTGACCAAGTTTCTATCAATTCATTAATCATTATTCATTATATATATGTCAGTAATGTGGGAGGGCGCGTTCCATGAGACTGTCTGAGCAGCACCACAACACCTGTAAACAGTGAACCTCCACCATTCAACAAAGGCTCTCAAAGAAAATGTGCGGTACTCAGAGGTGATTGAGATAGAAGAGTGAATGGACCATACTGTGCTCATATGGTGACTCCAAGGATAGATTGCAATGAACCAGAAGACGATGGAAAGAAGAGCTCTCGGTCGTCATACCATCCAGAACACTCCACAAGAGTAAAGAGATACACAAGTCCCTAGGACATATAACCGAATGGGAGACAGTTCCATGCTCAGAACACTCCTAGAGACATTTTGAACACCTCATCAAGCTAGTAAAGTAAGAATGCTCCATAAGCCACTCATATCAAAATAACTCTCTGATGCACTCAGAATGCTCCAGTTCTAGTTCAACATCCTTCTAAGCGCTTCTGTCTTCCCTAGAATGCTCCACCTAGACCTTTCAGCTCCTCCAGCTCCTCCAGCTCCTCATCCCAGAGACCACTAATCACGTGATTGCCGCCCTACTAACTAATCTCTCCACCTACTAGCCAACGGTTCACGTCTAGTACAGTAGGCCACACCAATCAACCAACTGCATTACTGGTACCAACTCTTGGCATTCCTCATCGCTCAGTGGTCTACTACCACGTGACCACTTGATTTATCACGTGACCACCGCCTATCAACCAAGACTCAGATTGGTCACGTGACGCATATCAACCAACACTCACAGAGCTCTTGAGCTCCAAAGCTCCTTGAAGCTCCTCCACCCTTCCACCCTTCCCTCAGTGGTTACCACCTCCAAACCACGTGACCAATTTTCTCATAGGTCACGTTCCCGCCTCCTAACCAACACTCACAATGCTCGCTTTGCTCGCATTGCTCGTGGTCACATCCCGCCGCCTACTAGCACATGACCAACGCTGCGCATTGGTCACGTGACTAGTATGCGGCTCTGACCACCTCCCCCCCATTCACCACTCCCGTGGTAACCACCACCAACTCCGTCTTGACACTCTTTCCCAGCAATCTCAACGCCGACACCTCCGCCCACGTGACTCCGCCGATAAAAAACACAAACGTCTTCTTCTTGACAAAGTCACGTGACAAGAAATTCTTGACCTTCTTTTCATTCTCCTGTTTCCCGTCCTGAGCCGTCTCTTTATACTGGTAATCGACCAGTGGCAACCCCGGCAGCAAATCCCCCACTCCTGCCCATCCTCCACTCTTCTCAAACCCCTCCAACTGCTGCTTTGAAGCTCTAGAAATGACTGCTCCTTTATCTATCACGCACTGAACGGTCCTAACAGAAATAGGAGAGTACCCAGAGTACGAAGAGGCGATATCTGTTTCATCCACTTCTTGTTGTTGGTCTGAAATGACCCCCAAGTTCTTCGACAGAGAGGAAAAGTTGTTGGAAAAGTTGCTCAGGGCATACTCTTGAGTCTTTCCAGAGTACCCAAAGTAGGACGAGTTCTGTTTCGGAACGACAAGACCCATTTTTTGGAGATTTTGAAACGTCAAAAAGTGCTCATAGCCATACGTTTGACAAATCTCCTTTTTGATCGACCCCAGGACCTTCTCCTTAATACCTCCATTGACCAAAGACTCAATAGATAACAGTCTAAGCACCGTATCCAGCTCCGCATTGCCTCCAATCAAGTCCTGCAACATATTATGCAGCTTTGAAAGGTCCATGGAGTCTGCCACGAGATTCTGTTGGATCTCCAGCACCCGGTTGAACTCTGGTTTCTGAAGCCGTTTCATAATCAGTTCGGAAAGATGAGTATGAAGTTTGAGGTTGGTATGGAGGTCTGTCAGGCCGGATAAGCGGCCCACAAACGACTTGATTTCACTCACAGTCTTGGCTTTATGTCGTTCGCCGTAATCTGACTGGAGGGAAGTCGCACAGGCGTTCAAACGGGCTCCAACGGAGGAAAAATTGATATCTCGAAGATCTCGATAAAGAGTATCGTTGAGAAACATTTGAGAAACGGGAGCTGACGAAGAAGAAGAGGCTGTGACTTGAGAGGGGACCAGTTCTTCAATTTCAACTTTTCCGTTTTCGGAAAGACCCCAAAATTCGTCAATTAGGCCGGAATAAGTGAGCTGACTCAACAGGGGGGTTAACGGGTCATCTTGACGATCAATAAGAATAATCTGGTCAACTTTTTCTCCAACAAGGAGGGAATCATTATTAAGCAAAAACTGGGCCTCACGTGACCCGGAAATGGCCGATTCAACCTCATAATCGTCTTTCAACCTTTGTAGGGACCGAATAATCTGCTGACTAAGCGAGTTTTCCCCCCCACGGGCCAGAATTCGGCCGGCAAATCCAAATTGCTGCTGCAGAGCAAACAGAGCACGTGACGAAAGCTCAACAGTGACGTAATCAGGAGTAGGACCGGGATAGAGCTTCCGAGCTTCTTTGGTCAACAACGGCACGTGATCAACAACCCCTAACCCTAGAGTATACAGATCCGCGTCCAACGCCACATATGGGATATCCCACGAGTGGTAAAAGACGTCCAGATGCAACGATTCCAGTGAAAGTGACTTTGGGACGGCTATCACGTGAGTCTCCACATTTTGAGCCACGAGTTTCTGATGCTTAGTCAGAATACTCACACTGCGCTCGTCACGTGACGCCACAATGTAGACAATCTTTGCTCCGTTCAGCACCGCCACATCGTTGCTTGGTAACGAGTCCACGTCTTGCAGCCAAAAGATTTTGTCGACGCCGTGTTCAGTGAGCACGGAAAACGGACACAAAAGGGAAATCTGGGTTGCCAGGCAACGGTCCAGCACGAGGTACTTTTTCCCCCGCACAGAGTCCAAAATGTCCAGGAGGGTGGTAAGGGAGGACATCAGAAGGAGTGCGAAACAACTTTTTTTGTCGGAGAAGTCGGTTTTTTGCTTATTAATCAGTTTTATTGGGTGATTACGTCAGCAGGAGTAATATGACAGTTTTTTGACGTTTTTTGCCTCTTTTTGGACGAATTGAAGTGTGATGTTGTGTGGAGAAGAAGAGGAGTGGTGATGTGGACATTACATGAGGAAGGAGGTGAGTATGCATGTCGGAAGTTTATTTGAGAATAATGGGAAATGTGAAGGAGAGGAGATGGAAGGGGGAGAGTGGGATGGTTGGATTCAGGAGAGCGAGGGGAGCAGAATGCTACTGGTTCTGGAAAGATTGGAGTATTATTGGGGAGGTGACCTTATTAGGCAAAAAGGGGTAACTTCATGGGGAGTTGTTTAATCGGGTTGGGAGTAAGATGGCTAGATTGGGAGGAATCAGGGGATCACTTTGAGTATAGTTTTGACGGGTTTTGAAGAGGTATGAGGAAAAGGGGTTAGCCAGGGGTAAGTAGAAGGTAAGTATTGGAGTAAGTAGGTAGTTGAAAAGGGGAACTTTCGATACAGAGGTGCTGGAGAGGTGGGAAGAAAAGAAAAGTTGTCAGTGAGAGTGGGGGAGAAGAATGGTACAGGTTGAGAGGGGTTTGAGGGGGTAGTGGGGGTGTTAGAGGGAGATATTGTGTGGATGATTTTTACTGGAATGTGGAATAGTGACGCAATTGGCAAATGGAAGGTGGAATTGAACTCGGGAGATTGAGACGGTCAGAATGAGTGTATGGATGATTATATTGGGGGTACTATGGGTGATATTATTGGTATGTAAGGATTATGTGAGATGCGGTTGGGTATAAGTAGGTAGATAACTTGGGATTGAGAGGAGATGGAGACAAGAAAGAAGTTGGAAAATGCTTCCTGAAGCTGGGGGAATCTAATGGTATACTTATCATTGTTTCATAAGGTTAATTGCAGATTCTGTAGAGTACCATTTGAAATGCGGTTCAATGAAGAACATGGTGGTATATCAGATATCTCTTCATTTTCCGAATAGATGGTATTTTATTACTCAGCAGTTGAAGACGACTCTTTTGGTACCAAATTTAGTGTCTCTATAGTGTATATCAGGGTTGTTGTCTCGAATATATACCAGCCAGTAAGTCTAGTTTGTAGAGAGAAAAGATACCTCCATAACTCGAGCTAGAGAGAACTTGGAGGGAATATAAGAGCAGAGAAGTAATAACTGAGCCAAGGGGAATCTAACCATGTAGATATCTTCTCTATATATAACCAATTGCAGATTCTAGGAACTTCTTTCAAAGAGTAATATTGTATGATACTGACTATAATACTCATATCTACTCCAATAACAAAAAGAAGTTAATATCCAAAACCAGGAGCTCATTGTGAGTATTTCGGTATATTGCAAGACCTAATTATATAAATTATAACCATGATTTACTCCTTCTTTCCTTTTATCTACACTAAGTAATATGCTGAGAATGAATGAGCCTCTCTAACTTCTGCTACAGAAGAGATATAAAGATGAAAGTTAGATATTAATAGTCTTGAAGAGCTGGAGAGTCGAATGGTACACTTCATACAGATATATGGCCTAAATTCCCACTTTTGGCGGCGTAGTAATAGCAGTTTGATAATACTAACTTAGTAGTACTTAAAGAGAAGTAGAAAGCTGATTTTGAAGTTGTAAACAAGCAAACACCAGTATAAACCACCTTTTGAACTTTTTGGACTCCACAATATTTCCCTATTATTCTAATAACACTCTACAATACAGTACGAATATCATTATGACAAGAGCCTCTAGAACTCGCTCTACAGAGCAGATAAAAACATAAGAGAAGATATATAATGAAATTTGAGCAGCGCAGAGTGCAGAAATCAACTCCACTCGTATATAATTGCTCAATTGCGACTTCTAAAGTGTGATATAATGTTCTGAAGAGAGTATCAAAAAAAGTGCCTTAAAACCTCCATTTCAAGAGCAGTCGAGCTCAAGAGTTCAAAATAAAACATAGCAGCTGTTTCTCGTCATTTTAAGTCTACTATTAGCCGTTTCAAATACGTTTCTCTCTTTACAACTTCTCTTTAGTAGTATAAACTTGGAATATCTCCCTCTAACTCCGAAAATACTATAGACACAAGCAAACAAAGACTAGCACCAGAGTCACCAAGTTGTTGCCAATAAAATGATTCACTTTATATATAAATCCACCGCCAATTGCAGATTCTAGCTAAACACCATTACTATGATACTTAACTCTCCAGCAATCACCTAAAATAGCTTACCAAACCGCTCCGAACTAGTACCGTTTTACTCTCCTCGTCCTCAGCATCATTTCTATCCAGCTTTTATTCGAATCGATGCACTTTCCACCGATGTTTTTGTTTTTCAAAGCCCCAGCTAAACACATATTCAAGAACTCCACCAATAATACTTCTACAAGAATATTAAGACAACAATTCTACTTCTTTTGACCCATTCTTTCGAATTGGAGTTTGGGTAAAATTATCACTATTTTATTCATTTAATTAATTTATTTTAATTCGATTATATCCCCTCCATAGCTAGACTCTATAGCTACACTCTATAGCTACACTCTATAGCTTCTGTCCACCTAAAAGACTCTTCCTCTTACCCAACACTTTTTGAGACAGTGAGTGATACCACAAACCGATACCATGAGAAATTGATGCCACAATTGAGCGACATTGATACCACTGATACCACTAACACAGACACCAGATGTGACACAGACACTGGATGACACTTGTTCTCAGTGTCATAATGACACAAACACACGACACTCCCACTGTGTTAAGTACACAAAGAGGTTCCTCTGACCACCTCATCCTTTCACCCACCAGTTACTACACTACACTCACAACCCCTCTGTCACCTCAACACTCCTTCCACAGTCACCCTCCCACCAGACCAACAAAGCGGCGGACGCAATCATGTTATGTCTCCAACACGGCCTTGGTCTAAGGGGGGTGGTGATTGTGGAAGTGAGTGCCGCAGGCACGAACGGACAACATCCAGCGTGGGTGTGACAGAGGGGTTGTAGTGGGTGTGTGCTGGGGAGTGACAAGGAGGTCTTGCTAAGGAGACCTCAGAGTGACAGTGTTGGAGACCTCAGGAGGCGAGCTGTGCTACAAGTGACAGGGCAATGTTGCTGAGGAGACACCACAGGAGTCGTGTTGCACTCTCATTTGGCCAAACCTCAAGCCGCGGCCGTGCACGTAACACCTCCAGACCTTGCCTTTGGTGCCCCACAATGGCGCACCTGGATGACGCTGTGACTTGATCGGTTGCCAGGAGAGGTGGGCCAGCGGTTCGAAAGCACGGTTCTGCCCCTGTTCCAACACTTTCTCGTTGATCAGGATGACCCTATCCCGCGTGGAAGAGGCTCATGTGGACGAAGGGTTCCCTTATCTACACCCCACGTACTCTCTGACAGGATCCAGCTCCTACAAGGCACAACCATTGTTGATGACTTTCTCAGCCTCATAAAAACGACTCCTACAAGCTGATATACATGGCCATCACCCTTGTCAACGTCTACGCCCTGGTGGAGCAGAGTCAAGACTATCAAAGGAGGACTTCTACGAGTACCGGCACTCTGACTTGTATGGCTACTTGGACAAGTTTCTCCTGAGTTGGATCAAGTCCCTCCTGAGGTTGATATCAGGGCCGAGGGGAGACTTGAGCCCCACTTACCCACGGCGCTGTCGCGGCCTTTCATTCGGGTCCTTGAAATGGCAGGACTGAACGGTCCAACAGGGAAAACCTCTCAAGTGCGAGTACCGGGTCTGTCTCTTCTCATCGTCGGCTTGACTTCATTCGCACGTGCCTTGTACACTTGTCGTGGTACTTCCTTGGTTAGATTGAGACCTATTTGAACTGGGGTTGCATGGACTACCATGGTGGGACACCTCAACTGGCTCATGAAGCAGCATTCAACCTTCACCGTCAGCTTTCATAACCGTGCTGACAGCGGCTACAAGGGTGCAAGAGGTCTCTTGGTGCGTTACACACTCAGATCACTCCTTTGATCGACATAACAGTCATGCTGACGTGAGGATTCAGGGACCGTGGTGTACGAGTACCCCCTTACGAAAAAAAACAAAAACGTGAGTCTTCCATCTGGACGTCCAAAGGCTACGAGGATGATGCTACCGTATGGATGAGTTCCCGCTTCCTCCAACAGTATCCTGGAGTCCGATACTCCCTCGTCGGGCTATCAGTGGGTACACTTTCAATCACTCTCCCTCACACCTGTTTCAGCACTACGATATAACAAAGTACACCATTGGAATCGGCTCTTTCGTGGCTTCCTTGTGGTACCTCTTCTACCACTCTACCGTTTTCTCTTATCGATATTCATATATTATGCAGTCTACTGGTTGTTCTTTTCCTGCTCACGGGCGGCGTACCAAGCATCCTTGGCGGCCACGGTGGGCTTGTGGTATCCGAACCACCAGAGGGCGCCGGCTCCGAATCCGAGGGCTGTGTTAGTATGGTCGGTAGTGAGTGCGTAGCACGAGCGGACGACGAAGAGATTATTGGAAGTGAGTGCCGTAGGCACAAACGGACAATATCCAATGTGGTTGAGGATGTGATGGGTGACAGAGGTGGTGTGGTGACTACACAGACGGTGTAACATCTGACATTGACCGTGTCGTGACCACACTGGCCATGTAGTCATTACAATCGTCTTGTTGCTGCCTTGATCACCACATCTTGGTCACCCTGATCACCCTCACATCTCCATTCTTCTCCTTCTGCCAAGTCGTTAATGGCGTCGTCCGTCCGTTCTTTCGATCATGATATCACGTCAGTCCTTCACTGTACTTACTCAGAGCTGTGTTAGTATGTTGATCGAGTGACTGTCAATGGTGACAGAGATCGTGTGGTGCCATTACACGGATAATGTGGTGCCATTACATTGGCCATGTGGCGACTACAACGGTTATGTGGTCATCACACAACTCATGTCATTCCCACCACACTACCTCTGTAGTCACCACAAAGTCCATGTAACTTGCGGCATCCGTTGGTCGTTGACCTGTGGCATCCGCTGGTTGTTAATACTTACCAGTAGAAATGTCGAAAAAGATTCGTCGCTTGAGAGAGCCGACAATAGGAGCGATAGGGGCGGCCATTTTTGCTGTAGGTGTAGTTGTCAAGAAGGTGGTGATATAAAAGTGGTGTTAGAAGCAAAGCCGGGTAACCCGAAAAGTAAGGTTTTCCGACCTTACTCCGCCAATCAAAAGGGCCCTTTCACAAGTCATGCCATAACCTAATTTTCAAACCTCCCACCACCCTCCCAAAGTTGTCACTACATTGTCCTGTACACCCCACGACACGACCCTTGCAACATGTTCCGAGCTACCGTCCGATCCGCCTCCTCCGTGGCCAAGCGAAACTTCTCCACCTCCCAGGTGCGATCTGTGCACTACCCCGAGGGCCCTTACCATAACCTGCCCTTCAAGGTCCACAACCGAAAGATTCCTTACGCTTTCCTGCATTTCGGATTCTTTGGTGAGTACACGAAAATCTGACGCTCCTGACGCCGTAGGTGTCAGAAAGAGCGTTAGATTGAGAAAGCCGGGTTCTGGCTATCTCCCAGTTGATTTTTGAGCAATTTAGGGGCATTTTCAGCGTTCTAGATGTCTTTTGGTGACATGACAAGAGCAATGTAATGGACGACATGGTCAGTGTGATGGCATGACATGGGCAATGTGATGGTCACGACATCAGGAATGTGGTGACTACATCGGTGTTGTTGTTGGCAACTTTGGTGACGTGACAGTGTGGTGTTCATTACATTGACTAAGTCACCATGAATGATGTTAACAACACAGCTGGTGTGATAACTACATGACTAATGCGATATTACAATGTCTATGTCATGCCCATTACATAACCCGTGTGGTCATTACATCGGCTATGTCGTGCCCATCACATTACTTATGTAATGCCATAACACGGTCCATGTCATGTCGTTGTCCGTTCGTGACCTTCGGCCACTCTCTTCCAGGCACTCACTACCAATACTAACATAGCCGCTGGATTCCTTGCCCCTTTCGGCATTGTGTACATCCACAACAAGCGAGCTCGAGGCGAGTAAGCAAAGATTGCATGTAAATTTAACCGACGCTAGTCGTGATGACTAAGAGAGAAGACGAGTACCAGTAAGCAGTAGTGATTAGTATGGTAGTGATTAGTAATGACATAGTAATGTGACATGAACAGTGCAATGGGCACGACATGAGTAATGTAATAATTACATTGGCAATGTAATGGGCATCACACGTAATGTGAAATGAAAAGGAGGGTGTAAGCGGTCCCCCAAACTCGACCAAAAATGCTCCAATCTGAAAATAATTACCACCAATCGAATCTCCTGAGCTGTGCGAATCGCATGGTGTAGTTAATATCCCTCCGTCTCCTCAATTCGCAATTCTACAGTGCTCTCAAATTTCAAATCAGAACCAGAAATCAGAATCAGCTAATATCCCCCAAAGTCTGTTGAATGAGCAATCTCCGCTGCCTTCATTCTTATTTTCTTTTGTTGTGGAATTTTATTGCTTCCTTTTTCCGTTCTTCTGTTGCTATTCCCCCTCGCCACCTCAGCCACATTACCAGCCACAAAAATTTTCAGCTTAGTCAGCACTTACTAATCCCTTTTCCAGCCAATCGGAGCGGCTTAGTAAGCACACGTTAAAGTTCAAGCCGCACGCTTAGTAACCCAATCGGTGTTTCAGCGCACGCATGGTCACGTGAAGTCACGTGCATCGAGCAACCGTCGGATATTCCGATCAGACAAACTGGACGAGTCAGGAACAAATCCCATTACGTAAGCCGTCTTCACCTAATTAATCCGATATGCCGGATTAGTAAGCACCAATTAAACAGCCTGAATTCCGCTGACTAACACCCAATCCGCTGACTCCTCCACGTGTCTACAGTCGAGTATATAATCATCCTCCTTTTCTTATTTTCTCCAGGTATCACAGCAATGCGCCCAAACTCAATTTTCAAAAATGAAACTTTCTGGTTCCGGAAAGATCCGTCTTACTAAGAAGTCATCCCATAGATAGTGTCAATTTACCGGGTGGGAGGATGTCGTCAGACGGCTCCGACTCGGCTTTGTCGGTAAATTGGTTTTATGAAGAGTTACCATAAAGCATGAGCTGCTTATATAATCGGTTATTATGTGACCAAGGGTGATTACGTGACCAATTATTGGGTGACCAAAGTGATTACGTGAGACGACGTGAGATTGTAATTTGTATTTGACCAATTGCTGAGATGATTACGTCACTGACGTCTTAGGTCTTACGTCAGCGTCAGTTACATGAGCCATGTCGTTACCACATTGTACATGTCGTGACCACATTGCCTGCCACATTAGCCATGTCGTCATCACATTAGTCGTGTGGACAATCACATTCTCTTTGTCGCTTATTCAGCAGCGATAGCGGCGGTAATGAAAACCAGGGAACGATTACGGTATATAATATTCTCCTCCTCCTGTATTACATAATCACGGACTTGTCGTATATACATGCCTGGAAAGGCAAATTCCCAACAAAAGCATATTTGAGATCCGAGTCTGAAACGGTAGGAGTTGGGGTTGGGTAGGGTAGGGGTAGGGTATGGGAGGGCTAGGGCAGTCCAGGTCCTAGGGTCAGGTCCTAGGGTATTTCCAACCCTTTCCCCTACCCTAACCCATTTCAATCAAAC
The DNA here is from genome assembly GCA_900519025.1 of Yarrowia porcina. Taxonomy (NCBI): domain Eukaryota; kingdom Fungi; phylum Ascomycota; class Dipodascomycetes; order Dipodascales; genus Yarrowia; species Yarrowia porcina. The sequence goes on along the minus strand of ULGT01000014.1, from coordinate 689,967 downwards.
CCCTAGTCAAAATACCGACTCAGCGCGTTTCCGCTGGCTATCTCCGCTAATGTGGGGGTGCCAGGTCCAGGGTTAGGGCAGATGTTTTCCCAGGTTAGGGCGCCGTGTGTCTGACACGGATAATTTGTCTTTGTGCGAGCCCAACTCTAATCGGAATAACGGAAAACTCCGGATAATGCCCCTAACCCGAGGGTAAGGGGGGGTGCCAAAAACAGCCCTAATCCACACCCCTAACCTCGGGAAATACAACAGAAGATGACTCACGCCTGAGATGTCATCAGATAACTGCGCTCGACGGCTGTACGTGTCTGTACGCGCTCTGTGGACTGGCGTCACCCTGCACCCCGGCGCTCGGGTTATCCGAAAAGTTCCGCCGAAGTTTAATCTGAGTAAGCAGAGGGATGGATGGGTAGGGTGATGAGTAAGCAGAGAATCGGGCAACGGCTGACTAACACAATTGAATAGATTGCTAACCCTCCACCTTTACGCCACCATCGCCTCATTGCTCCATTGCCTCGTGGCATTGCTCGCTCTCGCCAAATAAGGTTGTGGGCCTCCCTTCCTCCCAACCAAGCCTATATTACATTACACTTGTCACCGACGCTAGACAGCAGGTATATATAGAGGGTGTGTCCTTAGGCTTTCTCCACATCGGATCCGAATATTGCTAGGCGATATTCCATTGTGACTACGAAAATTTCAGACCGTGAGTATCACTAGATGTGCATTGAAGCATTGGTAGAGGGGAGGAGGCGTGAAGGCGTGGAGGCGTGGAGGGATGGAGGCATTGGAGGGTAGGATGGTAGTGTTAGCAGGAGGAGACGGGGTACCGGTATTCAGATGACAGAGTCGTGTGCTCCATGACGACATTGCTCCATGGAATTGCTCGTGGCATTGCTCCATGGCAGTGTTCATTCATGGCAGCGTTCATTCATGCCACTGCATCAGATGTCGTTACTTGGACAATTTGCAAATTATTCATCTTCATCATTGTTGTCTTTGGGCTTCTTCGGGCGCTCCGCGTTTGGCCCGATTCTCCTCAGAATCCGGTTATTGATGCATGCTACAGCTGCACCTCGCACCTGCAAGACGCACGGTTTGACCGAGCGATCAGCAAGAAATAAACCCGAAAAAGAGCCAATGGAAGATGCGTTATTGGGGAGATTAGTCAGCGGGAGTAAACAACATGGAAACGATTAGTAAGCGGACTACAAATACAATGTGGTTTCTTCTTTTTGGCCCTTTTCGTTCGGAGCTCCATTTCCGCTCACTGGGTTGTTTGCGTCTCTCAGGTAAATGTCAAGTCGTGTGCGCTGATTTGTCATCTGGAGCGGCTAGTGTGGAGTATTTCCGACCGGCTCCGAGCCGGCCCTCACCCTCTCAATCAAACCCTCTCCACAAACCATGCCCGCAATCTGCCCTAGCCCAGCTGTCCTTACCCTGTCTCTACCTGCCCTTACCCTGCCGTTTCCCTTATCCTCACGCTGCCCTAGCCCTTCGCCCTAACCCTGATGCCCTAACCCTGGCCCTTGATGCCCTAACCCTTCGCCCTTACCCTTTACCCTACCCTAACCCGCCTCGCCCTAGCCCTAACGGGCTGCGGCCTCGTCGGGTTGGCCGGTGCGAGAGCGGCATTCCCAACAAGGTTAAACTCTATTGAAACTTTCAGGTGACTCTTCTTTGCACATATAACACCATGCAACCCCACGTTGACCCCACAGACATCCCTCACCATGCTAACCCCAGCTACCACCCGGCTGCTAGCCCTTTCCAAAACCATGTCCACCACCGCTACACGAGGCCTGTCCACCAAGATCAAGGTCAAGAACCCCATTGTCGAGCTCGATGGCGATGAAATGACCCGAATCATCTGGAAGTCCATCAAGGACAAGCTCATTCTCCCCTACCTCGACATTGATCTCAAGTACTACGATCTGGGCATCGAGTACCGAGACGAGACCAACGACCAGGTCACCATTGACGCCGCCGAGGCCATCAAAAAGTACCAGGTCGGTGTCAAGTGTGCCACCATCACTCCCGACGAGGCCCGAGTCAAGGAGTTTGGACTCAAGAAAATGTGGCTGTCTCCCAACGGAACCATCCGAAACATTCTCGGCGGAACCGTCTTCCGAGAGCCCATTGTCATTCCTGCCGTTCCCCGACTGGTTCCTGGATGGAAGGAGCCCATCATCATTGGTCGACACGCTCATGGTGACCAGTACAAGGCCCAGGATGCCGTCATCCCCGGCGCCGGAGAGCTGTCTCTCAACTTCAAGCCCGCAGACGGCGGAGAGGAGCAGATCATCAAGGTGTACACCTACGATGCCCCCGGTGTCGCCATGGCCATGTACAACACTGACGAGTCCATCACCGGCTTTGCCTACTCGTCGTTCAACCTGGCTCTGCAGAAGAAGCTGCCTCTGTACATGTCGACCAAGAACACCATTCTCAAGAAGTACGACGGCCGATTCAAGGACATTTTCCAGGAGATTTACGACAAGGAGTACAAGGACAAGTTTGAGGCCGCCGGCATCTGGTACGAGCACCGACTCATTGATGATATGGTTGCCCAGATGATCAAGTCCAAGGGAGGTTTCATCATGGCTCTCAAGAACTATGACGGTGATGTGCAGTCTGACATTGTTGCCCAGGGTTTCGGATCTCTCGGTCTCATGACTTCTGTTCTGGTTACCCCCGACGGAAAGACCTTTGAGTCCGAGGCTGCCCACGGAACCGTCACCCGACACTACCGACAGCACCAGCAGGGCAAGGAGACCTCCACCAACTCCATTGCGTCCATTTTCGCCTGGACCCGGGGACTCATCCAGCGAGGAATTCTCGACGAGACTCCCGAGGTGACCAAGTTTGCCGAGGCTCTGGAAAAGGCCACCGTCGATACCGTGGACAAGGACGGAATTATGACCAAGGATCTGGCTCTGGCCGGAGGAAAGACTGAGCGATCGTCTTATGTGCTGACCGAGGAGTTTATCGACGCTGTGGCTGCTCGACTGAAGAAGGATTTGGCTTAGGGAAAATTTAATGATTAATGACCGACTGTCAGCAAAATGCCTGAATGCCTGGATGCCTGGATGCGAAGCATTCAGGGATTCAGAAGCATTCAGAGCATTCTGCAGTACCGGAGTAGACGGCCTGGATGCGGAGCATTCAGGCAGAGTAGATTTGCAACTTGTAGTCCTGGCCCTGGATGCGGAGCATTCAGGCATGGAGATGCAACTTGTAGTCGTAGAACTGATGCAACTTGCAACTTGTAGTCGTAGAACTGATGCACTTGCAACCTGTAGTCGTAGGAGCATCAAGTCTGTTGATGTTGCCCTTGTAGCCCTTGTAGCCCTGGAAGTGAAGCACTCAGGCAGAGTAGAATATGCAACTTGTAGCCCTGAATGCGGAGCATTCAGGTGTAGCCATTCACGGTATCGTAGAGGTAGAATTGATGAAGTCGTACTTTTAGAACCATTCAGGCAGAAGTAGCCCTGGATGTGACGTACTGGTGCCTGGTACCATGTAGCTGAATGGGTCAGGATCGTGGGTGTAGCCCTGGCGAAGCCCTGGTGAAGCATTGAGGCGTACCGGGCCCGTAGTAGAACTGATGCAACATGATGTCGTACTGTGTAGTGCACTCAGTCTTAACCCTGGTGGGAAAAGAAGCGACGGGAATCTGTACTTGTACAGTTTAACTCATGAAGAACTTGCGGAATATTCAGGCAGAAGAAGATGCGAACTTGAAGTCGTAGAAGCATTCAGAGCTGTGATACAACTTCTAGTCGTAGAAGCTCTCTCAGGAAGAAAACTGATGTAGCCAGGGTGAAGCCCTTGTAGCTCTGGCGAAGCATTCAGGTGTAGCCATTCACTGTAGCCCCGGCGGAGCATTCAATCAGGAGTAGAGCTGATGAAGTAGCAGAAGTACTCATGCAGAAGTAGCCCTGGATGGAGCATTCAGTTATAGCCATTCACTGTAGATGTACTGATGAAGTCGTGGGACTGATGAAGTCGTAGAACATCCAGTCTGCCCTTGTAGCCCTGGCGAAGCATTCAGGAACATGCCAAGTTGCACCGGTAGTCCTTGATGGCATCTGTAGTTCTGGCGAAGCGTCAGTCTTTAAAGTAGCCCCGGATGTGAACCCATGCAGTTAATAGACAGCACTGTTGAAAGATTAGTCCAATAACAGTCACTGAGTTAGTTGAGAAATGGACGGTCATCACAGTTGATAATGCTTACCTGTGTTGTGAAATGGAAGATGCCTTCGAAGCCATGGATGTGACGCCCTGCGGCGGAGCATTCAGTCTGTAGACGCACTGGAAGCTGAATGGGTCAGTACTGTGGGTGTAGCATTCAGGCAGAGGTAGTACTGACATTGACCCGTGAAGCATTCAGTACTGATGCAGATGTACCTCTCAGCATCCAGATAGAAGCACTTGGTAGTACTGTCTTCTATGGGGTAGATGTAGAGTGGCTCGACCATTCGGTAGATGTGAATCCGGGTGAATTCAGATGCGATGATGTGAAGGGACAGCCTGTAGATCAGTAGATGTAGTGAGTTTCCAGTGTTTCGTCTGTAGATGTAGTACTGATTCAAAGCGTCAGACACGACCGGAGTCCTGGATGTGCCGTGAATCTAGCACTGTCTTCCACACCAGTCCTCCAGCATTCAGCAGACTGTGGAACTGTAAAGTGTCAGTCAGTAGATGCTATGGCAGCAGGGCTCAGCTGTACCAATAAATGACGATCCAGCATCCAGATGCTGCAGCAGATCAATAGACCGTAGTCCTGAAGTACCTTGGCTCAGTCAACAGAAGCCCTGGAGTACAGGTAGCCTGCAAGGCAGTTTAGTACAGCTGTGAAGCTCATGGTTCTACCACTGTGCTTCAGTCTGTAGTCACTTCAATCTGGACATCTACGCTCTGACTCTCACTCCAGGGCGATTGTCTAGTTACATTGAGGAGTCTGTATCGTCACAAGTATAACTGGAACTGGGAACACGTCAAGGGAGTGTTGGCCTGGTGATGAACCAGAGAGACTAGAAACAGTAACACAACTTCCATTGCACTGTGGCCTGTTCTGCAATGCCTGGTAGACAATCAATGTCCAGTATAATCCACTGCAGGAGCACTTCTCTCAGAGGGTGAGAGTGGGTAACCCAGTGACGTCATTGAGACTGTGAAATCAAGTCGGGTTGAGGTGTGACTTTGACTGCTGTGTTAGAAGAGAAAAAAGGGCAATCAGATGATCCAGTACTTACTGCAAGATGTCTAGTGCAGACACTTGTCCAGAGAGTGACATACGCGGTGTCATAGAGTCCAATGAAGTGTTCTGTAGTTCTGAAGAACCAAAAGAGAGAGGTCCTTGGTACCAGAGAAGCCCCAGGTATCACTGTAGCTCGAACAGAGTACTTCTATGATAGGTACCAAGGTAATGCCACGCTCCAAGACCTGAAGAGTGAGAACAGCCCGAAGTAAGACTTGCCAACGAAGAACTCAGACAACGGGATAGGCGTTTCACCGTGAGATCTGCAAAAGGGTCATAGTTCTTTGTAGAAACAATACTGACAACCACGCCATGAACTCGGAGAGTAGTAGAAGGACAGCCTCGAGGGGAAGACTAGTCCATAAGAAGACGACGACGAAGATGAGAAATGAGTTAGAAGGCGTCAATGGTATCACAGTAGGATATCTCTCAAGCCACCAAAGTCATTAGTAGAGATAACATTGGGAACGTCACGACATGGGCGCTGAAGCGGGTAGAAGAGCCTCAAGATGAGGGTTAGAACAGCCTCAAGAAGTTCAGTGCCAATGATGGAGAAGAGAAAAAGAAGAAAGACGGTGATGTGCGAGAGATGCCAACCAGTACCACTGTAGCTCACCAGAAAAACACACCATAGACAGTGTCATTGGAAGACTGAGGTGATGGGGAAGACCAGTACTGGTGCCAATGAAGTCCAATGAAGAGAAAGAAGAGGACGACGAAGAACCACATGTTTGACGTGTCCATGGTATCTTTGTTGAGCATCTGTAAAACACACCCGGTGAAGTGGCATAAGAGGAATGACGTGAACGAAACAGCTTCAAGTAGAGTACCGGTACCAACAAAGCCCAACGAAGAAGATGAAGAAGGCCAGTAAAGAAGATGAGATGGAATGTGTTAGTAGATATCAAGAAGTACCACCGTTGAGCTCCTGTTAAACATTTCACATCTCACCTAATGTCGTACCATGAACTACTGAGAAGATCAGTTTCAAGTAGACCAGAATAGAAAAAAAGCGAAAACCAAGAGAAGAAGAAAATGACGAAGAAAAATGTGTCTTTTGGCTTCAATGGTATCACTCTGAGTCGTCTGTCGAACACAACTCACCTCATGTCATGACATAGACTGAACAACTGAGTAGAATCTCAAGTGGAGACGAGAAGACCTGTGACGACCCCAAGAGAACAAGAAAATTGGGAAGAAGAAAAAGGTGTTAGTGGCCTCAATGGTATCACTGCAAAGTGCCTCCAAGTATTGCAAGAATCCAGGTATCCTGAGCATCAGAAACAACAAAAACCAACTCACTTAATGTCGTAACATAGACTGAACAACTGAGTGGAATCTCAAGCAGAGACAAGAAGGGAAGGCCAGTGAAGACCATAAGAGAAGAAGATGACGAAGACGAGGGAATGTGTCTTCAATGGTACCACTGCAAAGCACCTCTTAAAAGACACCTCACGTATTATCATGACATAGACTCTGAAATGAGTAGGACAGTTTCAAGCGAAGACCTGAACAGCAGTCCAAAAGATGACAAGGAGGAAGAAGACCAGTGAAGAATAAGAAGGACTGTGTTAGAGGTATCAAGAGATAGACTCGTATTATTCTTGTCACACATCTCACGTAATGTAGTGACATTGACTGAACAACCGAAGAAAACAGTCTTGAGTAGAGACCTGAAGAGAAGGCCAGTGAAGGAGAAGCAGAGACCAAAAGAGATGACCAGCAAAGACAATAAGAAAAGAAGATGAAGAAAAAGAATGTGTTAGCGGGTTCAATGACCTCACTGCAAAGCATCTCTTAGAATGACATCTCATGTAATGTCGTGACATGGGCTCTGAAGTGAGTAAAAAGCCGTAAGCACAGAGTAGAAGTCCAGAAGAGAGGACCAGCAAATACCACAAGAGAAGAGCAACAAGAGGAATAACGGCAATGGGTCAAAGGTATCAAAGTCCCGGTATCGTAGTATTTCCAAAACACGTGATAGACAGTGCCATACGTCAGAACTGAGAAGAACAGCCTCAATCCATAAGACCAAGACCAAGCCAGAGACGAAATGGTAGCATCCATCACTGTCTGTGTCGCTGGTACGACTCAATTGCCTCATTGACCTCAATTCATCCGGTGATACTCACTTTCACATTCCACCAGCCCCATGACATGACTCATGTTGTGGGGGGGGCGACAACAGAAGTCTTAGAGAAGAGGTAAGACGTGGGGTAAGACGTAAGGTAAGAAGAAAGATGTGTTAGTAATGACGTTGCTGTTCTGTTTGTGTCAATTGCGTCATGCTGCCTTTTTTGGTTGTACTCACTCACGGATGAATAAGAAGTCAAGTTGGTCAAGTTGGAAGTCAGTCAGACAACACTCCTTATCCGCGGCTAGGGTAGACAAGGGACATGCAGACGTTGGTACGATAAACTAGGGATACGACGGCCGCCTGCGTGCACAATGCAGGTGCATGCACGTGTTGAACCATCGTGGTCGAAAAAGGAAATATGAGCCGCTCGTGACAAATTACTAAGTGACTAACAGGTCTAGAACGAGCAGATTAGTCAGACGTCAGAATGTCATAGTATTGTAGTCTTGAGTCATTGTTTGGTAGCTTTACGAATCATCTTCTACAGGTACCACTACTCCCAAAAAGCTACCTTCATCCATCTCTGTAGATTTATAAGAGATAATATGGTAGACTAAAGCGGCTGTCTTCAACTTCTATCTCACTTAAAAGTGGGTTCTATAACGTCTGATGATGTGAACAGCGAACATCTAGCCACATTATTCTTTCCGTTCAATCGTTAGATATGGGTAAGTCTACATTGTGCAGTAATGTATCGGCAGTAATGAAACAGTATAATGAGGGGATAGTACAAGTGCTTGTGTCACTAGAAGTACAAAATGGTCTTTTGTTAATTTTTAAGATGCATTATCTATCAACTCCCATCTGACCTATACATCTTACCGTCCATGTTCCATGTAGGGCTGTTCCGGCTGATTCAAAGTGAACACTTTTACATCATCCTACGTTAGTCTGGAACTTTCAAGAAGTCACGTGACTGCTCATATCTTCTACAACAAAACTTCTCATATTGAATTCAACTGCTTCATTCTTCAGTGACAACTATATGCAACGAGGGTAGATATTGCAGATTCTCTTTCCTCTGACTAGTCCTTTCAACTGGCCATCCACCCAAGCTCCAACTTATCACTTATTAGCAGCACGAAGAGACTTTCTTTAAGTCGATCTAGCTGTTTTCAATCTGTATATCTATCCAAGAGCTGAGTCTAAAGTCACTACACAAGATGTTTAGATGGGCAGGTTTCAAGAGACACCTTGCCATAACATTCTCATACAAGCACATACTTCCGTTCTACTCTAGAATCCGGAATCCAGAGCTATTCACTGTTTGAGCAGAGTCCTTGTAGTTGCCATCTGTCACTTGTCATTTGTTTCTTCTCCATCTCGATCTTTGAGTATAGTGTAGTTTGGTTCATAAATGTCGCTGCAACTCGAGATTTTTGGTGACAACTTTTCACAAGAAGTAAATATCTGTAAAGACAAGACAAATGGAATCATTCAGGTACCCGTTCCATCTCTTTCTCTGCTCAATTGTAGTTTCTGGTAGTCTTGTTCTGTTCTTGAAATTGTAGATATTCAAGTGCCTCTACGAGAAAACCTTTGGTACAAACTTTTGATAAAAATTAGATAGAAATGATCTGCTTGCTTCAAAGCCCATTAATCTTTTATTAGCCTTCGTTTTTTCGTTTTTTCGCTACATAATGTGCATCAAATTGTAGAAGATAGAACTAGGATCGTAAAATTACTTCGACCTCCAACAGAAAAATCTTGGTGGGCACTCTTTATAAAAAGTAGATAGGAATGATCAGCTCACTCCAGAGATCATTTTTAGGTTACTATTGACACTTTATTATGGAACTGGGAAATCTGAGAGGCTTGTTCTTGAAGTAACTGTAGCTCCAAGATAGATATCAAACAGACTCTGATCTCATGATCACATCGGTTCATTATTTGTCTCTCAGTCTATCAAGCTCACCAGGGTATCTTATGGTAATTTTTATTTAGTTATAAGATGCATTCAAATAACTTGTATAAGAAATTTTGGTTTTCCCCCCTGAGCTGTAGTCCTTCCACAAGTTGATTTAGAGCTGTATTGTACCGTCAGTCATAACCTGAGAGAGTCACTACCACCTAAGCATTCTAGGGCTCTCATGAGTCTTTCCCTATTGTCTATTCAGCTTATATCTCAACCCTCTAAAGACTTACTTCACTATAGAAGACGACAGAGTCAATGGTGGTACATACTGTGTCTACACTGTTCCTTCTGTTAGCCCAATTGAGGGCTCATTCATACAAGAAGTGGGTGGGAGGTTGTGTGAAGTGGTTCAACTCCAAAAAACAATCAAAACCAAAGAAGTCAGTCTTCTACTTTTTTTCCATTTTCATTACCTCTACAACTTCTATAAATATACTGCCTTCTACATCAACCAATAATGGCTCAAAACGCACGAGAATACCACCAATGTAATCTACAGATTCAGGGGAGTCCAATGGTCTACTAAAAACCATCCTAGGAGCAATAGAGAAGAAGAATAAAGAGTCGATAGCTCAATAGACTGCTCATTTGCATCTTCCTCAGTCCAAGCTCTTCTCCAGATACATTTCTCATCAATAGATACTCATAATGAAAATTCATCAAGCTGAATGATCAAATTCTGGACTCCAAGTATTCATATTACATTTGACAAAAGTTACATAGACAACATACAGCAATCACACCAGCTACACCCAGCTCCCGTTACCCAAGCAGTCTTGTCATAACACACGCTTGCAACACAGACTATGTGCTCTTGCCAGCCTCAGAGTCACACCTGGACATGTCGATCATCATCTGCACAGACTCGGGCTGAGAGAGCTCCTGCAAATGCTCGGCACTCTTGTGTAGCTCTGCCATATTGCGTCGCAGAAACCGGGCAAAATGAAGCTGCATATCCTCATTGTTTGCCTCGAACGCGTGTCTCCAGCCTTTCATACTCGTTTCCACCGTGAGTTCTTCAGATTTGAGCACACACACTGCAGTCTCTTGTAGGTCGGGGAGATTGTAGACGTCGGACAAAACCAATGCTCCCAGGGCCTGTTCAAAGTCCATCGCGAGGGATTCTTCGTACAAGTGAGCCACCATCGCCTCGATCCATCTCTGCGGATAAGGCAGATGCAGCTTCTTTTCCTCCGACTCCTTCATGTTTGATTCCATCAGCGTCTCGAAAAAGGGCCACATTCCAGACAACACGAGAGAATGGACTTGGATCAACGTGCCTTCCTTGCAAACAATGTCAAAGTCAAAGTTGCCCTTGGCGCGAATCTTGGAGAGACCTCCAGGAGCAATCACAGGCGGCTTTTGAGGCGCCTCAATCTTGCTTAGGATCTTGCTGAACCATTCAAAGGCCTCTGCATCGTAAAACGACGGGGAAAGACCTTGAGATGTTCCCACAACACAAACATTGTTTCCCTTGACCAAAATAAAGTCGTTATCGAACTCGAGGACTATCCTTAATGGGTAGACATTAAATGTTGAGCCCTTAAGTGAGTATACTCGTAGCTTTTGCACTGCTTTGTCATAGGTAGCCAAATAGTGAAAGCGATCGTTAGACCCTCTGTTGTGTATTGCATGGTACAAGTAAGCTGTCTTCGTGTCAGAAAACTCCAGGAAGTCATAAGCGTGGTTGCGAATGTACTCTATTGTTTCGGAAGCCATGGTCGTTGTAGTGTCCAAAGATCTCCATGGAACAGAAGGGGTTTATGTTTCAAGTTGAGCCACTCCACGAAACTGTTCTTTCCCAATCTGGAGAATGGCAGCACTTGTATTTCCACCTCAACACGGAAGTTTGAAGAGCTGTTGCCGAGGAAGCTGGACCCTGGCACATGGGTTGAACAGAATTGGAATGTCCAACAAAAGGGTCACAGGATCAAATAGACGACCATCAAGGAACAAAGACTGTTCCAACCATTCTCTGGGCTTTTCAAAGAGCGTAACAGCATAGACACGTAGAGCACCTGAGAAGCCAATGAGGTTTGTTTCGAAGAACATGCTGGAGTTAGTAAGTCATTCATGAGCTTTGGAGAGAACATACGTCACTGCTTGACTCAGTACAAGAACAGAAGGAATAGTCTGAAGCAGAAGGCTGAGAACGTAGCCTTGGGGAGAAGAACAAGAGAGGATACTCACCCTAGACTCTCTGTTGGAGTAGAAGTGGGGAAAAGAACGAATCTGAGGGAGAGGAGACAAGACGCTTCAGACTCTGGTGACACGTCAACAAGTGAACTGAAGACCCGAGTGCTAAGAACACAAGGACTCTGAAGAACCAGGTGAGGCGAGGGACTGAAGAAAGAAGTGGTGTCAGAAGTTGGTGAAGATCTTCAACAATGAAACTCCGAGACTAGAGCTCCATAGAAGAAGACGACCACCAACAGGTGTAGCGTTCTCCTTTCGAGGCGAAGGACAATAGAAAGAGCACACGGAGAACCATAGCTTTGCTTTACCATAGCTCAAAGCTGTCACAGAGCTTCCAGTCACAGTAGACTGTGTTTCAAAGGTACTCCAGGCTTCTCAAGAACCAGAAGCCTCCGCTTTCACAAGAGTTGAGCAGTCGAGCTCAAAGAGTGGAGGCCAACTCCAGGTAGACTAATAGTCGACTGTAGACCTGTCGAATGTCTCCAAAGTCCTCTGTAACGATCGTCTCTTCCTTGGAAGTTCTTTCCGTCTACCACCGCCAATTGAAGACCTAGAGCTGATTGGGAAAGAGTGTTTGAAAGCTGAGGTCACGGTGAGTCCACTAGAGGCAATGTTGAGGGAGTTGACGCGACGTATTCTTCTCTGGCTCAGAGCGGAGTAGACGACTATCATATCCTCAGGGACAGGAAAAGCAGGACGAAGGCAGTTATCACAGGTAACCTCTCCATAGCACCAAAAGGAAAATCCTCTGTCATGGTTTGAGCTGCCAGTCTCTCCTCACTTGTAATCGATGCTATTAACAGGAACAGCAGAACACTGAGTGTGTGGAGCTGAAGAGCGAGGACCTGAGAACCTGGAAGAGAACAGCGGTGATAGACGATATCAATTCATCCAGATGATGCATAAGACAAACCAGAAACCTGTTAGAACAGTCAAAAGAGAACATCCAAGATGATATCAGTCACAACAATCAATCAGTGGAAGCTGTCAGAGCAGGCAAATGAGAACGTCTCACCATGTTATTAGTCATATCAATACAGCCACGACGAGACACCAATCCAGAGTATGTCTTTGGTTCAGGACCTCAGAGGACGGCCTTTCATGTGGAAGTTCTCTGAAGTACCACCCCTAGTGTTCTAGTCTGAATAGCTCAATGGTGTCGAGAGGTCAAAGGGGATGTGTAGATGAGGGCATGGGACAAGTGCAGGGTAAATGTCCACGTGATATCATGTGACTGCAGTGACAGAGACAAACCGACAGAGGTGGTGTAGTGACAAAGGCAGTGACTGTGAACGCCGACCGGTAATGTCACTGTAGAAGTCGGTACTCCAGTCAAAGTGTGTCAAAGGGTATCACATGACAAGTGTCAGGTGTTCTTATGACGTGTCCTTAGGAGAATGTTGAAGAACAGTTCTTAAGAGAAACGTCTTGAGGGATTGTACCAGATGTGTTTGTGTAATCTGTTTGTGCTGTTTGTGCTGTTTGTGTAATTGTTTGTGTAAACACATTTCCTAGTCGATTATCTGTAGCCGATTGAGATGAAGTGGGTCTCAGATTGAGTACTTTGTAGGAAGAAGAGAAGATTATTGTGGGAGAAGTTCTCACAAGTAAAGTAGAGTTGTGTGACATAAGGTGGGTTGTGAACATATAGAATGGGCTATAATGAGATGGGTGTAACGGCACACGTCAAAGAGCTGGAGTGATGGAGGGTTGGTGTTGTTAGACTGTGTTTCAATGAATACTTCTTGGTTAGTTTTTTTTTTTTTTTTTTTTTTTTTTTTTTTTTTTTTTTTTTTTTTTTTTTTTTTTTTTTTTTTTTTTTTTTTTTTTTTTTTTTTTTTTTTTTTTTTTTTTTTTTTTTTTTTTTTTTTTTTTTTTTTTTTTTTTTTTTTTTTTTTTTTTTTTTTTTTTTTTTTTTTTTTTTTTTTTTTTTTTTTTTTTTTTTTTTTTTTTTTTTTTTTTTTTTTTTTTTTTTTTTTTTTTTTTTTTTTTTTTTTTTTTTTTTTTTTTTTTTTTTTTTTTTTTTTTTTTTTTTTTTTTTTTTTTTTTTTTTTTTTTTTTTTTTTTTTTTTTTTTTTTTTTTTTTTTTTTTTTTTTTTTTTTTTTTTTTTTTTTTTTTTTTTTTTTTTTTTTTTTTTTTTTTTTTTTTTTTTTTTTTTTTTTTTTTTTTTTTTTTTTTTTTTTTTTTTTTTTTTTTTTTTTTTTTTTTTTTTTTTTTTTTTTTTTTTTTTTTTTTTTTTTTTTTTTTTTTTTTTTTTTTTTTTTTTTTTTTTTTTTTTTTTTTTTTTTTTTTTTTTTTTTTTTTTTTTTTTTTTTTTTTTTTTTTTTTTTTTTTTTTTTTTTTTTTTTTTTTTTTTTTTTTTTTTTTTTTTTTTTTTTTTTTTTTTTTTTTTTTTTTTTTTTTTTTTTTTTTTTTTTTTTTTTTTTTTCATAACTAGAGAAAAACTCGTTATTTTACAGAGGTGTTCCAATTGAATCTATAACATGACCAGAACCACTTTGAGACTACTTTGAGAGTCTCTAGACAGATTTAGATGCTCTGAGAGTCTCTAGATAGCTCCAGGTACTCTTAAAGCACATGTTAGTCACCCTTGTTCAATAATGTATTCCACAGATTTTAAATGGGGTATAATCTAGTCAAAACTGAAGATAGAAGTATGAGGACTTGACCATTAGAATTGGCCAAGTCAGGGGAATCTAATGGTACTACTATTTCCGTTCTAGGAGAGATATTGATGGAACTATCGAGGAAGTATTAAGAGTAAGATACTGCTAGTTCGGAGTTAGAAATTCGAAGAGAAAAAGACCTCATTGAGATACTGGACTTGAGAACAACCGTCTTGTACACTATGAGAGTCCTTAGAATTAGTTAGATGTCATTTACACCATCATTTCTCCATACAAAGAGTAAGTAGAATGTGAAGAGTAGTGATGAATGAGAAGAGAGAGGTGGATCATTGAATAGTATTAGAAGACAGTGCCTCTCTTAAACGTTTCTTGTTGGATCTATTTTAGTAGGCTTTTGTTCTTGAATAGGTATGTTTCTGTAACAGCATGTACGTCCATCAGAAGACCCTTACTAATTGTAGAAAGATGACTTTCAAGAGGAGAATGCTTGAAAGTGGAATAATGGGGAACTTACAATAATGATTAAACCACTTTTCTGCATTCTAACAAAGTCATCTTTCAATCTGAGGTCTAAGAGCCTCCATTTATCACTACAAGAGATACCAAGAGATACCATAAGACATCGATAGTATCAAATACTTGGAACGGAAAGAGCTGACAAACGAGATGGAAAGAGGGAAAGCCAATTGTACAACACAAGCTATACGCTTCTTAATAGTAAAGATATGAACTATTTCCCATTGTGTATTTCTTGGTGTTACACGGAAACATGAGCGACTGACTTGAATTGAAATGTGAGTAGTGCATTTTCATCAGTGAATCAAGAAGAGTATTTTGGTACCTATAAGTCTACATTTGTTGCTTTGAAGATTATATTGAGTAAAGAATGAGAGGGCGTGATGAATGAAGGTACAATACAAGTACTTGTAGGTGGGGCCCAAATGAGGAAATGAAGTGGCCATTTCTGATAAACTGTTTGGCCGACTCTGGTGACTTATGTCATAAGACTTCTGATGGCCCCACATGACTTCTGATAATGCCGTTCTCCAGACACTTAGTGCATGAGAAGAAGCGAGGGATACGTCAAAGACTAGTACTTTTCGGCCAATATATCTGTTTTGACGCACCTGACCGACATGTCTAGTTTCTGGTGACTTGTTATCAACTCTTTCAGGTATTATTCCAGCCCTAGTTGTGTTACAGGAGATAGCTGTGGAGCTCCTACTAAGAAAAGACTGACAACTCATCAGACACTTGAAAACAGATCATGTATTCCGTTCTACTCAGATTACAACTCCGAGGGTCTAGCGCTATTTCGTCCTGGATTGGTAGTCGAGAAACCCCAGTTACGTACTTGGAAGGCCCAAGTCTTTTCATACTACAGAGTACGAACCACCTAAGATCTCATACCTCACTAATGAAGCTATATGAAAGAGTAGTCTCAAACACAACGTTAGAGACAAGCTACAAGCATGGGAGTAGATTCATTCGATAGCCAGTGTTTGGTTTACTAGTCTTGGCAGAGCGAGTACCATGAACAACAAGAAGTAGTCTGTTAAGTATTATAAGATAGCCTGATCTTGTTACCGTACTTACTGTATACTAAACTTTCCCTTCTCCATAAAGCCCATTAGCCAAAGGCTTGAGTAGAATATCAGCATGTCGTCAATTTCCCGCCTCCAACAATCAAAACTCTGGGAACTTGGGATCTCACTTATTAGCAGTATTTTTTTTTTTTTGCCAGTTTATTCAGTTCTACCTATCGTTACATTGGTCTTTGGTGCTTCCTGGTTATACAGTAGGAAGGGAAACTGCTCGAAAACAATCTAGAGAGGTGAATTAGTAACCCACCACCTTGTGAAAGCAAAAAAGTGTGTCATTAGATAGTTTGAAAACTTCTTTTCAGCTTTCATTACTCAATGAATCAAGTTATCCTGACCCTTGATGCTATACCTCAATCTATGACAGCTTCTGTCAGTACAAGTATCTCGAGATACTGGCCATGTAAGTTAACGGTTGGGGTTACACGTGGTAAGTTGTAATGGATCTTGAGAAAGAAAGTAGAGAAACAGTAGAGAAGAGGAATGTACAATATTCATGGCTTTGAAGTACTCTGAGTAGTTCACGTGATACATGGGTGTACATTTTCGGTCTTTACAAGAGAGTTCAGACAATGAGATGTACTTATTGATCTCGAACTGTAGACAAGGAGAAGATGTGCAGAGTTGATCTTTATAAAAGAGTTGGTGCCAATATGGATGTACATATTTGATCTTTAGAAAAGAGTTTTTTCTCACATTGGTCAACTTATGGATTACATATCTGATCTATCAGACCAATATATTGAACTTGTACCATCGTCATACAATCTATAATTGTGTCATCAGTATACAAGTCATCAAATACAGGACTTAACTGAAAAAGGGAATAATCAAGACAGCTCCCATCAATAAAGGCCTCAAGATATGTTCAACAGCAGGAATCGAAATGACAGCCTGGTACTGCTCAGAAACCTTTTCTTTTTCTTTTTTGAAGCTCTCATCAAACTCTCGAGGAGAAATTTGACCCTTGTCCTTGCAGAGTTTAAAGAGAAGTGGGGAAAGAAGAACATGAAAAATGAGGAAAAAAAGAGGGAAAAAACAGTAGGAAAATAAGCACATATCTCTACCAAGCATTTTAGATCCCAAAATGGACCCATTACCAGTATTTTTCACTCCTCTTCTCCTCCAAGTTGTGTTGCCCTTCTCTTCACTTTAACTTCGTTAGACTGATGGGCAACCCTAATGCCGATCACTCACGCGAGTGCTGTGCAGACGACTTATCAAGACTTAATCGCTGTAACATCACCACCACAAACAGACCTCCTCAGTTTCTCACCACCACAAAAACACCACAACTCACCACCCCCTCGCCATGCAACGAACAGTCATCTACACGCTCGTGCTCATCTTTCTCATCCACGCCGTCTCCACCGCCGCTCTGGCTGTTGTAGGCCAGGTCAAGGCTCTTTGTGGAGTGGCAGAGAGAGAACATGAGGAGTAAGGAGAAAAAAGAAGGAAAAAGAAGGCAAAAAAGTGGGAACGTGGTCTTTATATATACACAAAAGACACAGACACAAACGGAGCAAAACGGAACAAAAATGGACATATCTGAGCTGTCAAGTGGGGTATCTGAGGACTTTTGACTCCATAAGGGTGAGTTGTAACTAAGAAGTACCTTCTTTTGACTTGCTAGTGGGGTAAGGTTACGACAGGATGGAAAACGTCACATGACTTATCACGCGACATGTATCATACTTGAATATATTGCATTTGGTAGAAATGGGAAATAATAAAAACCAGTTATACATTATCGTGCATGAAAATGCGCATGTTGCAGTATCGGGACGTGGAATATGTGGGGGAGGTGGGAGACGAAGTTTTACTGACTTGATAGCACTCGAATAAGTCAGTCTATATGGTTTTACAGCTCTCTTTCTTTGTAGACGACATTACAAAGAGAAGTGAATAAAGAGTACAAGTATCATACCTGTAATATTTGTTATATGAGAGTCATAACCGATATTACAAGTACAATAAATCACGAAAGTACATCCTCTGCTTGCACTGTTTGATCTTGTAAATAGAATGACAGCAAAGCTTTACTTGCACTGTATTTTTACGACTTCATTGATGCTCTTTTGACACCATAATAGATGGCTTACTTGACATCAGTCTACTGAATGTGTCTGGTGCTCCCAACATATAACAGAAAATCGAATAGCACCAATATAGGCAGAAGAGAGGGTATCTCAGAAACTTTTATATCACAAATCAAGACTCAGTCTTCCATACTATAATACGCTTGACTCTAGAAAAGTTGAACATCAGTCTGTGAGTCTGCATAGAGTGGATGAAAGGCTGTTGTAACAATAGATCAACTTCCATATCTAGCAAAACTGATGTCAAGTGTCAACGTTCATTTATACATGGGGTTGCGCTTCTTGAGAGTCCGAAGACTTTTTCGACTACACCAAGGTAGGAGATCTTATAGAAGGTGTAGAGGAGGGTACAAGTACCGGTACTGTGTTCAATAGGAGAAGCACTCGAGACTTGAAAAGCAGTTTAAATTGACGCTGAATACTCTAAAACAGGTCCCTACGAGTGCCTGGGACTTCTGTAGCATATTTTCACCCAGTACTAGTATGTCAACCAAGACTAACTACAATTGAGAGTTCATTGAAGATGTCCCAGACGATGATATGCCATTTACAAGTGCTTAAGTTATCTTCTTGAGTCATCTTGGGCATAAGCTACCCGGTAACGGAGCTTTATCAACACTCGAGATTCGTTTATTGTGGTACCTCGTAGTATCACTTCCTTATACTTAGCTTTACTTTGACATCAGCAGTTCGAGCACCACTGGACAGCATACTTCATTCTTCGATTATGCCAGAGCTTCGAAAAGTAGTCAGACGCATAGAGAACGCATCCGAGTCACCCACTATCAGATAATATCCATCTGTTGCCTTTCAATATTTTGAGATATCCATGTTCTTGTCCTGACTTAAGGTCGCACCCTCTAGATATCTTTAGAAGGTACTGTACCACTCTCCAGACTTCGGTATCACCTCAAAAGCCACCCAAAAAGTTCCCACATTTCACACCACTCAGCCGCTTCAAAAATTACCACATTTGGATATTATAATGACGTCACCCACGGCTCATCAGATGAGATGGTGCAGGTTCGAGACTTGCAAGTGTCATCCAAAAACACGTATAACTTGTGGAGCAGGATCTGGTAGACACCGATTCGATTTCAGCAAATACCCACTTTGGCACCCAGTTTCTCTTTTTTTTTTTTTTTTTTTTTTTTTTTTTTTTTTTTTTTTTTTTTTTTTTTTTTTTTTTTTTTTTTTTTTTTTTTTTTTTTTTTTTTTTTTTTTTTTTTTTTTTTTTTTTTTTTTTTTTTTTTTTTTTTTTTTTTTTTTTTTTTTTTTTTTTTTTTTTTTTTTTTTTTTTTTTTTTTTTTTTTTTTTTTTTTTTTTTTTTTTTTTTTTTTTTTTTTTTTTTTTTTTTTTTTTTTTTTTTTTTTTTTTTTTTTTTTTTTTTTTTTTTTTTTTTTTTTTTTTTTTTTTTTTTTTTTTTTTTTTTTTTTTTTTTTTTTTTTTTTTTTTTTTTTTTTTTTTTTTTTTTTTTTTTTTTTTTTTTTTTTTTTTTTTTTTTTTTTTTTTTTTTTTTTTTTTTTTTTTTTTTTTTTTTTTTTTTTTTTTTTTTTTTTTTTTTTTTTTTTTTTTTTTTTTTTTTTTTTTTTTTTTTTTTTTTTTTTTTTTTTTTTTTTTTTTTTTTTTTTTTTTTTTTTTTTTTTTTTTTTTTTTTTTTTTTTTTTTTTTTTTTTTTTTTTTTTTTTTTTTTTTTTTTTTTTTTTTTTTTTTTTTTTTTTTTTTTTTTTTTTTTTTTTTTTTTTTTTTTTTTTTTTTTTTTTTTTTTTTTTTTTTTTTTTTTTTTTTTTGACACATCACAATACTTGTACAATGTACCAGTTCAATCCCTGGTGATGCACACTTGCACCAAATATTATCATGACCATCACATGACCTTTTGAGGCCAATGAATATATAATCCGCCAAATAACTCTTCCATCTCTCTACCATGACCAACACAACTTCTCAGCCCTACTTTCTCACCTACTGCGAGGTCCACAAACGCTACTTTACTCAAGCCGAGCTCAAGACTCATCAGCGATATTGCAAAGGTCCGTATTTCCGGTCACGTGTTTGCTGACTAAGGGAGACAAATTAACAGACGTATTACTGTGATTAAAGAATTAAATGAATTTAAAATGAATAAAAAAGAATGTAAAACAATAAAAATAAAAAATAAAAAGAATTTAAAACAATAAAAAATAAAGAAATCTATAAAAATTAAAAGAAATGGGAGGAGGCACAAAGTCTCTTTAAGAAACAACACGGTCACGTGACTGTACCTAGTTTATGACCCAAAATAAATACATTCACTCCACCACTTTAAAATACAACTTCGTTAGTTTCAACGCTAGAAGGAAAAGGAGTTGACCATTGGATTCAGCTGATCGACCGCTTTCTAATGGTACCAATTATGCCGTTTTCAGAACAATTTTGGACTTTCCAGTTCTCAATATTCACCCTACACCCTCCTAACGAATATCATTCTCTTCGCATCCTCCTCCTCTATCCAACAGTGTCACTTTCATCTCCATACCATTACTATATACAATCTACTTTGCCAGCTCCTTTTCTTCATTCTCAAGGTAACTCAGCGAGTACTGCAGACCTTTGAGGGTGAGGAGAGACACGGCAAAGACCTTGATAAAGGGCTTTCCAAACTGCTGGTAGATGAGAACCTGGGTTAGTAATGACGGAGGTGGTGCCCATTACATTAGTAATGTGATGCCCGTGACATTAGTAATGTGGTGCCCATGACATGAACAATGTAGTGGCCACATTGACCGTGTAATGCCCTGACTAAGACCAAGTAGTTCTCTGACTAAGGTCATGTAGTAACCACACGGAAATGTTGTCATTACAAAGCTCATGTAATCAGTAGTATGCTCATTAGTCAGCTAGACCTGACAGAGAACATGTAGTCACTACACTGATGATGTAATGCCCTTACAGAGACAATGTAATGACCACACTGCTCAAGTTGTCCGCAACCAGGGTTATGTCAGTAACATAGTCCATGACTAATGCCATACCATTGATGACAGAGACAATGTAAGGACCACATGGGTAGTGTCACTGGTCACATGATATCACAGAGACAATGTAAGATCACAATGATTATGTCATCCATGACAGAGATCGTGTCAGGAGTGACATTGGCCGTGTCGTCCCATTACTTTGGCCATGTAATAACCACATTGATTATGTCATTGAGGAAGACTAGTGAATAATCAAGACCATGGCAATGATTACGTTACCAATGTCGCATTACAATGGCCATGTCGCCAGTGACATGGCTTCCGTTGTCTGCTGACGCTCTCCATGTAGTCACCACACCCTTCGTGTAACCCCCCACATTAGTCATGTGACCCCGACATTCCGCATGTCACTTCACTCACGTGCTTGGACTTCTCCTTGGGCGCCGACTCGGCAGCTCGCTGGGCCTGTCGCCACACTCGGGCAGTCGAAAACAGACGCTGTTGGATCATGGTGGAGGAGAAAGGGATGGTGTAGGGAACTAGGAAAAGTATAAGCGTGAGATATGCAAGGGGGGAAGTGGGAATAAGAGAATTAAAGTAGTACAGAACGACTCGGTAAGATGAGGAAAACACAATGGTAGTCTTGGATTTCAAATCAGAGCAATATTGAGGGAGATAAGCGGTCTAAAGTACTATGAAAAGACACAACAATGGTATGGTTATAGTTAGCTATACACTTGAGAAGATTGTTGGCTTGTCGTACTCCTCAGTTCGAATCTCAGATCTGAAGAATAAACAACAATAAAAAACAAATAAAAAATAGCAGCAAAATACGAGACTTCGTTGTGCGATTGAAGACTTCCTGCTATAGAGTCTGCGATTTAGTGCTTGCGCATTTACTTTTATTTCTATTTATTATCCCTTGATTTTTATTTTTTTATTTTATTTTTTTATTTTTTATTTTTTATTTTTTATTTATTTTTATTTATTTATTCATTTAATTTCTTTTATCCTGCCAACTTCCCGGACAGGAAAAACCGTCGTTCTCAGGTGCGAAAACGAGAAGGACTTTGGAGGGAGATTAATTGTGATTTTGGAGGGTTTAAACGGGTTAAGGTTACTACAGTTGTACTTGGGATATTACTTCATTGCTACTTAGATACGGAGAGCTATAATAACTGACAGTTATCATAACAGAGAACTATAGAGCCCTTGATAAATCAACTTACAGAAAAGGTACCAGCACCCAAGTTGTACCGTTAGAAAGCCCTGAGCTAGGAGAGTACAAATATCCACCTTAGACCTCTTGGTGTCACTTAATTACGTCCACAGATGGGGTATATCTTCACCAGTACCTCTTCAACTCCGCAGAGTGAGAAAGCCGACTGTATTGAACACCTCCAAAAGCTCCACCAGAGAGTCCCACCAATGGTCTCAAACTGTCCAACCTCTTGCTCATCTCGTATGACTCGTCTCACCCATTTTGATCACATGACATCACGTGCCCACTCCAAAATCACGTGCCCTCCCAACATCTGCTGCGCAAAACCTACCTCTGATAAACCTCTGGTTTGACGTTGGTGACCCCACAAGTTTGTTTTTGAGCTAGAGTCTGAACGGGGCGCAGCCGGACAGAGTAGTGAGTGGTTAAACAGTAGTTATACCGTATAACAGAATCACGTGACGTAACACCATCACATGATCCAGAACTCCACTGTCTCCTTTTTAACGAGCCAAGTGCCCTTCTTATGGCCATATCTCACTCATCTCCACATCCTTCATACTCACTCAATATTAGCCCCATCTGAATAATAAGACCACCGTTCGAAAGCTCTCATTCAGCTCGTTCGAACCAGCTACTCCCTAAATCTACTCACTTCTCCCACAGTAACCCCCACTAACCCCCCGTACACCTCATACCACCTTCTAAGTCAATTCCAAGTAAAGCTCAAACGGCAAGGCATTCACGTACTCTGAGTAACTCTCGCGTGTCAGATAGTAAAGTGAGTCAGACTGAGCCTGCGTAAGTCCGAGGAAGTGAACAGACCGAACCAGCCACATCCTCAGTCAGCTACTCCCCCACTCGTTCCTCACTTCTCACCCACCCTCCTAATCACCCACAGCCTCTCCTCCAGCCCCTCCTCTAGCACCCCATCTCTACGCCACAGACGGTAGATACGAGGCTTGGTCAAACGCAGAGTTGCGGCTCCGTTGGGAACGCTCGGAGTTGCTAATCTCACGCGGAGCAGGGTTTGGCGTATGAAGGGGGACAGGCAGAAGATGGAGTCATAGTAGGCCACTGTAGCACCATAGAGACACCATATCACTCTCATAGAGCCTCCTAATCCCCAAACCCCAAACTCCCCAACTCCTCCCAAAGCCATAACCGTCCCCAACTTATGACTAAAACCAACCTTGCCCCTCACCATAAAGTAAAACGTTGAACTGGCAAGTTTTTGAGTACAAGAAAGAATGCGGTGAATGAGTAAGAAAAAAACACAGTCTAGAAACAGCTTTTTCCCACATACCCTCACATCACCTCACACCCCCTCCATCCCCCTTCCCCACCTCCCCAACACCACTTAATCAACCTGCAGTTGCCAGAGTTTAATTTCGGAGGCGAAAAAAAAAGTCTCTCAAAATTATGGAGTTTATCCGAGGAAAAGCTGTGCTCCACCAAGAGCTGGTCACGTGACCCATAACGGGGGCCCTATATCGCCCATATGGGTACCCCCAACCCTGACAACACACTCTTTACACCCTAACCCCCAACCCCCCCTCTCCATACTCACCTCCACTTCTCTGAAGCCACTCAGATACTGTGCATGGCAGCACATGGCGAAAGGCTAACGCTGAGAGTATAAATCTGAGCATGCCGTGGATATCTAGGGTTAGCAACACACCAAAACCAATCTGAAGAGCGCAATCTGCTCGGAAACCCGCCCCACTCAAACCCCGAACTTGTCCGGACCAAGTATCCCGCCGTACTCACCTTGTCTCCGCTCCATCTGACATTTGTATGCCAAATCTTCCGCCAAACCGTAACCTAAAGCTTCTGCCGTCCAGCCCAGATGAGAACGTCATTTTTTTGATTCTCAAAAACAGACTCTTCACCTCCTAATACTCTTTGCCATGACCCCCGACTCCCAAATGGTCAAACGGCTGGGCCGCCATCTGCTGACCCAGTTTGAAACGCTCACCAAGGGGTACACAGGCATGCTGCTGGCGCTCATGAGCTCCTTCTTTTCCAGCGGCATGGCCGTGACTGCTCGGCTGCTGCAAAACAGCTCCAACCCCGAAGACGACTTTAACGCCTTTCAGATTCTCTTTCTGAGAATGTCCCTGACTATAGGCATTGTGCTGTGGGTGCAACACAAGGTGTATGCCCGGAAAGTGCGGCAACAGCAGGAGGACAATGAGACGACAGAGAGATTACCGTCCAAGATCCATTTCATCACGGGAGTGCCGGAGGTGCGACACTTGTTGGTCATCCGGGCGCTGTGCGGCTTCTTTGGAGTTTTCGGACTGTACTACTCCTTGAACTATCTGGAGTTGTCAGATGCAACGGTTCTGACGTTCCTGACTCCCGTAGCCACCTCTCTTTTGGCGTGGATGTTTCTGGGAGAGAAATTTACCAGAAGTATGGCCATGGGCGGACTGGTGGCTTTCTGTGGAGTCATTCTGATTGCCCGACCAGTCTTTTTGTTCCAGCTGATTACCGGATCCCACGATACCTCTGGAGTGCGTCCAATCGACAGACTGCGATCGATCGGGTTCTCCATGCTCGGCGTTCTCGGTGGAGGAAGCGCTTTTGTAGCCATCAGATCGATAGGAGACAGAGCCCATCCCACAGTCAACGTGCAGTACTTTTCGACCTGGTGCTGGCTCATTTCTCTCATTGCACTGGTGTACACCGGTAAAGGCATCAGACTGCCGCACACTTGGTCCCAGGCAGCCTTTATCATCATCCTGGCTCTGTGTGGATTCATGACCCAGCTGTGCATGACGGGAGCGCTGACTCGAGAAAAGGCCGCAAAGGTGGCCAATATCACTTATACGCAGATTGTCTGGGCGCTCATCTGGGATAAAGTGCTGTGGAACAACTGGCCGGACGTGTGGAGTGTTCTTGGAGGAGGACTTATCATTGGAAGTGCCATTTGGGTCGCCATGAAGAAAGATGTGACCGTGGCCACGGTGAACGATATCCCCGAGGTGGTTCCTTCCACTCCCCAGATTGACGAGTATCATGTCGATACGTCGTACTACTCGCCGGACGAAGAGGCTGCTGTCGGAATGCCGCTGACTCCGATTTCGAAACGAGAAGCAAAGGTGACGATCAAAAGCACGGGAAATGATGACGATCATTTGAGACTGGACGAGGAGGAGAAGGAGGAGGACGAGGACGTGGACGTGGGGGAGGATGTCGGGTTGATGAAGAAGGTGACGTAACCAGGACCGAAATGGGTGCCGAAGGCGCTCATGGAGGTCCATGGTGTCACTGAGTGAAAAGTGGACGACTCAGCTCACACTTCAGAGACGATAGCACCCTTTAAAACACGTCTGGAAGCAGTAGCACTCCATAATCCTAGACGTTCTCTGAGTCTTAAACCACTTCTCCAAGAACTCCAAGGGTAGGACATTGAAAAGGCCTTCAACCACTGAGGGACATTGAGCAGGAGCTTTGACTCAACCAGATTGTTGGTCACCGATAGGCCCTCGCAATAGACAGCCCCTCCACTAACGCCAAAAGGCATACTAATTAGCATATATTCTAGAGCATTCCCTTTTTGACAGAGAAGTGTAGAACGTAGAGAGGGGGAAGGTGGGAGCAGGGGTTCGTGGGTGAGATGTCAGGGAGGTAGAGAGACGGTCCAGGGTGAGGTGCCAGGGCCAAAGACACCATACCCCTTTAGCGAGAGTGCTCCAGAATACATCAGCGGAAAGAACCGATGCGCTTATCTGTCAGTGAGCGCCTGAGGATGAGAATCCAGTGGGGAAGGTCGTTATGATGGCAGAGCTCCCTAGTAGTAGAGAACGATCCAGTCGGCACCTGTTTCGAGAAGAGTTGCCCTAGATACAAGGAAAGAGATCCAGTGATAATGGGAATATCGGAAGAGGACCAGACGAGACCGCCATCGAATCCAGTGGACATCTTGAACTCCAATAGAGCACTGAGAGAGAGTACCCAGCCAGAGAGTGGTGCCTGGTATCAACCGTCATGATCCAGATGAAGTATTGATCCAGGGACGTCATCAAGCGACAATGGCACCAGTCAAACGAAGCACCACGAAATAGTATGACATCCGAGGTGGATGTGTCATAAAGAAGACAGACTTTCTTGACTTTACTGTCCATTGGGCCTCAGTCCATTGGGGGCGTAGAACAGCTGTTACGAACACCAATGGCACCACACTGGTACTGTCACATTGAAAGAACAACACCATAGACTCGAATTGACTGTTCCACTCTCATTATCATCCCTTTACCCCCGCCACGGCTCATGCTTCACCTCCTCTACCCCCCGATCCACATCAAGACTTGCTCTGGAGACCGTACGGAGTCCGCGGCGTGGTTTGTGTTTCTGAGGGGAGTAGCGAGTGCAAAGAGGGAGCCAGAGAAGAGGTAAGTGGGTATGACTCTGAAAGAGTACCTTCAATGTCGCAACTTGGTGTTGTATCAGGTACCGTAATGGACACGTAGCTGTGACACGTATCAGGTAGTAGTGAAATGGTGACCCGAAATGCAGTACCAAAGAAGACCGTAATTGCTCTCTCTGTCTGTGTTAGTTCCCTGTATCACTGGTATCATGGTTCTTGGGGTATCGCATCTGTGGTATCTGTGGCATCTTGTTTCATGTCTTGTGTAATGGGTATCGTGTCCTTTGTGTCTGTGTCATGAAGAAAGAACCGAATAGATATCAGCAAAAGAGGTATCAAAGGAACCAAATGATGGTGGCAATGGTATCATACTCACTCGTTTCGCGCTGTCTCAATATCACTAATCAACTGTTTGTTAATTGCTCGATATTTGCTCGTGGTGAAGAGGAAGGGTCTAGACTGAGGGAGGGAGACTCAGAATCAGGGTCTGAGTATACAGCACACGTGCACTGTAGAGAAGTACGACCCAACTACAAGTCAAGTAATATTACACAACAAATCTATACAACCAATTATCTGAACCAGAATCCATTCAAAACAGCAATACAAAACGCGTATCGTACCTCCTTCTCGTCTCGACTATTTTAGACTGTTTCAGGTTAACTCCATGGAGATATGAAGAATAAAGCATCCATGATTCAGCCAATAATAGAACAATTTGAATACTATCAGATACAAAAGTTCCATCTGACAAGTTATCCAACTGACTGTTACTGCTCCAACGTCAGTCACTGCCCTCTTTCCTTGGTCATTGCCCAGATCAGAATATTTTCATAACGCTCAATAATATCTTCAAACCTGAGCCGCATGGAATACATGAAGCGTTAAAGAAAGATATGGTAACCAAATAACAACCACCAAACAGTTACCTCCTCCTTCTTACCATCTTTTCTGAGACACTAAGGTCTATCTTCCCCGTAAAAAATACTCACTTGAGTCAACGTCAAATGCCTGATCCAAACAAACCTCACATGAACAAACCATGACGTTCGTATCTCCGACGTGACTGAAACATTCAACGGTATGAATCGCACTCACGCGACAGAACCCACACTGTCGGTTTGGTCAAATGACCAGTAATCACCCCTCTGGTCACGTGACAACTCCAATCAGCCCCAATCCAAAAATAGAAGCGGCTTAGTTGTCAGCCTCGGCTGCGCCTGCCTTGGCGGGGCCAGTGTGTCAAACTGCCCACAATTCGACCGCAATTTGTCCACAACAAAGGGCCAACCCACGTGACCCGAAATCACGGCTCATTTCCCGTAAAATCCCACCCAAAAAGCCGCATTTCCTTCCCTCCCTTCCCTACTCTCCCTTACCCTACCTCTTAACCTTAAGCTCCGCATGCATATGTCACCTCAGGTGTACATACATGACATCACCAAGTCCGACTCTCATACCCACACCACACAATGAGCTACCCAGGATCAGGCGGTAACACTTATGGCGGCGGCCCTCCCGGCGGCTACGGCGGCGGATACAACCAGGGCGGATATGGCGGCGGAGGAGGCAATTATGGTCCTCCCCAGGGTCCTCCTCCAGGACAGTATGGAGGCGGATATGGTGGAGGTCCTGGCGGATACGGACCTCCTCAGGGACCTCCTCCGGGCCAGTATGGCGGCCATGGGGGCCCTGGAGGTTACGGACCCCCTCAAGGTCCTCCTCCTGGCCACAGAGGCGATGGCTATGGCCAGGGTCCTCCCCAAGGATATGGAGGCAACCAGGGCGGCGGATACGGAGGCAACCAGGGCGGCGGATACGGACATCCTGGAATGTCTAACAACGCTCCTCCCGGCCAGTACGGCCAGCCCGGCCCTCCCGGACCCCATGGACAGCACAACATGCCTCCTCAGGGCAACCAATCCTTCGGTGGTGCTCAGGGCTACCATTTCCAGTACTCCAACTGTAGTGGTAAGAAAAAGGCGCTGCTGATTGGAATCAACTACATTGGCTCCAAGAACGCGCTTCGAGGATGTATCAATGACGTGCACAACCTGCAGCGGTTCCTGGTGCAGCGTCAGGGATACAAGCCCGATGATATGGTCATTTTGACCGACGACCAGCGAGACCAGCGTTCGATCCCCACCAAGCAAAACATTATCCAGGCGTGCCAGTGGCTGGTTAAGGGCGCCCAGCCCAACGATTCGCTCGTATTCCACTTTTCCGGTCACGGTGGCCAGGAAAAAGATATCGACGGCGACGAAGACGACGGATACGACGAGTGTATCTACCCTGTGGACTTCCAGCGGGCCGGATCCATCATCGACGATGTTCTCCACGACATTCTCGTCAAGTCGCTTCCTCCCGGATGTCGTCTGACCGCTCTGTTTGACTCGTGTCATTCCGGAACAGCCCTCGATCTTCCCTATGTGTACTCCACCAAGGGAATTTTGAAGGAGCCCAATCTGGCCAAGGAGGCTGGTCAGGGTCTGCTTGGAGCAGTCTCTTCGTACGCTCGAGGAGACATTGGAGGAGCTCTGTCGTCCATCATGGGTACTGTCAAGCAGGCCACTACCGGTTCTGGAGCCAATGAGCGAGCCAAACAGACCAAGACTGCTCCTTGCGATGCCATCTCTATTTCAGGATGTAAGGATAGTCAGACGTCTGCTGATGCCATGGAGGCCGGAACTGCCACTGGAGCCATGTCGTTTGCTTTTATCGAGGTTATGACTCGGGACCCTAACCAGAGTTATCTCTCTTTGTTGAACAATATGCGAGAGGTGTTGCGGGGCAAGTACTCGCAGAAGCCTCAGCTGAGTGCGTCTCACCCGACGGATGTGAACCTGAAGTTCATCATGTAGTGAGCACAATGAGCAAAGCGAATTGTGATCATTACATGTGAATTGAAGGGGACATGACCACGTAATGAGCGAAGCGAATTGCGCGGTCATCTCATGATAAGTTAAAGCGTCTGACGTTTGAACGTCCTTAGATAGCATAGTCGTTGAGCGACAAAATGAATGATGAACTGGATGATTGTGAGTAGTTGAGTACTTGTAATTGTAATAGGTACGCCTGATGGTCTGGATGTGCATTATTGATCTCTGTGAAAGAGAGTTCCAATATGGAACTTATTGATCATGAGGTGTAGAGTTCCAATATGGAACTTATTGATCTTGAGATGTAGAGTTCCAATATGGGTGTACATTTTCAATCTTTAGAAGAGAGTTCCAGCTCTCTGTAGACAATGAGAGGATGGTCATCTGATCCCAAGATGTAGAGTCATAAGAAGGATGTGCAGATTTGATCTTTATAAGAGAGATTTTGAACTGCAAATATGAATGTACTCCGTACTGTACATTTAAGATCTTTAGAAAAGACTTTTAGCACAATATGGTCATTTGATGGAATACATATTTGATCTATCAGACCAATATGCTGTAGAGTTCTAATATGCGTTCTCTTTCATTGAATGTCCTTAGACCACTTCATCTTGAAGAACTCATTACAGGATGATTAAGACATATACTTGACTCTCAACTGCACCGAATGAACTGCTAACGGGCTATGCAATCAATGATTGAGGTGATTGAAAGTAAACGAGAAAATCTTGTCTTCAGAAGTCTAGAGTTCAAAAGGGTCTCCTGATGACGATGTACACTTTCAATCTTTAACGTAGAGTTCCAGCTCAATATAGTCTGTTGTACGTTTTCCATCTCTATAAAGTGGGGTCATTACAGTACCGGTATGTACGTAATGTACCTTTTCAATCTTTATATATAAGTTCAATGGATGTCCGTTCTCAATCTTTAGAAACTAGGCTACCGCCAATGTCCCCATTTGATCTGTCACTTGCATACATTGAGGCTGACCCCTCACGACATGTTGGGGCTGGCAACAATATTAAAAGGGCTGTGCGCCTGTTCTCAGGAACGTCTTTGCTCCTACTTCCATCTGACGGTCTTGCTCCCGGCTCACGTTCATCAGCTGGTCTGTTCCCTTCCCTGCCATGCTGCCCGACCTCCCCTTGGACATTCTGGTCCAGATCTACACTCTACTCTCCCCTCGAGACCTGACCCATGTCAAAGCAACTTGCCGACAAATGTACAAGGACATTCCAAAGTCGCTGGTGGATAATCTGCTCGCTTCCGTCTATGAGTGTTGCAATGGAAGTTACCTGTACTACTGGAAGATGGGTATCTGCGAACAGCCCCACAAGTTGACCCTTCAGTACTGGTCTCCGTTGTCATGTGACATCCACGTTGACCAGCCTCTCCCTGACAACTTCAAGGTCCTCTGCAAACACTTTGATATCGACTGTCTGTTTGACTACCATGATGAAGGAGTGGCATACCAAGGCAAACTGATTGATCTCAGAGAAAAGCCAGCGTCAGGACAATTGAAAGAACAGAGAGAAGAGAGAACTTGGGCAGTAATGGGAAACACCGGACAAGAATTCTCTCGAAGAGAATACAAAACTCCCTACCTCCTGAGAGCCCTGAGTTACGGAGGGTGCGACTACTACAAGTTCCGCAACGTGAATGGACATGTTCAAGGGGATCCTACCGCATTGTCGGCCGTGAGAGTGCATTCGTGGAGCGCCGGCTGTCATTTCTTTAGGCGTTTATTTTTTTTCACAAACGAGTCTAGCACAGGCTCGACTCTTGTGGCTTGGGGCCCCTCCATATGGAACACGACTTCTTATCGAAGAAGTTCTTCAGCGCCTGCTGGAGTGATTTTCTGGGCAAGAAGGTACTACGGCATTGATTTTGACACCAGGTACCAGTTAAGGGTGCAAATGATGGAGTACAGTGGGGACTCTGACCCCCTGCTCAACCAGAGCTACTACGTTTATCAAGATGAACGGTACAATGAAATCTGTCTTGTTTTCAAACCCACGGGAATCGTGGTTGGAATGGTGGATTTGCAGAAACGAGAAGCTCAGGTGTTTTCTACAGAGGCAAAACAGGGCCAGGCGAAGAACTATGCTCCCAAGTCCAATGAAGAGTATCTGGTCATGGTAGGTACAGTGGATCGCAGGCTGAAAGTGTATAAGTTTTCCAAAAAGTTCCTTCGAAATCGGTACAATGAACAGCATGGGTCGTGGACCAAAGATGGAGTGTCCTTTCCGATTTCAAATAACGCTTCTCATCGGGATCTATCAAAGGCATACGTTCCTCTTAAGCCTAGAGACAGAAAGGTCCCAGGAGCCTGTACAGTGTCTGAATATCTTGCCCACGATGCTGTGAAGATGAAAACCAAAAAACTGGCGTGGAAAAAGAAAGCTGACCTGTTCTTTCCCTTTATGAGTTACGACCAGTCGTATACTCAGCCTAGCGATAGGTAGCGACAACGAGACCTTTGACAGTGCAAGTGTCTGACAAACAGTATAAGTCATTCTCTATTGCCAGTGCCAATACATTTGTATACTGCTAGGGTAGATGTACAAACTAAGACAAGAGTCGACCAACAATATCGCCCTCTTTTGAACTTTCAATATATTACTGATGAAAGAATACATTATATTTCGTGCACTCTCTTCCACTCTACAACTCTACCACAATACATTATCGTACTTCTTTAAACAGTTCTCTTTTCTCACATCATTATAAACATTCTGACCTTACTCTATATGTTCTAGTGCTTCGAAGAAGACCTACCATGTCATATCCTGTAGATTTAATGGGTTGTTCTTTAATTGATACTCTTGTTGTGCTAAAAATGTCCTTAACACAGCTGATCTACTCTGGTGGTAGTTGACGATGTATTTACACTTTATCTCTTTCTAAGAAGTTTTCCTATTTTTATGTGACAGCATCATCATCAGATCCAGTAACACCCTTCATCACACCCTGCATCTCTTATGTCGAACTCAATCATCTTAGATCTGACCAAATGGGTAAGAATAGTCGTAGATGATTAGGAGTTGTGCATGGGAGTGCGTCGAGTATGCGTTAGATACGAGGAAGAAATAATGTCCTTATATTGAACTAACTAGACAAGCCACAAGAACGAAAAATTGACAGAGAAGAGTTTCCATTTTGATGAGTCTACTGCCAAAATGTCATCCTTTTCTGAGCAAGATTGCACCCCCTAGACACCCTCAAAAGAGCACCCCAGCCGTGCGGCTCGGAAATGAAACAAGGTGTGCAGTAGAAGATCAGACTTTTACTTGAACTGGTTTAGGAAGTACCCAGGATAGCGTCTCATCCTTCATTAGTGAGGTTCCAGATATGATAAAGAGACGAAAAGTAGACCAAAATGGAGGTAATCAACGGCTCTACACAAATGTCTAAAAGTTGGAGCTCCACCTTTACTAAAAAGTGCTCTACTCTGCTTCTCCTGACAGACAGACTCCACGTTCAACCAGACTATGACTTGAAACATGACAAGAAAACATCTCTTATCATAAAGGAGTCCTCCAATCTCGTTTTCGAAGACCCCAGAATCATCTAATCAACTTCAAGTGCGCAAATGGAGACTTACATTGACTGGAACTTCCTTGGCAAATACTGGTAGGGCTATCTCTATGAATTAGATCAATAAAAGCTGAGAATAGAGTAATAAAATGTCAGGTTCTCTATTAATAGACGCTAGAAAGGCTATTGAGCAGTTATTGACATCATAGGCAGGTGCAACTCGGTATTGTGGTGTTCTAGTCCATGGAGGAGCCAACTTGATTGCTGAAACGAGCCACTAAACGGTAATGAACATGGAGAGAAGTTTGGTGTTGGAATGTTGAGAGTATTTGTCATCTTATTACCAGGTTATGTTTCATATGTTCATACTTCTGGGCTACTTTTCTACTTTTTCTCACTCTATAGATGAACACTTTCCCCTGCTCCGTATGTGAGGTTCCAGACTGGCTATAGAGATGAAAAGTACACCAAAAGAGAGATATTCAGCTGCTCTACATGTGCATCCTTGAATTGGCTCTCTACATACGCTAAAACGTCATCCAAGATACACATACACTTTATCATACTCACTATCATACTGTCCATAAGAAGTGAGAAGAATGTGACTCTTGAGAAATTAGACATTCCTGCTCAATAACTCCATTCATTCTGTCAGTTATTTCATATCTGGCTACGCTATTGTGACTTATCTACTTTCCTTAATTGACACAAACAGCATCAAGGCTGTTACGTGCTGTCCTCTCAACTTACTCTTATCCTCGTTACAACTCAACAGAGAGAAATACGCATTCACCAAACAGAAGCGCTCAAGTCATTGTGGAAGTCATTCTGTCACAGCTACAATCTCTACTGTCGCTTGTCTATTCAGTCCTTCGTGCCCACTCTCTCCTACACACCACTACCCTTCTACACTCCTCTCAGAAACACAAACCACGCCGATGGACTCCGTACGGTCTCCAGAGCAAGTCTTGATGTGGATCGAGGGTGGAGAAGGTGGTGACAAGTAAGAAGAAAGCTGTGGGCACTGGGATTGGTAGACTTGGCTTTGAAGTACCAGTTGTGTGAGTGAGGACACTACATGGTCACTACAAAGGTGCTGTGATGTGCATGCCAGAAGAGGCAAGGATCCACCTATCCTGCCAGGCTTTGCTTCTACCGAGACTGGTAGTGCCATAAGTCTCACTAATGACCGAGTCCTAGACTGAATCATGGACCAGACCGTATTACGGACTCGCCAAAGTGGACCAGACCGAACTACGGACTCGCCAAAGTGTTACACCAAACTGTCTCCTTTCCACGGAACGACGGTTCCTTGACATCGTTGGAGATAATAGCGGAAAGGTGTTGACAGGTGCACAACTTCTAGGAAGACTGCCGGTAGCCCTCTGAGACGCTGCACCACTTCAGAGCTATTCTTTCAAGAGCTCAACTTGTCATGACGTCATTCAAGAACCCCTCCAGGTCGTGAAGCTGCTAAAAGATACGAGACAAGACGGTACCATCACTTGGTAGTAATCTCCAAGTGATATACCGTAGTACCTCGTTTCTTACGGCAGTTCTACACTCCCGAAACATACCACAATCAGGTTATTCAGTGGAGGACTTCTCATCATGACCCTCTTGCGAAATTTACAATGTTTCCGAAGAACACGGTCTTGTGGAATGTCGTGAACTAAACGTCAAACAAATCGGAAAGACCAAATCAGAAAGTACATCACTAGATGACTCAATGGACCGAACATGTGCCCAGGAAATGACGCAATGGCCCAGAGAATAACGTCTATGAAACAGAGCCAAGAAGGGACCAAATTTGACGCACGAAAACGGTCAAGAAGGGAGCAACTTTGACCCACGAAATCGAGGCTAGGAACGCACCAAATGACTTCCAGGACCTCAGTGAAGCCAAATATCATCTCGAGTGTGCACTCTGAAACAGGTCTTGTGACGGCCACCCTGGATGGACATCGGACAGGTGCTCTAGGAGTTTTGGGTACCTTAGGAGGAAATGCCTGAAGCGCAATGGTTGAGTCGAACTTGGGACAATTGCCAAGGCAAAAGACACCCAGACACTTGCCACCTCATGGGACTCACTGTCGCTGATTCAGACAATGGCCAAGGCAAAAGACACTCAGAACACCCAAAACACTCTAGAGTCACTGTCTCTAATTCAGAGATCTGTTGCTCAAGCGGATCTGACATTCGCTCAGACGTGGAGTCCGCGTGTTGGTCAGGCACTTTAGCTCTGGCTCTGGCTGGCTCTGGTAATGGCTCTGCTCTTTTGACCATTGTATCAAGACAGATCCTTGTACTGGGCTCCCAGCTCAGCATTTCAGCTGGCTACTGAGCATACTGGCAGCTTTGCATGTTGCCATCAGTTTCTATGCGGCACGTCTCTACATCTACGTTTTGCTTGTCTTCGTTTTGTTCGTCTACGGTTTCTTTCGTCTACGGTTCTTTCGGCCACTTTTCTTTCATCTACGTTTTTCCATCTTCTACGGTTCCTTTTTTTTTTTTTTTTTTTTTTTTTTTTTTTTTTTTTTTTTTTTTTTCCCTTTTTTTTTTTTTTTTTTTTTTTTTTTTTTTTTTTTTTTTTTTTTTTTTTTTTTTTTTTTTTTTTTTTTTTTTTTTTTTTTTTTTTTTTTTTTTTTTTTTTTTTTTTTTTTTTTTTTTTTTTTTTTTTTTTTTTTTTTTTTTTTTTTTTTTTTTTTTTTTTTTTTTTTTTTTTTTTTTTTTTTTTTTTTTTTTTTTTTTTTTTTTTTTTTTTTTTTTTTTTTTTTTTTTTTTTTTTTTTTTTTTTTTTTTTTTTTTTTTTTTTTTTTTTTTTTTTTTTTTTTTTTTTTTTTTTTTTTTTTTTTTTTTTTTTTTTTTTTTTTTTTTTTTTTTTTTTTTTTTTTTTTTTTNTTTTTTTTTTTTTTTTTTTTTCTTGCTTTCTTTTTCATTCATCTTTTATTACAACCCCCCTCTATGCCTCCTCGACGGCCTCCTCGGCCTTGGCGATTTCCTCCTCGGCCTTTCGGATGTTTTCCTTGGTCACCTTGTCCTGGTTGTCCTTGTAGTAGTCGAGCTTCTTCTTGAGCTGCTCCACCACGCCAGGCACGTCGGCCTTGGAGCCGGGAATGCCAATGGACAAGGCAGACAGCGACTCGATCACAGTCAGGTTGAGGTTGAACTTGTCGCCGCCCTTGGCGCCTCGGGCCTTCTTGCCTCGCTTGCCGCCAGTACCTTCCATAAAGGTGCCCACGTCCTTCTTGATCACCTTGGACTGGTCAATGGAGGGAGCGGGAGAAGAGGCCTTGGAGGAAGTAGCAGGAGTAGAGGCTCCAGACTCCTTCTCAAAGAAATTGAGCAGGTTTTCAGTCTCGACAATTTCCACTCCAAAGGCAGGAGTAGAGGCAATCTCGAGCTTGGCCTTGGCCCGCTCAAGACGCTTTTCCTTCTCAAACGCCTGCCGCTCCTCCTTTTCCTTTTCTCGTCGAACAGCCATGTCGGCAGCGTACTGGTCCTGGTACTGCTTGAGAGCGCCGTAGTACTCGTCTCGAAGAGCCTGGAGCTCAGCGTTGGCGGCGTGTTTCTCCTCAAACGCCTTGTCACGTGCAGAGTAGAGCGCGTCCCGTGACTTTTTCAGCTCGTTCCGCTCGGCCCGAGACTCTTCAATCTTCTTGATAATCTCCTGGGCCCGCAGATGCAGCTTTTTCGACTCCGAGTCGTCAATGCCAGCTCTGATGCCGGCCACAGTCTCCTTATCGGCAGCAATGGCCTCCTCCATCTTGGCAATGTTGGCAAAAGCGGCCTTTGACTTTTTGAGCTGGGAAATCTCGGTCAGCGCCTTCTTTTCGTCGAGAATTCGAAGCTGGCCGGATTCGACGGAATCTTCGAGCTGGGCAATTCGCTTGTCGACCTCATCGGCGTTTCGGACGGGCAGCTTGGACTTTGCGGCCTGGACGTCCTTGATTCGGCCCGAGATTCGCTGGTCAATGGTTTTGATTTCGTCAAAGACGCCCTGCTTGCCCTGCTTGAAGGCGTTTTGCTGGCTCTTGATGTCGTTGAGCTCGTCGTGGAGAGCGTCCAGGGCGGGGTTCTTGCCGTTGCCCTGGGTCTTTTTCACGGCCTCAATGGCAGCGTTGAGGGTCTTGACTTTGGCGTCGAGAGCGGCCTTGAGCTCGGTCTGACGGGCTTCAAAGTCGGCTTTGGAGGGTTTTTCGAGGCGCTGGGTTAGTAAGGAAGCGAACGACAAACCGAGTCAACGCGAAGCGGTGATGAGGTTTGAGTGAGCGGACAACGACCATTATCAAATCGCTAATCAAACGCGAAGCGGTTGATGGGGGTTTGAACACCGAATTACTGTAACCAGCACTCAAATCGCGCAGCGGTTTGAACACCGGATTGACAATGTTCCGGTAGGACAACACACTATCAAAAGCGAAGAGATTTGACATCGAATTGATAGGGTAGGAGGGCAACACACTATCAAAAGAGAGCGGTTTGAAGTTGAGGTAATAGATGGGTAAAAGGGGGACTTGTTGAAGGGTGGTGGGTGGAGTGGTTGGAGTGGTGGTTGGACTGTTGGACTGGCAGATGGTGAGACTGTCAGAGATAGACAGGCAGTTAGATGGACTGTTACCTGGCAAAAAGCCTGACTGTCAGAGATGGTCATTAGACAGGTAGAGTTGTAGACTGGTAGACTGCTGGACTACTGGGCTGTAGCTAGACGACTTGGTAGTCAATCTGGCAGGATTGTTAGACAACGTAGACTGTTATAGTCCTTGAAGACAGTCATGTAACGAGCTTGAGTAGTCATAGAGGCCATAACAGCCTCAGCAGTCACAGTAGTAATATCTGTTGTGACAGTCGTTACGCTCTAAGTCTGTCCAACTGCCACTGCTATCAAAATCAACTAGATGAGGTTGTTAGACACCATGAACTGTCAAAGTCAAGAACAGCTGAAGACTGTCAGATAACGTGGAATGCCAGACCTGAGCAGTACTCTCCAAGAGGGTCTATCAGAGTAAACAGTCTCCATGAGTCAAACAGCCTCAGAAGTCGTAGCTGATCTGGAGTCAGGCAGATGGTGAGACAGTTAGACAGTTAGACAGTTAGACAGTCAGACAGTCAAAACTGTAATATCCCATGAGACGTCCATTGGTAGTCGAGCAGTCCTGGTAGTAGCAGGTAGATCTATGAATGAACAGTGAATCAGTGCAAATGCGGCAAGAAAGTCAGATAAGCTAACAGTTCAGCAGTCAATCTCCTCAGCCATATCGTCAAAGTCATAGGACTGAGGCTCTGACAGTCAGACTAGCAGATCATGACAGTGAGAATGGCGGATCTAGTCTCTCTAGCAGTCGAATCTGGACAATAAGCAGCCGTCGATAGACAGTCAAAGTCGTCTCATCAAGCTCAATGGTTCATGGCAGTGGTGGCAGTGGTATTGGCCTGAGTAGCGGTAGTCAGAGAGTCAGATCCTTGATCGTCAGACAGTGTAACAGATCATGTCACAATTCCACCACCTGAAACACATGCGCAGATCAAGCACGTGAAATATGAGACAGAACAGTTAGAGAATTGAAAGGTGAAACAACAGATTCAAGACTTCCAACACAGCCATAGGAGGAATAAGATGCAGGGAATGGATTCTGGGAGACACTCTGACGTGTAGCGTACCATAGGCAGGCCCTGAGACTGTCCCTGAGAACACCTGGAAGTAGTGAATGACATGGTGGATGTAACTGAGAGAATTCAACCAGACAAAACAGTAACCATAAGAGATCTCGAGATGACCCCTTCTCCTGTATCTGAGATGGTGACCTCCAAAGCTGTACCACAGTGGTCAGCACTTCCATGAGTATATCTGAACAAGACCAGATATACAGCTGTCTAAACCTCTGCATCCGTTGAACACACTGAATCCATTCTAACCACCTCTGACTGCTTCTAACCACCTCTAACTGACCCCTGATCTACCCTGCAAAGTGACATGGGTGGTGTGACATGGGTAATGAAATGATGTAAGAGATCCTGGCAAAGCTGGCTGTTAAACAGCTCAATTTGACCAAAAACATTGGGATTCGTAGTCTGAATCATCTCACAACAGAGAACACCTCAACACCCAAAAAATGACAACCCTGAAAACCCTCAACACCACAACTCAAGCACCGTAAAGTCACACCACACCATAACAGCCAACCCACCACAACCTCCTCAATTCCCCAATTTTCTCTCTGGAAAAACGGCAAAACCGCAATTAACCGAAAGAACCCTTACCACCACAATCCCCTTCCCTAACCCTCCCAATCCTCCCCCTACTTTGCCTAAAGTCTTCCCATATGACATCACCCAAGTCATCCAATTCTCCTTTCTCCGTCTGTGTCCCCCATAATATCACGTGACACAACCACAATCATTGCACTCCGCCCTTTCTCCCCTAATCCTCCCTCTCCCTCCTCCTTCCTCTTACTCACCTTGGACATGTTGATCTGATCTGAAGAAACCACGTAGTGGTATTTGACACACTTTATTTAGCTGGTGAGTAGGTTACCCGGGTTGAGATAGGGTTTGGGAGGATTTGGGGAGGTCAACTTAGCAAAGAAACTAGCCGTCAGATCTCAATTCTGGAAAGTGCAAAATGACCGCCAAGCCAAGACGAATCGATCAGTACTACTTTCATTCTTGTATCTCCACTCTCCGTCGTTCTATGACCACCTGAAAAATCGCTATGGCATATCCCAAAAGCCTAATGCCATGGTAAACATGTTTGACGTGTGACGTGGAGTCATGAGTGGCACGTGGATGATGACTAAGGTCACGTGACGAGAATATGACATGTTACAAGGTCACGTGACCGAGAAACAACCATATTATTACTCACCTCACACAAGTACACTCGTATCTTCAATCCTAACCCTGCTTTCAAACGGCCCAGTCCTCGACCTAGACTAGTCACGTGACCAAACTAGTGTCGTACTTGCTTAGTAAGCCAGCAGCCAACCACCGACGGCTTTGTGTCACTTCCATAACGTCTCAAAGACTTTTCTAAAACACTCCATATTCTGTTTTGTTCCACTTTTGCAGCCGCATGTGAAACCGTGTTTATGGGCGGTTACTGGGGCAACGCACGTGACCAGGGGAGAAATACCAACGAAAAAACAGGCCTCGAAAGACTCATTTTTGGTGAGTTACATGAGAGTCGGATACAGGTAACTTAAGACAACTTATCTCGGTCAAAAGGAGCGATTTCTGGCTCGAAATGATACAGGAGAAAGAGGTCGACGAGGGGAGTCTTTTGCATGTCTTAGATTGAAAATCGGAGGACTAGTTCTCGAGTTAGGAGGACTCCAATTAGCATAGACTATGATTCTACCTAGTAAAAGTTGATCTACGAATACTTGTCCAAAACGCGATATAACTATACCATTTCGTAGCCCCCAACCATGGGAATCCAACGGTACCCCCAGAAAAGTGCCCCTATTTCTGCAGCTCTTTTTTCCAGATTTTTTCACTTTTCGGGGAAGAAAAATACTGAAAAATCAAAACTCGATCTGGAAGACGATATAGTGGAGGGAAAGACGTAAAATTCTGTCTGTGTATTGGTCACGTGACAGGTACTAAACCAACAAGATCTTGACCCTTTCCGTCCACTATTTAACCTGCTATTCCGTTTTCCATTTTCTCATTTGTTGAGACGCGAAACCTTAAACTTTTCACTGCAGTCTGAGACAGCACAGGTTATGAGTGAACTATTGGCGGTAAATGGCGGTAAAAATGGCCCCTTATGAATAGGGGGAAGAGGAGCAGGAAGTGGACTGGTGAGATGGTGAGTTACGTGATGGAAGTACGGTGGAATTAATCATCTTATATCATTATTCGGTCACGTGACACCTGTCATTTGTGCGGCTCATCCTTTTCAGACTAGTGCCGTTGACGTTCCGAGCAAAACGAGACATACGAGAAATTAGGTTTTCAGGGAGATGAGCAAAAGTGGACAAGTCGGTGAATATAAGCCGTATGAGAAATCGGACAAGTGCATTTGACTCGTCAGAGTGGGGGGAGTCGAGAAGTATATATATTATCTGGTTTGACTTGGATTTAGCCTGTTTATACTTTTGTAGTTTGGAAGCACCAATTTACTTGTACTCCGTACATACTAGAAACATAGTTCTGTTCCCAGTCCATTCACTTCCTCACCACCATGACGACTTCGTACAGTGACAAGATTAAGAGCATTAGCGCCGAGAACGTGGCTCAGCAGTTCCCCGAGGTGGCTGCCATCTCCGACGTGTCCAAGGCCTCTCGACCCTCCACCGAGTCCTCCGATACCTCCGCCAAGCTGTTTGACGGCCATGATGAGGAGCAGATCAAGTTGATGGACGAGATTTGTGTGGTGTTGGATTGGGACGACAAGCCTATTGGAGGCGCGTCTAAAAAGTGCTGTCATGTGATGGACAATATCAATGAGGGGTTGGTCCACCGTGCGTTTTCCGTCTTTATGTTCAATGACAAGGGCGAGCTGTTGCTCCAGCAGCGGGCCGCCGAGAAGATCACCTTTGCCAACATGTGGACCAACACGTGTTGCTCTCATCCTCTTGCTGTTCCCAGTGAGATGGGCGGTCTGGATCTTGAGTCGAGAATCCAGGGAGCCAAGAATGCTGCTGTTCGAAAGCTGGAGCATGAGCTTGGAATCGACCCCAAGGCCGTGCCTGCTGACAAGTTCCATTTCCTGACACGTATCCATTACGCTGCTCCTTCCTCGGGTCCTTGGGGCGAGCATGAGATTGATTACATTCTCTTTGTCAAGGCTGACCCGGAGCTCAAGGTGGTGGCCAACGAGGTGAGAGATACCGTGTGGGTGTCTCAGCAGGGACTCAAGGATATGATGGCGGATCCCAAGCTGGTGTTTACTCCTTGGTTTAGACTGATTTGCGAGCAGGCTCTGTTTCCTTGGTGGGACAAGTTGGATGATTTGCCAGAGGGAGATGAGGAGATTCGGCGGTGGATTAAATAAGGACATCCAAGACAAGGCGAAGCCGTCGAGGGTGTCCGATAGTGACGATGTAGCAACCGAGCCACTACGACAGTAATAACATTTACAAGATCTTGACCAACAGTATTGACGAAGCTGTCTAGGGAAGATCAACCCTGAACAGTGAACGAGTCATGTGTCTACAACAGTAATGAACATTTACAACAAGTTGGAAAACAGTAGGCCAGTCAGTGAATGAGCCATTACGTCTGACTATGATGAAGGGTACGATAGTTGTAGGTTGTCTAGAGTCCGATGGCACTCTACAGAGTGAACAGTGTATCTACAATACCGGTAGTATTGAGCATTCCTAAGACGGATGAAAGCAGTTTAGGGTATGATAGAATGCAAGTGCTAGAAGTTGTCAAAGGAAACCGTTG
Source organism: Yarrowia porcina (assembly GCA_900519025.1). NCBI lineage: Eukaryota > Fungi > Ascomycota > Dipodascomycetes > Dipodascales > Yarrowia > Yarrowia porcina. Next base: position 647,756 of record ULGT01000014.1, on the reverse strand, counting down.
GGCACCTGTAATGGTAATGGACATTCAAAGACAAGTGTAAGAAGTGGGATGCTGATGAACAAGTGGATCACGTAATAAGTATTCACGAGACAATTTATGATATGAGATTTCTGACCGAGACACTCTCAAAGTACAATGGAAGTACCACTAGCTACATCAGTAATATACATTGTATGGTAGATATGACTCTCAGTGTATGAGATGATATTCCTGACGTTGAGCAGAACTTGAAGAGTATAAGTTGGTTGAAGAACACTCTGGGTGGCAGCAGATGGGTTGAGATTGGAGTGAAACGATATAATGATTATCTCGAAATTATCTGTATATTAGACCGCCGTTTTTTCCAATAGGTACCCAACAGTAATCTCCTTTCTAACATCTCATCTTTATCCACTTCCTACTCGGACTGCTTCAACAAAAGCTGTCTTTGAAACGAGAGGTAGAAGTGAAGGTGACAATTGTAGCATGGTATACAACCAATAATGGTAGTGAATTGTTGGAGAATGGATACTGGCTGATACTATTAATTCAGTTTTGTTGCTGTCGTTGTTACAATGCCATTACTAAAACGTGTAGTAGAACTTTCCTGTGAAGAGAGAGAGCCCTGTAGTGAACTTCAAGAGCTGGAAGTTATACTGAGGAAGTTTGTCGTAGTGTAGAAGGAAGACGTATATATCAGATTATCAACTGTTAAACTCTCTAATGTTCATTTTTTGATGAAAAGTATCTATATAAGAGAGAATCTGATGAATAGTTCGAGTCGACGTATGAGTGATCCAGAGATACTAAACTTTGAAAAACATGTCTGAGTAGTCTTTTAGCTTGCTATTGAGCATCTCTAGCTTCTTTCTCTTAATACGTGCCCACATTGCCCACGTTGCTTCTTTAGTCCTCTGTCTTGTATACCCTGTCATAACAACTCTTTGTAGACCTGTGAGCTTTACTCAAGAAGGTGATACGAGATGTCAAGACTAGACTCAAATAAAATAGCAGCCTTATTATGCCTATACTGCAGTCTAATCTATAATTCTAGTAATTCGTAATCCACTGTGCAATTGAAATCAGCTTACTCTGAGTTGACAGCTTTGACCTGGTTCTTCCAGAAGTCATCTTAGTCCTGCAATAGTGGTATGAATAGAGTCCCTGAAGTCCGACGATTCGTTTGCTCAAGTCCTCGTGTCTCCAGCATGTCTAATGAAGAAGTTACGAGGGACTCTTCTTGAACATGAATGATGGGGATTCAACTGAGGTCCTGTGATACCACTCCGATGATATTGATGAAGTAGTATCACAAGCTGGCAACTGATTTAATTATTTATCTGCTCATCTCCTGCACGTCAACCTGTCAAATGTGTCAAGACTCATCGCCGTGGAATGAGGTTAGTTCAGGAATAAAATTACGTCAGATGGCATTCCAGAGACATTCCAAAAATACAAGGGTGTCAGAATTAGACTGGCGTGTAATAATAAACCACATTCATTCTTTAGGCACTTCCATTGTACTCAAATATAATAGTGCAGAATATTGATCTTGAAAGAGAGTCTCTTTTTAATCGAATATATCTCTTACACTGAACAAGGGCAGTCATCGTATGTTATATCATACATTGTACAGAGAATGAGTACTGTCGAATGGCGAATCAGAGGGTGTTAATAACCATCCAAATATATCAAAAATAGTACAGCTCGATGCCTCTCGGCAAGAGGAATACAACGGTCAAGTTCACGTGTCTTTAACATGGTGGCTACGCCAGAACCAGCACTTTTTGTCATCTCCTCCCAAGTCATACATCAGGACCTAATGGTCAGTAGAAAGGTGGCTGAATAAATTCCAAAACTGAGAAGGCAAGGAAGTTCTCTATTAGAAGTGATCGTAGCCTGCTTGTAGCAGTCTTCTTACTCTGTCAGAATACTCATCTCAACCCTAACAAATATCACCATTCAATGCCCAGGGTCTAGTCGAGTTGAATGGTGCGTTGCCACTCCTGGACACCATATAGAGTGCTTTCTTGTTAGCTCAGGTCCCTCGATATTCCAAGTGTCACCATATAATACTCTTGGACTTCCACTTCAGACTCTCAAACATCTATACAATCAATTAATACATACATGAGCCGTAGCTCCGTCGTCAGGGAACCATCCCTATGGCCTTACCCATGGCGCACCACCATGGTCACGCACTGACATAGTCACTCCAACGTGATGCTACGCACCACGTCTCGCACCATATCGGCTTACGAAATACACATGTAATGGTTATCCATGCACTCCATCACCCGTCCTTCAGTAATCAACTCCTGCAACTTATCTCTCAGTTTACCCACGGGAATCTTGGACACTGACGAAATCTGTTCAGTAGGAACTCCATCGGGACACATGACCGACAGTTCCCGCACAATCTCAAACAGTCCATCGTTGGAGTCTGACACGAAGAGATCAGCACCGGTCTTGGGCTCGGATTTAGCACCGTCGGCAGCTCCAGAAGTGGGTTTGGCACCAGTGGCTCGAAGATGGGTCTGAAGAGACTGCATCTGGTGGAAAATGACATGGTTAAAGTCCTTGACGGCGCTCACGTTGGAGGTGTTGACCTGCCACTTGTTGTTGAACGACTTGAGAGAAGCCACACAGGTGATGTAATCTCCCTCCTTGACGGTGAGTTCCTTGCTCTCGTCGTCTTCAGTGCCCTTTCGGAACATTCGCACGTCTGTAGATCCAGATCCGTCGTCCAGAGTGAGCATGAAAAAGGTGGGTTTGATGTCGAGAGCGACGATTTTGCCGCACAGAGCCACGTGTTGGGTAGACACGCTATCGATCTGGAGCGCGCCTGCGGGAGGCGAGTTTGTGAAGGCGTCTACGAGCTGTTTGAGCGTCACGGGAATGACGTTGCCGCTGGTGGCGGACTTTTGCGAGCCTCCTTGGGAGTCGAAAGTGAAGCCTCCGTCGAAATCTAGATTAGTATGGAACGGAAGTGAGGGCCGAAGGTCCGAGCGGACAACAAGAAGCGTTGGCACGGGGCTTTGGAAGCGAGGCGTAGCCGAGCGGACAACAACACGCGATTGAAGGGGCACAGAGTGAGTGACTTATTGTGCAGTAAACAGATCACCGATGACATCATGAGATAATACTCTACTGGCACTCATGAGTTGTATAAGTCATAGACAGAACGAATCCATTGATGGAAGCAATGGATCCTGCTCTGGTGGTTGTGATTCGCATCAGCCGTCAGAGTGTTGTTTGAATGGTTGTTCGTGTTGTTTGGATGACTTCAAAGTGGGAGAATGACCAGTTTAAGTATTCCATAAGTTGGACATCACTCTCACAATGTAATCCGAGCAAAGTACCTTAATCGGACATCACCTTATGAAAAGTGATAGGTCAACTTGATAGGTCAACTCGACAGGTCATCTGAACATTGGAAGCAGTTGACAGAACAAGGCCAGAGAAAAAGACCCAAGTCAATGTGACTCAGTTCTCAATGATTCTCTATTTCTTTCTGTGGCAATCACCTTCTTTATGACGTGGCAACCCAACAACATGAGTGATCGTTCTCTCAGTGAGTTGTTCTGTTGTTCGCCACTTCTTTGATGATGATCGTGATGTCATTGGTGATGTCACTGGCACCTCAGTTTTGTCTCTGATTGCGTTACATTCTGTCTGTGTCTGTGTCTCACGTACACAAACGTCTGCGCTCATTATCTCCTCCGTATCCCTCCATTTCTTCTCTCTCTTACTCACCACCCATTATTGTCGTGTTATGATGTGTTGGTGGGAAGAAAAGAGGCGCGCATCAGAATTCAATTAAGGTGCGGACGCGACGTGTAGGTAGGGTAAGTGGAGACAGTGGCGAGAACTGGACGGAGCATAGAAAGGTGGCGTTTTGAGCGGGGGGAAGAGCAAAGAAGCAATGGTGAAGGAGGATTATGACATTTTAAGGGTATGTTTCTAGAAAAGGGTTCTTACTTAGTTTTAGTTGAGGTTCGGTATTTTGTTAGATGTTTAGTGGGGCTATGCCTGCCGAACCTGGAAGTCGTGAATATCGCAATTTTTGCGAGAATACATAAGCAGAAGAACCTGGAAGTGCTCTAGGGATATTTACAAGGCCCCCAGACTCTTTCATACTACTTCTTTATGACTATTGAAGCTGTATGAACGTTGTGTATATGCACTGTTCTTGTAACTACTGAAGGAACATCAAGAGGTCATTGTGGCGATAAGAAGTCTGAAGAGTTGGTTCCAGATTCAAAATGAGTGCTTTATAGACTTATGACAGTTTCCATAGTGATATCTTTACTCATATCAGTCATTGTATTCATTATAATAGACAGCTCCAGGTAAGAAGAGGGCCCGTTTAATATACGATTGGATCACTCAACCAAGACAAGACCTGTACCAAAGTGATCGCCTCGTCTCGCTGATTCGATTGAGCGTAGTTTTGAGTCTTTGTGACCATTTTTGAAGAAGTTATGTTGGCCTTTGGTGTAGTCATCAGCATAGACCTTAAAGTGGGTCAATAGAGAGACAAAAGAGGTCGAAAAGACACCCTAGCATCAATAATAGACAGTTAGACATGCTGTGAACTCATTCCATCACTTTTTCTGAGTACATCGTAGTCGTATCTGTCTCTCTACACCCTAAGACTGCTCTGATGAAGGTAGAAGACTACTGTAGAAAGAGAAGAAATAGAGCCATGAAAAGCTGCTCTATGAAAGAAAGCAATTTCCAATGCACTCTTGTCCACTTCGGATTCTGTTTTGACGTCTCCAGCAATTGTAGTACTTCTTCAGACGTTCAACTATAAGAAGAGTATCTTAAAGACAACTCAGAAGACACTGAGAAACGACATTTCAACACTCCAAAAGCTCCAAAAGTACCACCACACCTTCCATGACCTTCAGAGACACTCCCATCTTTCTTTAGAAGTTCTCAGACAAAAATTGGGTCACTTTCAAGACTCCAAAACTGCACCTCCGTCCTCCTACCGGTCCAGCTCCTCCACTTTGACCCACTCCACATTCCCCCCAACTACCACCGCCAGCTCCTCCGTCTCCATTCTTCCATCGACCGAAAAATCTCTTACTTTTTTTTCCATCGTTTTCTCTCCTTTTTTGGCGCCTCCAACTTCGTACCAAGATAATGTCCTTCCAGACGAAACTAACAGTTTGGAATCATTATCGAAAAACGACACTTTCGAACAAATTCCGCTGGTTTTTTTGCTTTCAAGCTCAACTCCAGTCACGAGATCACATATGTAAACATCACGTGACCCAAATGCCACTGTAAACGGCTCACTAAGAGAAACACTCATACTACCAAGAGAAGACCCACTAACAGTAGTAACTGCTTGCTCTCCAGAACGAACATCGTAAAGAGACATAGAACCATCTGAAGAACACGTGACTATATATCCTGCAATGGGTGACTCAATCGAATTAATCGCGTCACGTGACCGGAACGACTGGATCGGAACCCGACTGTTTTTGGCGCGTAAATCCCAACATTTGGCAGTTCCATCGTGAGAAGACGAGAATAAGAGGTCACGTGACCACGAGGGAAGCGAGACGCTCGTCACGTGACTCAAATGGTCCGAAAACCGGCTCAAAAGCGCTCCTTTGGCGGTATCCCAGACAATGACATGTCTGTCGTCTCCAGCCGAGGCGAAAATCTCGCCGTCACGTGATATAGACAGAGAACGGATATCACGTGATGCAGCGTGCTCCTGCGAGAATGTGGTCACGTGACTGTGGGTTTGGGCATTCCACAGTTGGATGGTACCCTGGGAGGTCCCCGCCAGGAGGTGGGTTCCAGGGTTGTTGTGTTGGACTGTTGTGATCATGACAACCGATTGTCACGTGACAATACACGCTAGTGTATTTGTGGTCAGGGTTAGGGTATATGGGTTAGGGTATATCACGTGAAATCCACGTGATTCGGGTATCAATGTGGAGATAAGTGTGGGTGGTTAAGAGTGGTTGAGTTAGTTGGGAGGTCAAGTGGTGATTATGTAAGCGAACAGAAAACGAGAGAGAAAACAGAAGGGTTTTGAACGATCGTTTTGGGTAGCTAAGGGGGAGTATTGTATATGACTTTGTTTTAGATATACAGTGTCGTATAAGTGTCTTTGAACCACTGTGGAATGGGATTGGATGATCTGACAGGCAAAATAAATGTACCAGGGGACTCCTGTGGACCTATAGAGTCATGTAGCGCTTTTGTTTTGTCAATTTGGAGTGTTTTTGAGGATGTTCGAGAAAACCTGTTTGGCCCTTAGGAGTATCCATGAAAATGTTAGCATTATGGTGATTTTGAAGCTGCTGACTAAGCATGATTTTCCTTGAAACTGAAGCTAGAGCGGAGATATTGGTACCGTTAGATTCTCCTAGACTCCCCGATCACGGTTATATAGCTTTTTTGTCTGTTGGGGCTTTCGTTCTTGTAATATCCTTCAATAATGTTTCTCCTTTTCCAGTTTACCCTTGATCCAGACTTTTTGAGAAATTTCTAAAATTTCTGGATTTCAAATTTTCTGAAAACTGACCTTGAAAGATAACAAGCCAAAAAGAGCCCTACAGCAGCACAACAGAATAGTGGAACGGGATAGAGAGGAGTTAGAGAGGAGATAAGTAGTACATTGTGTTCCGCTGAGTCTGGGGAGTATTTTGGATATATTTATTTGGCATTTGTTACGTAATATGTGTCACTTTGAGTGGCTTCTGTGTCTTTGCCTTACTGTTAGAACAGCCAAAATTGGCCATTTTTCCCTTATGGTTGTCCAGGTTTTGTTAGAGTGAGAAGGTTAACTAAAGGCTAAGTAAATGTCAAGTAAATTTAGTAAGCAGAGGAGGTGCTATTAAATGGCTGAAGGAGGGTAATATAGGTAATCTGATTATTCTGAGTCGAATGGACTAGTTATTTCTTCTTTAGTGTCATTATTAAGCGAGTTGTGGAGTCCAAAGGTATGAAGTCTGATGGAAGTATAGAGACGAGATAGAACATTTAAAAAAGTACTAAAATGAACGAAAAGCAGGTAGATGCACCTTTGAGCACTCATAATACTGTATGAAAAGTTTCATCCAAATCTGAGCGCTGGATGATGTGATATGAGCCACCTTAGATCTGTGAGGTTTAGTTGAGGTTTAGTTGGGAAGGTAAGGTGTGGGATGTTGAAGGAGTTATGTATCTCGGCTTCCAGAGGTGGTAGGAAGATCAAACAAGATTCATCAGATACAGCGGTATTTATTTAGGCGTATTGCTAACTTTTGTTCTTTTTCATAAAGAGATGACTGCTCTACATGGGCACCCACATCTCTGTTCCTACTTGGCATTATACTTACCCTTCTCCCTCTCCAGATACAGTTGGAGAACCCTAGAGGTTGTGGAGAGATGCAGGAACGGATCTTGTTAGCCTGATGATGATACGATTTTTTGCTTTGGAGATGGCGGAAAACAGCACTGTGGCAGTCACGTGATTGCACTAACACAACGGCTATAAAAAATGGCAGGATTCTGGGGAACTCCAGTTGTGCAATTGACTGGCTGACTGATTTACCTGAGATGTTTCACGGTCCATTGAGTGTTAAAACTGGTGATGTCAGTGATACCAGTGAGTTCACCTTGTTGAGGTTGTACTGGACAAGTCGGAGTGTCACCTCACGACATACATGTTGATGAGATAACATGGTGTGCAGTGGAGAAGTGATGGGTGACTTGATGGCGCTTATTGGGCGGTTATCAAAGGCTCGATTGAGAAGACAGTGATTTTGTGACTCAATGATTGTTGTGATATTACTGGTTCTCATTGGTGCACAGCGTACCGGCACCTCGCCATCTCAATTGTCCACCTTAGTGACAATGGACGCCCCATTCTTGTCACAGTTGTTGATATGGCTTTTCTCTGCTAAGACGGACAATATCACCACCGGTACTGTTTTCTACCAGGTATTGCAGAATCCACAGGTACTGGTACGTGGACCACCTTTCACGTCTAATACAATCTGGTGAAACTCCCTGAATGGCAGCCTGGTAAGGAATTTAGGGACTTACTCAGGAAAACTAGATGAAAAGCTGGCTTAGCCATTTGCCTGACAGTGAGTTCTTCTCAGCATTGATATCTTGAGATGGTACGCTACAAGTACCGGTACTTGCAGAACATGTCTAGAGCTATGAACTAGTACTCGAAAAATGACATCAATAAGAGGTACTAGGCAGTTGAATGGAGTACGTGAGAAGAGATGTGGCTCTTCAACTTGCTCTTGTACTGTTGATGTGCCATGAAGATGTTACCATCCCAGCACATGTCTTATTGCCCTACTCCAGTCAGAGTAATGGCTATTTTCTTGCAAAGGTGGTATTGTCAGGCACCTTACTTTCGATTGACCAACTTGTCTCTTTTGTCCCTTCTTGAGATGTCTGATTCACTGCAGTGACCTTCACTATACACTCCATTGAGCACCACCAGGTCTGTTATATGGGTCTCCATCTCCCCAGATCAGTAAGAACATCTCAAGCGAGTCATTGCAGCATCAGATGTCCTTGATCTCTCAGATGTTCTAATTCGTCTCCGAAAGCTTTACAGTGGTTCACCTCGAGAAGATACCGGACCCAGTCACTGTCAAACACGTCTCCGTTCTGTTTCAGCCATGTCGCTAAAGACCATTTCAAAATGAGGCCTTAACAGCGTTCGACACGTTCTAATTCCCAAGGGCTCAAGTCTAGTCTCTCTGGGCCTTCTCATGGTCTCTATTACAAGACAGGTATCCCACTGCACCTCCACGATGGAGTATTGAGACAGGAAGTTGACTCTGCGTGAGGGGTTGCAATCTTTGAAAGTCTCAATAAGAAAGAGACTCGACACATTCAGAGGAACGGGTCATGTTCCTGGATCACCTCTTACCCCCACCTCTCTGTCCTTCTTTTGAAGGAGGCATCGAAGCCCTCTGATATGAGATGCCGAGAGACGTTGCGAGGGTTGAGCAGGATCGATATCTCTCAAGCACGCACAACTGCTAGACTGATGCTCTTCGTTTAGTTGAATTACATATGTCTTTCTTCTACAACGACTATCACTTATTCGCCTTCCTTCTACTACCCTAAGCACTCTCAGGTGTCTACCCAATCATCACACCACGACATTCATCGCGGTCTACAGAGTGAGGGTTTCGACTACTCAATCTCCAGTTTTGTCTTTCTGAAATCTCCTCTTAAGACTCCGAAGACTCACTTCATCAACCTACCTCTCTTCACTTCACTACCGGTACATACCCTGAAGCATAACCTCAGACATGGATAGTCATCTTCCACCACCCTCTCCACCGAGAAGCCAGTGTCTTCCATCTACAGCCATCACCTCCAACACTATCATCTCTTCATTCTCTCCACCTCTACTACACTCAACCAATTCTTCAGTATGCCCCTCAGGGCTATAAATTAACATCGCCTATATACATTCACATTGACGTTAGTCGATGTGAGAGGAGTTATTGACTCTCGTCTCTTCGTTACTCCGAATCTCGTTCACAGCTTCGCTGTTCACTATGGTTGTTTACTCAGTCAGCTCGTTCGCACAGCTTCGCAGTGCTATTGGTCCGCTCACAGCTTCGCTGTTCACTCAGCTACTCAGCCTTGGTCCACTCCAAATCTCCCCCATCCTGATTAAATTTAAACTCCCTCTGTTTAATCGTCACTTTCTCTCCATTCTTGGCCATGATATCTTCAATGGTCACCGGTTCATCCGAAAAGATCTTGAGATGGTCCGCAATCAAATGCCGGTTCTGGCATCCAGGACACTGAACCAGCACGGTTCCTCCATGGTACGCCTGATGGCTCATTTTATGGGTGGAAGGAGTATCACATCGTTTACACTTGAACGAAATCTGGTACATGGGGGTCACTTCTCCGGCAGACTCGTCCTTGGCGTCCTTGGCGTCCTTGGCACCGGTTTCATTCACCGTGGGAACCTTGGAAGAGGGACATCCACAGTTGTCTCCATGTTGATGGAACGCCTTGGCAGCAGTGGAAAAGGGGAATCTGGCGGTAATAGGCGTGATCTTTGCGGTTGCGGGGGCAACGGCGCCGAGCCGAGGCAGTCCCCGAGCAAATCCACGCGAAAAATTCATTCTAGCAACAGTTCTCAGCATGCTGTGGTGTTGTGGTTGAGTGAAGAGATGGATGGATGATAGTGGAAATATATACATGTAGATTTGATGTAGATTTGCTAGGGCGTGCATGTGGGATGCACGCCCGCCTGAGGAGGAAGAGATGGTATTTGGGCGGTTGGGGAGGTGCTATAGGTGTTATATTGGTGGATGGTGGGTATTTTGGTTGATTTCTGTTTTTTCAAAATTTGTCTTTTTTTTTCCAAATTTTTTCCGTCATTTCCTCATCCCTCTCTATACCAGATTAAGTTTGATCACACGATTCTAGACAGTTCCAGAAGACCAAGTGGAGAAGTGAGTAGGAGCATAAGTAGATTTGGGAGTTTAGTTGGGGTAGGGAGGGGGAAATGAAGGTGGCGTAAAGAGGGTGATGGAGGCACGTGACAGGGGAGAGTGTATGACAAGAAATTGAGAGGGGAGTGGGGATAACATACTGGTGAAAAAATATTAAAGATTGGTGGGGTATTCATGGAGTTATTGGGGCTCTCCTACAGCAGAGTGTGTAGCAATATAGGTGCAATATTGTTGTCCAAAAAACGACAAAAACCGACAAAAAAAAAACCGTCTATTTTTCAAAAGGCGTTAGTACCCCTCCTCGGTGGATCCTGGCTCCACTCATCGTGCTAAGCACTAGTATGGGCTAGTTTGAGGGGTGCTAGCAGGGGCTGTGTCTGTAGTGCCAGTCTAGAACGTTAGAAGCCAACGTGCTAGATAGAGGCGCAGTCATGGGCTTAACAATGTAGAGCCGTTGAAGTAGAGACGATTCAGGTAGTATGAGAGAGTACTGAGTGAGAAGGGCTCACCCAAGGCTGTAGTAGAGCTGCCAGGTACCGTCCAGGCACCATCCATGGCTAGAATAATACCAGTGCGTTATTTTTCATGTTTATGTTTGAATTCTTGATACTCAACTTCTTCAGTTTACATCACGCGGGTTTATCAGTAAATTGCTACAGTACCGGCACTTGTACCGCGATGTTATGTGAGCGTTCTAAGGGTCAAATGTAGTCACAAAGAGAAGTCACGTAACAGTCGAAAAAAGCTGAAATCGGATTAAAAGAGCATTGGAATAGGTTCAAGTCGACAACTCTCAAATATACTACTTTTTACAGCAATTATACTGTCATTGTAATGTCTTCTCAAAGTGAGAACATCAATGTAGTGACCAATAGCAGTACCAGGCATAACTTGAATGAGGACCCATAAAAGTTGAAATCAAGTAGGTTATTTGATCTTAACATTATGGCGGAAAAGACGGTACCGGTAGCTACCCCTTGTATCTTTGATCCAGCTTTCTTCTTTTTATTTTCTTGGTACTGATGGCTTGAAGGGCAGTATCAGGAACATTACTGAGGTCAAATAAGACCTAGGGTGAGTCGATCAATGATTCTGCCTGTACTAAAAGCAGACTTGAAGTACAAGCAGCAAAAGTCACGTCAATTCAGCTTATACATAGTACAGACCATATGTGACTACTGTAGCGAAGTCCGTATATACTGCTGTTACACTCACATCTGTTCAAACATTGAGATTGAAACTTATGGACTGTTTTTAAGAGCGTTTTCAAAGTTTTGGTGAACTTCCCATACCGGTACTGCTATGGCATGGTCTTTCTAGCATGGTTTTTGGTGGTATACTGCTTGATTACCATAACTCAAGTGTTCCACTTGTAGTTGTTGACTTTTGATAGTTCTTTAAACTCAGTAGAAATGCTCTGCTGATTTGTGGGAGTCTGAAAATCTACTTTATTCACCTCTAGAGTGAGTATTCTCTCACCTATACCATTCCTGGCAGAACACATCTCACACCCCAAATGAGCCCGGTTATCTCGACAAAATGTATGGAAAAGACAGCTGCAATCTGATCTAATTGATAGATGCACGCATTCCAATTCCTAACATCAAGTTCCTGTCGTTTTCCTTCTACAGATGGTGTCAATATGTTCCAAATGACTAACGGCTTGGGGAAGTTGTGTGAGCGGTTAAAGTACGGCACCAGTAAGGCGTTAATGTGGTTCTGCCTGCCTTGATTCTTCATTTAACCTCAACGATAATGTATAGAAGAAGAAAGAGCTGTTTTGTTTCTTCTACTTGCTTTTTCTGAGCTTTTCCAGTATCGTACCATTTTTTGTATTAGGAAGGTGTAGGGCATCTGGACAAGACATAAGGGAAGATATAAGAAGAAAAAGTGTATAGACTATCTCTGGAGATCTTCTTTGAAAAAAAGAACTTCTTGAGCACTGCTGTGTTTTTGTGTAATTATACCAACGAGCCGAACATTCTGATCTCAACCAGAACATGGACATACAGTACAAGTAGAGGAGTAGAGGCTGTTGTAAGATAAATTTCCTAAAGGAAGAAGACAATATGGTAGTATCAACTATCTCTACCAGTTCAGAGGAGTCCATACCCTGACTCATCTCGCCTCTAGTATCCCTACAGTCCATATCCATTCCACTCCTAGACTGAAGTAACATCCATAAGTATGAGTGACCATGGACCAATGTGGCCTGGACCAATGGGGCCTTGACGAGCTTCACTTCTTTCCTATTTGAGTGTAACCAGCTAGCGGTTAGCTGACAAAGACTGATCATCTCTACTACCTTCCTCTATGCTTACTCGTGGTATCAAATAGAACCGGTAGGTAATCTTTTCTTGCAGGGACCACCATGTGACAGTGTCAGATAGATGTCTGGCCTGTAGATAGGAGCTTCTACTGGTCTAACCTGCCACCTACGAAAGACTCTTAATCTGTGACGATTCCCATGTCACCTTATTTTTGTTTTTGTGTTGTTACACAAACGAAAAGCCGCACTCCCCCCTTCTCCACCACACACACTCCCCTCCACTCCGGCCGAATTGGAGACATAACATGATTGCGTCCGCCTCTTTGGAAGTGGAGGGATGTGTGAGTGGTGTGGGGGAAGAAGAAAGTAAAGTGTTGTATTGCCAGTTAGGTACTGTACTTTTGGGTCCACCTTATTAGAAAAGGGAAGCTGAGCAAGTACCTGATGTAGACAGGGGGAGTAAGGATGAGTTGTAACTAACAAGTACCTGATGTAGACCAATGAGACAGTTGAGACATGAAACCAGGTCTTCAAGCGTCCATCTTGGAACTAACTGTTTCGTGGTGTCTTGTCTAAGTTGTTACATAACTAAATATCAATCAATATACAAGTACCGTAATTACTTCATTGTTTTCAACACACCTACAAGTACAAGTACAAGTACAGTACTGTACCCTTAGATGACCCCAAGTTCAAAATTTTGTATATAAGTGAACGAGAAAAACTACTTCGTCAAGTTCTCTGGATGATTAATAATTATCCAGTTTGTCATATCTTGCAAAAGTCCATCTTCTCCTCAAACATGTTATCGTTAGACAGTCCATACTCACTCTCAGTCACTCCAACACACTCAGACCAACACATGTAGCCTCCAAACATACTCCATTCCGTTCAATACATGACTTGTACTCCTTCTGACCTCTTCCCCACCCTCCAACTTCCCTCAACACCCCAACATCCACCTCTATCCTTTTCTTCAACAAACCTCCCAACTAATCCCAACTAATCCTACTACACCATCAACCTCCACCCTCTGATCCACCTCAAGGGCACCAATAAGTTGTATCTAGGAAGTGCCTTTTTCCCCACCTCCCCACCCATCCGCATCAAAATTGCTCTTATCCGCATCGTATCGTATTCTTCTCACGGACAATGAGCTGATTGAACCATCATGAGGCTCTCCCTTTGCTTGTTTCAATTTCGCTAAATATAGAGTGAGCGAACCTACCAGAGTGTAAATCTATATTGAACTTCGGTTAACTAACATTCTATCTAAACCCACCTCTAAAAGCGTCATTTAGTGATCAACCCAAACCCCCAAAATTGCTCCAAAACCACCACCAAAACCACCGTTACACTCCCCCAACCCTCCTCTCCATCCTCCCACCTTTTTCCCCCTTTTTTTTTTTTTGCTACTCCACTTTCCGTCTCTGTCTCAGTTGCTCAGCAACATCCCACATCACATGACCAATCTTTTCAAGACATGCAGGTCCGTATAAGCTTGCTGAAAAAAATGCGCAGATAGCTGCATGCGCTTTGATGCGCACAACATACGGCTGAGCCAGCCAATGGGAGGAGAGATAATGTTTTTGAGAGATCCCAGGTGGAGTTTGAGAGGTAACGCTTTGGAAACTCGGCAGGTCGTAGACCCTGCAATTCTCCATCGAATGGTACAGCTCTTTTCATTGTATCTCTTTTTTTACGACTTTTATCCCGTTTTCCATTCGCTCACCTCCTATCTTGGGTTGCGGTGCTGGCCTAATCGGGCGAGGTTTGGGAACTCTAAGCTGGTTAGGGCGCGTGCCAAGCGTTGCCAAGCCCTGCCAAGCCCACGGCCGAAAGCATACCCTCGAGGGAGCATGGCCAGGAGGTGAGATGCATGACGTCAACAGTGGGAGACAAAAAAAAACATGTCTCTGGGCTGGAAATCACGTGACGAATCCCCCGAATCTCCTTGGACGGACGAAAACCATTTCCAGGGAAATCTTCTCTTATCAGCAGACGGCACTAGTGGATCCATGTGCGGCATTTACAAGGTTGGAGTGGGGTGGATAAGGTGGAGGATAGTACTATATATTGGGGGAGATAGTGGGCGAAAATGGATGAAAGTGGTACCATTAGAACCACCTCTTCACGCTGAATCGAATGGTACCACTTATATCCATTTTCGGCCACTCAATCCCCCAATATCTCCCTTCTACCTCCTCATCTCAGATCAAAGTTCCACGCTAACAGTACATAGCGGTCTCTAGCTTGCGAGGAGAACGGTGAACAAAGACGTATTTAGTGCGGGCGTGGAGCTGGGCCAGGGATGAGTGGTGGGTCCGAATCTGGTGTGTTGAGGTGTCCTAAGTAAGGGGTTAGGTTGTGTATAGGTGAAGTAAAGATGCAGTACGGAGTACTCGTAGTATATGTACTCGTAAGTGACGTTTCGAAGAGTTATGACAAATCTGAAAGCACCATCTTACTCCCCCCAATCTGCTCGTTACAGCGGTACCTTCAAACTTGCTTTTTTCCGACTTTTGACTCCCACTCCTCGTATGTGAACTCAACTGGTGAGACAGGACAAAACGACAGGACAAAAGAACTTAACAGGAAACGAACCTCATCAAGAACAGGCTTACAGGCTACAGGCTTACTACAACAGGCTTACAACAGGCTTACAAGACAGCCTACTTGTAGAACATAGCCAGAACATAGCCACCAGATGACTAAAGCAAAAATAGATCAAATAAAACGTAGAAAATCGACAAATCGATTTAGACAAGATGACTCGTTTCTCGTGACTCGTTTCCCGACTCGTTTCCCGTGACTCAGTCCTGTCATAACACGTTTGACAGACGCGTCATCAACACTGTCCAACACTGTGTGGAATGAGTTGACAATAGTCACGTGACAAAGCGATAGGAGACGAATCAAACGTGTTACAACGGGTTCTTGTTACCAGGCAACGGCTGGTCGCTTACTCTACTATCACGTGACGCGTAAGTACTGGTGCTGTGGGCGCTTTACAAGACGCTACTGGATACACAGCCTCCGCGATTTAGGTTTTCAGGAGTAGATGAGGGTTGGGGGGGTCAGTTTGGTGGATGGAGAAGTGGAGGTAGAAGCATTTTACTGGTACCATTGTGATCGTCTCGGTTCAAGGAGAATTTTGCACTTTTCCATTTCCTTCTACCACCTCTAAATCGCGAGATAAAGTGGTCTATATCCTCCCACTACACTGTATGTAATGTTGCTTACAGCACCCCAAGACGGACAAATAATTATCCGTGCCGATGAAGCCGGAGTTGAGCCGTGTCGTGGTTATTATGGTCAAACGGGTCAAACGGGTCAAACGGGGTCAACTCGAGGTCAAAATTTGGAAAAAAACGACTCCAAAAAGTTTTCAAAAAAACGTCGAAAACCACCAAAAACATGTATAGGTGGTGATACTATGACGAGGCTGAGCTCTGGGTAGCACTATAACAGAACTAGGTGTATGATACAAGAACATACAAGGTAGAAAAAGGTAGTAAAACGCGGAATATCCGTATCCGAAATACCACGATCAGTCAACACCTGTAGATACACCTGTAGATACTAATATACTCCTGTTATCCTGTTTCTATGGTTCTTGACTTTTCATTTCTTCTTTTCTCTAAATCTTTTTCAAATCTCACTTTGAATCTTTTTTGCCGAGGTCTATCATAAGTGTAGGGTTGCGATACTAATGGGGGAAAGCGATGTTGTATGTGGCAATTTGTTTGTGGCAATTTGTTGGCCGAGATTCTCCCGTGTCATCTCTTATTTGTCTGGATTCAATATTTCTCCATTTCACCCCTTCTGCTACCCCTATCTATGGCGAGGCTGCATAAAGTTGCTGGGCCGGTTGTCTCTTTTTTTGCACTCTTGGTTCTGGGTTTGTTCATCCACCTTTTTGTTTCTCGACCAAACTTTAGCCTTTGCCTTTGGCCCACAGCGGCACAACTTTATACTTGACGATATAGAGATAGTCTTGTCAAGGAGGACGGGAAGATAGACAGCAGGTAACGACAACACAGGACGGCAGCGACAGGGCGAAAGACGACAACGACAGGTGATACGACCGTCAGATACACAAACACGTCACCAGTACTTACACATCACCACACCACATTAATCTACCACTTACATCACACCATCTACAGGTACCCACGACACTCTTCACCACACCACCACACTCCTTCTCCACATGCACTTGGCAACATTTCCGGCGCTGGCAATATCGGCGCTGGCCCTGGTACTGTGGGCCACGGTGGCGACGCACGCGCACAACACCAACTCGTGCCACATGAGCTACATGAAGCCCGACATGGTGGAGCTGTCGGGCTTCAACACCAGCCATACGCCGCTGGCCCACAAGTACTCGCTGCACTTGTACCGCGAGCTGGACGTGGATCTGAGCCGCGAGGTTGGCGGGCGGCCGGTGCTTTTTGTGCCCGGCAACGGCGGCTCCATGCGCCAGATTCGAAGTATAGCCGGCGAGGCGGCCGTCCAGTATTGGTCGTGGAGGAATCAGACGAGGGAGGGGGCAACAGCATTACGTAATATTGCATGGGAGGGACAACGAGAGGGGCAGGGGCAGCAGGAGGACCAGGAGGAGGAGGAGGAAGATCGAGTTCTTCTCGAAGGCACGACATTGGCCATGTCAGAGGATATCGACGTTAGTAAGCAAAAACCAAGGTCGAAGACGAAACGGAGGACGAAATCTGAATCAGCTCAGTCGGCTGATTCTAACGAGCCGAAGAAGTCGGCGAAATCGGCAAAATCAGCAAAATCGGCTGACTCAAAATCGGCTGACTCAAACTCGGCTGACTCAGCTGATTCGTCAAACTCATCTAGGCCATCTAACTCGTCTAGATCTCAGGGAAGGTCCGGTAAATCCGAACCCGCTCAAAAGCCTCGAGAGCCATCTCAGTCGTCTGACGACGACTTCGATGCTCCCCTCGACTTCTTCACCGTCAACTTCCAAGAAGACCTCACCGCTTTCGACGGAACCACCGTCATCGACCAAGCAGAGTACCTCAACCAGGCCATTGCATACATTCTCTCGCTCTACTCTGCCCACCCCAATCCTCCCACCTCCGTCATTCTCATTGGCCACAGTATGGGAGGCATTGTGGCCCGTGCCATGGTCACGTTGGACTCGTACATCCCCCAGTCCATCAACACCATTCTCACCTTGGCCACTCCCCACGTTCTTCCTCCAGTCTCGTTCGATAAAGGCATTGTTGGACTGTACCACGATGTCAACGAGTTTTGGAAGAAGGAAACCGTTCCTGGAGGCAAACTCGAAGACACTCTCCTGGTGTCTGTAACTGGAGGAATTCGAGACCAGATGATTCCTGCAGAGTATTCATCTGTCGACACGTTCCTTCCCCCCTCCAACGGCTTTGCAGTGGCCACCACGTCCATTCCCGGCGTGTGGATGAGCATTGATCATCAGGCCATGGTCTGGTGTCATCAGCTCCGTCGAGTTCTCGCAGAAACTCTTCTTGTAGTTGCTGGAGAGACGTCTGAAAAGGTGTCCACCAGACTACACACGTTCCAAGAGTACTTTCTCTCGGGTATGGAGCGTGTCGAGGAGACGAGAGACGAACGAGATCAAGACGAACGGGACCAAGAGACCCAGTCTCCGCTGACGCTGGATACACTGGTGGCTATCAACACTCCCCTAACCACCACGTCCAACATCATCATCAACGACCACTCGCCCAACCAGCTGGTCAAGACCAAGAGCTACTTCAAGTTCCCGGTGCTCAAGGCGTCGGAAATCAACGAAATGAGCAAGTCGTTTGCCATGCCTGTTGAGCGGGAAAAGTCTCTGTTGGTCAAAACAAACATGCCCCTGGAAGATGTGCATATTTTGGTGTGTCGAACCAACACTGGGGACGTGGATACTAACGGGTTTTCGTTCCTGAGATACGGAAGCAAATCCAAGGGAGTGCGGGTCGGAACAGATACTCTAGTCTGTGCCAATGTCGCTGGAGAAGCGGTGACTATGCCTTCTTCCATCAAGTATGCTACTGAAGCAAAGATCCCAGAGGAAGAAGATGATAGTCTGGAAGAAGATAGTGATGTGGTTGAGAGTATTATGACTACGCCATTGTCAGAGTACATTCAGTTGGATGCCAAGTCACTAACTGGGTTCCAGTACGTGGTTGTTATCGACAATACTATCACTGAAACGCTCTCTTCAGACTCATATCTTCTTGCTGAAATGGCTCTACCCTCAGATATGGCTGTGGTTGCTCTTCCTACCTGGTGGGAGGTTCTCAAGGTGGGTAGATTCACCATTGAACTGCCTGAAAAGCGAGCTCTTTTGACTAAAATCTCTCTGCCCCACTTTTGGTCTTCTCTTGTGGCCTTTTCCATCAGACTCTCCACCTCAGACTCCTTCTCTATGGAGTACCAATGTGAAGCCAAAAAGAGTATGGGTTCTGAACATGACGTTCTGTTTGCCCCGCTTCTGATGCAATACTCTGCTCAGCTCCATGAAGCAAAGTTCACCACCAATCTCTGTGGAGGATACGAGCAAGGTACTCGAGTCGCTGTCCATGGAGGAGCTCCCTACATGCCTCTGGTTGAAGGAGGAGAGGTCTCTGGAACTGACCTTTATCTCTGGACAGATTCGTCGTCTAGATCGTCAGAGTCTTTATCTCTAACACTCGAGATCGACCTCTGGGGATCTCTAGGCCGATTCCTCGGCTTTTACCGGGTCATGTTTGCCATTTTCCCCATGTTCATCTTCCTGTGTCTGTTCATGATCCAGTTTCGGGTCTGGACTACGACCGAGCTCTTTGTTTCGCTCGACGACGCGCTGGACGTGTTTGTGGGTTTCCAGCTACCTTGGATTCTTGCTGGCTCTTGCGTCATTCCGTTTGTGCCGCATTTCCTCGTATCCCTGCTGTACCCCCAGATGAGTCAGCCTGGCCAGTTCTTCCTTGGTCTGAACGGCACCCATCTATGGTTCCTGGGCCCCATCAGCTTAGTAATCGCTACTGGAATCGTGGTTGTTCTACATTGGCTGCTTCAGATTCTGACCAAGACCGTTTGTCAGAGCTACTACGTGCTTGGACTGGCTCCCATCGCACCCGAATCGCCCTTTTCCGTGCGTAGAATCGTCACCATCTCCTTTCTGCTGCTGCTCGTGTTCAAAATCGTGCCCCACCAGTTTGCATTCATGGTGGCTGTATTGGTGATGGTCATGGGAGCAGGTAAAGCACGTGTTGGACGTCTGGTCCCCTCAGAAGAAGACAAGGATACAAAATCTGCTGAACCCGCAATCATCACAGACTCCAATCTCATCAACTACACGCATTCTCTGCTGCTGTTACTGGTGCTACTCTTACCCATGAACGCCCCCACGCTCGTGGTGTGGCTGCACAACATGGCCAACAAGTGGCACACGCCTCTGGAGTCGCACCACGAGGTGTCTGCGATTCTGCCCATTCTTCTGGTGGTGCTCACGTCGTCGCGGGGCATTATGATCCGGCTGCCGCAGTCGAAAAAGGCTCTCTACGCCACCTTTGCATTTCTGGCGTACTTTGCTCTCTTTGTTCTGTTCCACGGCGTGGTCCATTCGTACCGTCTGCATCTGCTCACCAATGGACTGTCGCTGTGCTTGCTCTACTTGAGTGTTTAGACAGGGAGGAGGGGGTAGTTACTGGAGGACACTAGGCATTTCACTGGAGCTCAGGCTTCGTTTGTATTATATTATATCATCATTAATGAGAGGAGACTGTAGGGGTAGTAAAAGAAGTAGGAGAAGAGGAAACGGGAACAGACAGAAATGTGGACTGTATTGAAGAATCATGGGTACAGCGGAATAGCGTGTAAGTACAATGTCAATAAGCTTAGTATCATAGAAGCATAGGTATTATGACAGATCTTGAATCAAATAGACATAGGAACATGAGTATTAAAGAAGTTCGAATCGAAGCATGATCAATTCTAATCAGAGAGCTGAGTGTTGAGCCTGATTTCAAAGTCAAGACTCTGATTCAATATTTAATAGAAACGTTTCTGGGTGGAGGATAGCACTATCTTCCTGTAGCTCTAATATAGTCCATAACCATTGAATGTCTAAGATGAAGGGGATGCTACAATAGCCTACAGTTCCTCTACACTAATGAATACCTTAACTATGGTCAATCTACTTGTATATAGATAGAATGTGGTCGTAGTTTTGCTGCCAGTCAGGTTCTTATATGGAAGGAGAATTGTCTCTTTCTTATGAGTGCCAATACCAGTGTGGCCAAGTCTTATTTATACTCTTCAATGTTACAGTGACTTGAACAAGTACACCTAACCGAGCTCTATAAAGGCCATTTGGTCACGTGACTTTCACCGACAAGATACTGGAGTCTGAGGCATTCCAATTTGGTGTGATTTGATCAATAAGCCCCTTCCCTTGTCTTTGCACCCCTCCATACAGACCCTCCACTTACACTTTACTTAGCATTTACTTGGAGGCAGAAGATAGAAATAATGTGGAAGATGATACGAGTGCTAAAAGTACTGTTACTTGTAACATTGATAAAAGGAGACTACTTGGAGCTACTAGTGGAACACTCAGGTATTTTTTTTATTTACTCATTCTGATGGTCAGTGATAATATCCATAGATGTCCTGTTCTGACCTATACCGTTGTAGGAGTTGCTTCACATAACAAGCAGATGCCGTTCTATTGAATTTTTCGAGACCCTCCAAAAAAGACTTGATAAAGAGATATTCTAAGGTATGAGCTGCACTCTTTAAGTCATTGACATATTGCTGGTAGTCATGAGTTGCTAATTACTCGGTTGAGACCGGTACTGGTGGTGTGACAATGTATAGGTTACATCCCAATAACGAAGAGATATGGTAGTAGAAGCGTATTGATATCGATTCCAGAAGTGGGTACAGCAATGGTTACTACAGCAGCCATTCTACTCATTGAGTTCTCTAGGAATTTTATCATTCAAGGGCATTACTCTCGATTCAGAATCAAGCCATACCCAGAGAACACCCAACAAGAGAAGGCCCATGAACACGTCACGTCTAACAATACATCCTACCGGTACTGTTGATGTCGTATTGGGTATGGGCTTCGCACTAGACAATCTTTTCTTTTCTGAGCTTGTATGGTCTTCTCTACAGTCCAGAGTGCAACACGAATAAGTGGATAGGTAGGGTATATTCTGTAAAGAACCATCAAAGAGAGAAAACAGAAAAAGAAGAGCGATAACTATGCCTAACAATCTGGAAGTACTACATTGGTCTTTTTAGTATCAAAGTATCTCTAGGTTAGGGGTCTGCTTTTTATCTTTCCGTGCTTCGGTACTTCTTCCAGTGCACCTATTGACACATCCCAAAAGAGCCATGTCAATAGTATTATGAGAAGCGGAAATTCATATTAAATACGGCTAACAATACCGTATTGGGGCTCTTGCAGGTGTGATAAACGAGATTCTGTTTAAATTTTGCATTTATACTGCTTCTTAAAGGACTCTATTCTACCATGACAGTAGAATGAGTGGGTCCAAATCCATCACTACGTCAGTTACAACAAAGAGGAGTTCAAAACAAGCATCATCTGACCCCAAATCTTCCACATTTGAACTCCCCCTTTTTCTACCTCTTTTATTCATCTCAATCAACACATCAATTCATTAGTATAGGGTATGTAAGTAGAGTCAGTCAGTCAGAGTCAGTATATAAGCCTTTGGTCAGTCAAAGAGTCCGTCGCTAAGTTGCCTTCTCGTTAACCTCTTCAAAACCCGTGTTCAAAAAAGTCATATCACTTTCAGGAGAAGGCATGGCTGGGGAATGGACACTGCTGCTGCTATCGTCATCTTTAACGGTCGAAAAGGGTCTCATTCTGCTGAGGAACAGCTTATTAATCCGTTTCTCCTTCTTGGGAACCTCAGCATCGTCCAAAGCGCTCATCAAATGGTTAGTTTGCTTCTCGTCTTCATTGACACTAGTGGCCCAAATGGACGACAAAGGTAGAGACAGGACAACAATGAGATACGCCACTCCTGAGAGAATCCACGAGTGTTTTTGAGGAAGAGCGTAGTTGATGATGATGAGAATGGCAGGGACTACAAGTGATTGAGTCGACATGATAATCAGAACCTTTGTGTACCCTAGAGGTTTCTTTCCAAGTGTTCTTCTCACTCTAATAGCCATGACCAGCTTAGCTACCAGAACAAGAGAAGCTAGAGAGATGGAACAGGCAAAAGAAACGTCGGAAGCTAGTCTAGTCCATCCCATATGTCTCATAATTCGCTGGGGTGAAGTCAGAGTCACACAAGAGACGATAGTATGGGTAGTCCAAAGAGTGAAGACGACCAGAGAGAGGATAATGAGAGCCATGGTAATGTAGATTCTCGACTTGAGCCAAGCGTGGAAAACTGACCGAGTTTGAACGGCCAACGAAACTTGAACCGACGAGATCATAAACAGAATGAAAATGTTGGCCGCAACAGAGACATTAATGTCCTTTGTATAGTCCAGTTTAGGGTCCAGCAGATACGTGATCATCATCATGACTGAAGCAAAAGGACCGAGTAAGTATCTGAAGTAAAGAGCAGCATGGACAATGAGAAAGATGAGCGATGCCTGATTGGCCAAAAACAGGATTTTCGTTCGGTTCTTCTTACTGACCAGATGCATAGCAATGAGGGTCAGGACAGCTGCTCCTACTCTGACTCCAAAGAGAATAGCTAGACGTAGTCTGTTTTGGTACACCTTTTCCACAGCCTTGAGAGCCACTTGGCCGAGTATAAGATCCTGTTCAGGCGAAGTGATGGAAGCCACCAGAGTGTTGATATCGAAATCCGGAGGAGGAAATTGTTTGTCCATGGGAAGAGGGGTTTGGTGGTTTTTTTTGGTGGAGTGTTTGGATTGTTTTTGTCTGTAGAGAGACTGTCTACGCTGGAATCGCCGTCTAATATATACATTTCTGTTTTGCCCTCTCCATCTCCTTTTTCAGACTAAGTTCACGCCCTCCATGTGCCTCAACCAACTTCCTATTGACATCGCCAGATTGAGAAGAGAGGTGCAGGTAGGAGTGCGGCGGAGTGCAGGTGGGAGGTACGAAAAGAGAGGTCAGATGACGGGTCGAGGAATAGGAGAAAAGTGATCTATACGGTGGAGTCACGTGTCCTTTGACTTGTCGGGGGAAATTAGTTCTTTAGAGATTACAGGTCATTAGAGTGGTACACTGGTATATCTTTAGTCTGTTCAAATTTGAGATTAGAAGTGGTAGCAGAAATAAGCTTTTTCGTGTGGGAAAAGAGGAGGAGAGGGGGGAATACTAGGAGGCTGAATATGAGAGATAAATTGCTGGAATTTTGAATGTGGCTTACTGACGGTGTTATTAATCAACTCTCAACTTTTCAGCTTTCCAACACCTTTATTCGTTCTTTTATAGTCACTTTAACTCCCACTCAGTCCCACCTGTATAACATAATATGGGGCTCTGAGGGGACCACCCAGGACAAACAGAAAGTTGCTTCATTGGCTGAAAAGGTGAGCGTAGATAATTAAACGGGTTATTATTGCAATATGTGCTTTGAAAAAGTCTCCAGGTTGATATTGAACCAAAAAAAGGCGAGTCAGAAGTGTCCTACGGTAAGGGCAGGTGAAGAGCTTAGCTAGGTAGTTTTAGAAGAGTGTTTTTCAGTGAGTTTTACCGAGACATACTGTACCTCATTGTCTGACTAAGAAGCACATTATAACACCCCTACCAACGCCAAAACACTCCTGACACTCTCAGAAGCATCGCTATCGTATACACCCCCTCATTCCGACCATTTCTACACCCTTACCCCCATCCCTTACTCCATCTCCTGTAGCCCTTCCCACTATCCTATTGACATGGCTCAATTGAGAAATGCCACACACCAACATTGCTGAATGTTTTCATAAGGGACAAAGTAAGCGGGGGAAACGTACGACAGAAAAAATAATCCGGGTCACGTGATCAAACAAACCTGGGTCCAAGTCTTATAATATCACTTCACCTTAATACTCCATGTTTGTCAAAAGTAGTCCAATCTGAAAAATAAAACGGGGAATCGTCTCAGAAAGTAATTCTGATTCGAATAAGCCTGGTTTTGTTAAAATCCGACAACAATTGACCTTTTTCTGAGTTGAGCCTTCATATTCCGTATTCTCCTTCAGTTTAGCTTCCATAATATGACTGAACATGCTCTTCATAATTGTCCCTCTCCTGGATCAATTTTCGCTCAAAAACGTTCAAAAAAGTCACAGCACACTTCACTCACATCCAGCACCATTTTCCACTTTTCCATTTTTCTCCATCTCTTCTGGCTCTTAGTTTACAAGGAGGTCTATTCCATCCCCCCAATTTATGCCATATCCACTGTTCCACTTGTAAATAAAGTTCTGCAACTTCTCCCTCTCCCACAACACTGCAGTCTACTCTCTTCTACATCTCCACACCACCCAGTAAAAACTGTACCCTTGTTCAATCGCTTGTCCAACATGTCTCTAACGGAACAGCTGGCAAGCCTCAACCAGGTGGCCGCCATGGCCGCCAAAGATTCGGCCTTGTACGAGCAGTATGTCCCGTCGTTGCTGGAGCTCTCGGCTCGGCCTGAAAAGGAGCTCAAGCAGTGGCTGGCCGATTTTCTGCTCGATGCGCTGGCGTCAGCCCTAGCCCTTGAAAAACGACGAGACCTTGCTCTCAAGGCGCTCACCGTCGTCGAAAAGTTGATGGACGGAGAGGTGAGTAGTACAGGCGATAGCCTGACCATGACATTACCCTGAGCACGACATTACTAATGTCACTTTTATGACGTCACAGCATTGCTCTGTTACGTCAGCATTGCTCTGTTACGTCAGCTACCTTACAAGGTATTGCTTCTTCTTTCTACTACGTACTCAGCTGGATGTTGATCTGACCTGGTTTGATGACCTCGTCAACTCAACGTTTAGCTTAGAGTGACTACGACATTACGGCTACAGCATGACGGTATTGTATGAACAGTACAACGACATCAGTTCGACAACAGTATCCACATTATGAGCAGTATCACACGACAGTTCACGTGACTTTCTTTTACTTTCAACATCACGTGACTTCCTTTCACTTCCAACCACGTGACTTACGTTCACTTTTTTTATCGCACATGCTCCCTTACATGTGTCCATATTGTAGATTATGACAGCGACAGGTTTGGTGGGCCGTAATCCGATCGTGTATCTGGATCACCGGCTTCCACCAGCACATTGACATAGCTAGACGGGTCAGGGGGTGACGCAAAGTACACTGGTCGACTTATAAGTGGGCGTTATGACGGGATATTGAGGCTATAATGAGACGGTTAACTGGTTAGCACAGCTACGAGAGGCTCAAAGCAAAGCAAAGCAAAGCAAGTCAAAGATCTTTTCCTCTTTCAGCAGTGGAATCCTATCTGTCTCTATGAAAAGACTTGGTTGTCGAAGAGATATTTATGCTATTTGACTTGACTCTACTTTCTACTGGCAGAGCGAGAGAGATCATGTACCAATGTCAACTGTTTGAGGAGATCTCCGTTCCGAACAGGTTTCTGACTGCTTCCTTTGTTGCTGTACACTCACCAGCCTCAGCTTGTCGTCTATCCTGTATAGCATTGACTTCGCCCCAACTCTCATGTTCATCTAGGCAACTCGAACACTTTTCAGCTGCTTCTGTCTAGCTGACTGTGACTGCTCAGACCATGGTATATCTATTGGTAGATCTACGTTGAGTTGTCTGCCTTCTCCTGATGACCGATATGATGTCTCTAAAGCTACCTGACTGTCTAGCTCTAACTGTTCGCCACTTCAGTATGCTAATCAGACGGTCATACAAGAGCTGAGCCAAACCCACTGATCACTTCCATTGTAGACCCCCTCACTTTCCCCCCATCTGCTTCTCTTATCTGTCGACTCTGCCCTACAGCTGTCTATCGTCTTGGTACCACTGTGCTACTGTCTTCTGTCTGTCATTGTACTACATGATGCTACCATGATGGTCAAGCTTCTCTATTCAAGTCAGCCTGTCCTCTTTCTACTGTCTACTGCTCCCTACTACTGTTCTTTACTGTCACTACTGTCTACTGTTACTACTGTTACCTTTTCGCTTTTTGGGTCCGCTCGAGACCTCCGGCCTCTCGCTACCATACTAACCCAGGCAAAAACCCCCATCCTCCTCTCTGCTCTCATCTACCCTCTGGTCTTTTCTGCTGTTGCTTTGAACCCCAAACTCTCGGCCGAATGGACCACTCTGACTGCTCTCAAGGAACGCATCTCCTCCATCTGGGGAGCCGATCCTTCTCCTTCAGTTGAAATCGCATGCATCAAATTCGCCCAGCAACTTGTCCTGGTTCAGTCACGTGGCCAATCTGGTCCTGCTGACCCCCGTCTAGCTGCCAGATCCAAGCCTTCTACTGAAGCTAACATGAGTATGGTCCCTCCTAACCATCCTCTAATCCACAGATCTCTGGAAGCTGAAGGTCAGGGAAGTCTAGACCGTCTTCTAGGCAACCTAACAGGCGACGATCTCTCTTCAGATGACCAAAAGATCAAAGAACCAATCTTCACAGCTACAGTCTTTGCTCTGGCTCCTATTTTGAAACAAAGACCGGAATACGGCAACAGAATCCTGCAAACTGTGTTGGCAGTAGATCCTGTAGCTATGGAGACGAAATTCACTTCAAAGCTCGCTGTCAGATTCTGCGAAAAGTCTCTCAAGATGCTCGTCACCCATTGTCTTCGAAACAAGATCCATGTCCAACTAAGACATCGAATGGAGAGGTTTTTGGCCGAGGTTGGAAAAAAGAGAGCTGCTCCAGTGGAAGATCACATGACCAAACGTCAAAAGACGGAAGAACCGGTCAATTCGGCCTCAGCTACTCCTACTCCTACTCCTGTCAATATGAGTACTACCATGCCTGCCAATGCTGACTCATACAGTGCTCTGTTTACTCTCATTCCAGCTAATGATCCATTGGTAGCGTTTGACGCTCGAACGTTGCCCCAACAACTGGCTCTTCAAATTGCTCTAACGGGGTTATTGTCTGTCGATGATGCTGTTCTAAGAAGTAGAGCAGGAGTAGTCAAACAGAGATGGGACAACTGGCAACAACAGGAGAAATTAAAGGAGGAAACAAAGAGACAACAGCAACAGGAGGCACGTGACCAACAATCAAGAAGATCCGAGTCACATGACTATAGATCCGAGTCACGTGATTACGACGACCGCGACCGAGACCGAGACCGTGACCGTGGAAGAACAATGTCTCGAGACCACCACCAACACCATACACAACGATCCCGAACCCGATCTCGGTCACGTGACGTCAGCATGGATTCACGTGATTCGCCCGTATCACGTGACTCGTCCCTGGATTCCCGCGAATCCGATTATTCTCAAACAGAAAACGATTCTGCTGTCACCTTCCAGCTCCCTCCACCCGAGCCCTTATCCGAGTCTGAAAAGTTTACTGCTGGTACTGAAATCGTGTCCCGGTTCATGGGTCAAAAAGACGTTGCTGTAGCGACCGCCAAGGCCCTGGATATCCAGAAAAACGCCATTTCCAAGCTCGCCATTAATGAGTGGACTGGCGGCTCTTGGATGGTCATTTTGAGTCGATTGTTGAGTCGAGGATTGGCCTATGATCCTGAAACGGAACCTAAGGAGTCCCTTAAAGTACAGCTTTCCAGTCATATTCGAAACCAGCTTTTGAATATGGCCACTACTGCCTTCACAGCCAACTTTGAAGATATCATGACTTGGCTGAATGAAGAGTGGTACTCGGAGCTCATTCGGTATGGTAAAGTGGACCCTTCTACGTCTGTTTACTACGAGTATGCTTCTCGAATCATGGATACTCTAGTTCAGACCATTGATCCTGATAACTGGAAGTACGCCATCCGACTGGTAGGAGAGCTTCCCGAGCTTGATTACGGGCTGGTTAGTAAACTCAAGCATCTTCTGATTGATCCAGATCGGTCGGTGATTGGAGTCCGGTCTCTCAAGTACCTTATTATGATGCGTCCTCCTTCTCGAGGCTATTGTTTGGACGTCATTGAAGAAGTGTACCAGGAGAATGAGAGTCTGAGAGGTGGATTCAAGCAGTTGCTGACAAAGTATAGACCGTTGGTGATTGAGGGGGTGGAAAAGAAGTTGCTTGAGGCAAAGAAGGAAGAGGAGGTCAAGCAGGAGGCATAATGGTAATAGATGTAACTGTAACCATAGTGAGTGACTGATGTAGTAGTGTAGACTTGTAGACGTAACCCCAATGATAAAATCACGATACCGATGTGTTGATTCTTGAGAGTGGAGTTTTATATACCTTTTTATTCTTAAGATGCATTAACTGATGTAGACCTTGGAGAGTGTTGATAAGACTACACGACTGAGGGGTGTTTTAGACGGCTTTTGAATATCTAAAGGCACTGTAGTAGTATTTAAGAGATGGGGATTCCAATGGTGTAGTTATTGTTCAAATTGGAGCACTATTGAATGAGTTGTGGTGCATTATATAGAGCTTGATAGTGCGTTGTCGTAACGTAGTCTTAATAGTAGATGAAGAAAACAAAAGTGAATCTAAATAATGGCACAGAGTGTACCAGGGTACTAATTAGATGTTTTTGAGACTTCCCAGTGCCACATAGGTCTTTTTTTTTTTTTTTGAAAATGATAGTCCTCCTTAGAACATCATGTAACACTGACTACACCATCTCTCCTGTTGAGTACTGATAGACTCTGAAAACTATCCGGGAGATGTGTATTGGCTTGGAAGGCGCTTTAATTAGTTTTTGAACATCTTCGTCAGCTACTTTCCCTCTTTTTTTTCATAAAGTCATCGTACAGCTATTACTTAAAGCTATCAAGAGTGCAACAGAGTAGAACAGAGTAGAACAGCAGAACAGATATCAGTAGTCTGAACAAACTATACCGACACAGAGCCAGAAAAGTAGACAGGTCATGGACATGTCTCAAGAGCCAAAGTCTCACTCCTTCTAGTATTAGTAGTTATGACTAATTACCGAGGACGAGTTAGACCAACCAAAACAGTACTAGATAAGAGGTGTACGCTTAAATGTTAGAGAGAGTCTCATATTGTATGTATTCCCCATCTGGTCGCTGTCTTCTTCTGTTACTGTGTTTCTTACGTTACTTGTCTAAAGGTCGACCCAAGGTCCATATTGTCATCTTTAGAGTCATAGACTTCTTCATAAAAATATCATATAAGTAACTGGGGACTTGAGATACTGATTGCGGTGGTTTCTGAGAACTTTCTGGACACATTTGAAGCTCTCTATTACTGAACAACCTTGGTTTACTCTAACCTCATACCATGTCCTTTACAGTGAGGTATCGTATCCCTGGATACTGTTAGGGGGTATGTAGAGTTGCTGATAAGCATTCCTAATACACTTTGAACATGTATACAAGTCCTCGCCTCTTTTTTTTATTCTTTACATTGCGTTATCAAGCTGGTTATTACACGTTCAAGAACAATAGACCACACTCTCAACACTACATTTAATAAAACTAAATAAAACTGCCTACTCCTTGGCATCCACAGACAACGTACAAAAGAGCAATTCCAACACTTGCTCCTTGTCCCAGCTCTCAAACAGCTCTGAATGAGAAGAGATCTTTCTGTCTGACAAATTCTTCGCCAAAAAGTGTTTCATTTCGTCATGGTTGGCTTTTTGAGCCCTATTCCAGCCTAGTAGAAGATCTTCGATACTGGTTTCCTTGTTGACAAGCTCTTTAATCTGTCTAACTGCTTCTTTAGCCAGGTCTGGAAGAAGATACATGTCGGCCATTTCAAGAAGACCCGTAGCTTCTTCCAACGAGAAAACCGGCTGCTGTTTGTAAATATGAGCTACCATGTGAGAGACCCAGCTTCTAGGAAAGTCAAGGTGCAATTTCTTCTCAGTTCTCTCTTTGCAATCGTTGGACATCATGCTTTTGAAGAATGGCCAACACGTATTGAGAATCAAAGAATGGACCGGAATCTCGTCTCCGTCGTTTTGACAGACAATAACAAAGTCAGAGTCTTCACAATTGTTGAAAAGAACTTCTCCAAGAGAAGGAGCGAGGGTTGAGATGGGTGCAGCGGGTGTAGAATTCTGCTCCAGAGATATTTTTTTCTCGCTGAGAGCAGTGTCAAAGTAACTCTGAGAAATAGATGAGTAACCCGACGACAAACTGACTTTCCCTTGGGAAAGCACTATTGTAATCGCCGCCATACCATAGCTGATGAAGATGGAATCACCATTGAAGAAGTAAGTCCAGCTTATAAAATGAAATACCTGTGCAAATGAGACTTTTCTATCTTCTCGTGAGCTGGTGACCTCAAAAGTCGAATACGTAACTCCCTCTGAATCAATTTCCTGGCTCTTCAACAGACAGGATAACACCCCAAAGCGATCATAGACAACCCATATGGTCCTGTTCTGTCCTAGATCAATTTCAAGCACCTCACCTCTCCTTTTGAAGATTTCTCGGGGGTAGACAACTGGTGTTGGTTCGGTAGCCATGTTAATGGTACAAGAACTTTGAGCTGGATAATGTCTTTTATATGATTTGACGAGCTTTTCTTTTTGGCAACTGGTGTCATGATTAAGAAGGCAACTCGAATATCCAGGAGTAGCCGTTTCGGTCCAGAATTTTGGTCACATGGGAAACCGGCTACGGGAAGTCGAACGGTAGTGTCAGGTTTGGATAAAGATTGGTTTCAAAAGAGGTAGGGATAATTGCAGGAGTGGTGGTGTTTAGGCAATTTAAGGTGGTGTGGAGTTGCATGTGTGGTTTAGATCAAAATAGAGAAATATATCTTGTGAAGTATTGGTAGTATTGCAAAAATAAAGCCACTTTTGTACTGTAAAGTGGATGCAAGGATTCGATTGCACTGGTTTGATCAGCGGTAGGGGGTCAGGTCAAGGGTAATTACTCAAGTCAACGTAGTCCAACAGACGCACACTCACAGAAGACTCCAAATCTCACAAAGAAACATCCAAGCTGTATCAGCACTTCAGTGAAGTGCAACAGAGTGATAGTGCGGTGATATTCGTATATTATACAATTAGACGTGTTAAAACGGCAAATAGAATGTAGGGTAGATGTAGCGGTGTAGCAACCAGTACAGCTTAGACTTACAGAAGTAGAGACCGATCATGTTGGGACAGAACAATTGCAGTAGTAGCTTTTAAAACTATGCACCAGTACCGGTACTTGCAGTTGTATATTCCATTCAATAGACACTCCTACCATCTGTACCGGTACTTGTACAAGTATATGAAAAGTGACAGCAAACATCTTCCTACCATTAGCTTTAGCATCTAGATCAAATGTGGATTTGCATAGAAGGTGCAGATAAAATTCGCCTTTTTTTTATTCTTAAGATGCATTATTTCGAATCACCCCAATGTCTCACCTTTAGTATATCCTTTAAAGACGGGGATAACTATGTAACTTCCCATCATGGAGTTAGAAATGGGCAATTTCAAAATTGGGATGGAGTCACGTGAAGTATACCATTAGATAGAGAATTGCGCTAGGAGTAAAGCTGTCCTTTCAAATCTCAAAAACACCCACCAATTAACTCTCCAAACTCCACCTCGCTAAATCTGATAAGCATGTTATCAAAACTCAATCTTTCTCGAAATTTCCCAAAACGTATTCAACCAGAAGAAGTGGAATGAAGACATGAAAAACATCCACCAGAATCTCCAGACTTTTCCTGCAACCCTTATGACAAGATCTATAGGCTCAATTGGCAGTCATATTGCCAGTACAGCTTTCAAAGCAGACCATATAGTCGTAGGTACTGCTTGAGAAGACGGAGAAAAACGAACAAACACTTTCCAGGAAGACATCAACAAGGAAAAATTTATTGTCAAACGCATAGACAACATTCAGAGCAAAAAAGAACTCGAAAATGTCTTCAACAAACACTCAAATAAGTCTATTACACACTCTGCTTCGCTATGCACATTTGAAGTCTCGGAAGAACCTGGAAAAGATGTAATTCTTTCACATTGAAGGTCAGAGGAGCTCATCAGCCCTGTCAAAATTCTGATCGAAACTGTCTCGTTTCTTTTGATATTTTCCTATAACAGCACCCGACTAACTCAATGAAAGTGAGAGATTTGTAGAGTCGGTAAAAGGGGTGATTATGGGAGAAATTGGAGATTTGTTTATATCAATAGGAAGAAAAAATTCTGGAGAATACACTGGTGGTACTTGTTTACCCGTATCTAGTCTGGGGGGCAGTAAATTTTGACTTTCGCATACCAGCGAGACGCGTACTTTTCAATCAAAAATCGCGCCGATGGTTTAGTGGTAAAATCCATCGTTGCCATCGATGGGCCCCCGGTTCGATTCCGGGTCGGCGCAGACTGGTTACGGCCATATCCTGGTGAAAATACGGCTTCCCGTCCGATCAGCCATAGTCAAGCACCAGAGAGCCCAGTTAGTATTGTAGTGGGAGACCATACGAGAATCCTGGGTGCTGTAATCTTTTACATTCAGCTAACGAGCGTAGCGAGTTGGCTGAATTCTTTTGTAGGCGGTTTATTCATTCTACTCGTACTGTAGGAAGACTTGTTTTCTTTTGAAGTGTGCTGTGTTGAGTTGTATCTCCAGTCTCTGGTTAATCCAGGCTTTTCCTCTAAGGCTATTCTACAGCTGATAAGAAGTGGAGAAATAAAGGAATGCAGGTCTGAGAGTGGAAGGGGTGTATAAACAACTGTATCCAGAAGCATCTCTTTTTGATTGATGTACATTGGTACTTGTAGATCTTCAGAGTACTTGTATGTACAGTAGGAGCTGCTTGTTCTGGTGTATTACGACGAATGATACTGAATTTGGTGGTATGACAGTACCATTATATTGAGCTGGGTTTATAGAGCAAGCATGTGTAATTTGTTTTGTGATATTTGTAGTTTTGACCTTCCCAGTATCTCTCATTCAACGATAGCTACGACCATAACGTATAGTTGATGGTAAGAGTCAGAGAAGGCTATGTTCAGAGAACGCTCAAAGTAAGGCTTCATAAAGATTCAGAGCTATTTTCAAAGGACGAGAGACACTTATTTCAACTTATATGACCATGGGAGTCAGATTCAATAGAGCT
This sequence comes from Yarrowia porcina, assembly GCA_900519025.1. Classification (NCBI taxonomy): domain Eukaryota; kingdom Fungi; phylum Ascomycota; class Dipodascomycetes; order Dipodascales; genus Yarrowia; species Yarrowia porcina. The sequence goes on along the minus strand of ULGT01000014.1, from coordinate 613,890 downwards.
GAGATTGGGGTGTTACAATTGGAGTTTTCTACATACTGAGCTATCTACTTGTCTACAATAGAAAATCACACTACAAGTACGGTATGAGTACCGTAGCAACGTCTGATAGGAATGAGACGATCTTCTTGAGGTCATTTCATAGTTTTCTTTTCACATCCTTCATTATATTCACCTCGCTATGTAGTTAGCACTCTTCATATAGATGTAGTCTCCAACCTTGCAATGAAGATACAAAATAAAGACCTCTAACACACAGCCTAGACTTGACAGATGACTTCTTCACATCAAAACCACACCTCCAATGCCTCTACTTTACTTCTACTTCACTTCTACTGCTGCCAAGCCCCCACCCCATTAATGCAATATCTTACAGTTAGCTAAGTCAACCCACTTTTGACATACCCATCCAGCCACAACTTGGCACTCTTGCCCATAGCATTCACCACACTATGCCCATCAGCTGACGGTTTGCTTTTCAACCACTTACGAGCCATATAAACCTGTCTCTGATCAGGTAATCTCGTCCAATAAAACCACCAGTTCTGGTTCGATCTAGCCAGCTTCTCATGGCCCAGAAACGCCTCCTGCTGACTCATCAACCGTCCAAACTGAGTATGAACATGGGCGACTTCCGAATTGTGAGGATCAGGGTTGGGGTTGACAACGTTGACGGCCTCCGTGTCGAACGGCACGTGACGTAGATTTGTGGTTAGGGTCTGTTGTTTAGGGTCCACCACAATGTAATAAAAGGGGTCAGGAGAAGCCAACAGTTTAGGGTAATGAGGGTTGCCAGCTCCTCGCTCTATATCCCTAACCACAGGTTCCACTAGAGACGCCAGTTTCAGGTTCAAACTAGGGTAGACGATATCTCCAGTGGCTTTGTAGAGAAGAGCAAAGGTTAGGGGAGCTCTCTGGTAGACAACCAGATACGTCAGGCCGTACTCTTCAGTGCACGTGACTCGTTCCTTGACAACAAACTTGCCGTCTTCCACGTCATCTTCTGGAGCTATGGCTTCTTCCGAATTAGGAAAATGCTGTTTCCAGGGGTTCCAGGAGGTCAATGAAGAAACAGTGTTTTGAGTGAGAGTACCTAGCTTACTAATATAAGTAGGACTAGGGCTAGGGTTTTCAGAGGCGTAGTCTGCGAGCTGGGCACGTGATTTACGAATACTCACGTGACTCACAAACCCGGATTCCTCCGAAAACGCCATTTCGTCTCCGATATCACAACACTCTAGAAGCCAAGAAGAAAGAGGGTAACAAGAAGACGAAGAATAGACAATCTTCGAATGCCCCTGGGAACGAGTGGTCAGGTCACGTGACTCGCTTCTAGCAATGCTGCAATGCACCAGATTGGCATCCTTTGACAGAACTGCTTCAATCACTTGAGTGGTATCTTCAGATAGCTTGATACGGTCAATCTCAGTGTATGGAATAGAGTCCAGGATTCCTCTGGAGTGAAGATTGGGGTTCCAGCATGAAGAAAAGGCGTTAAAGAAGGACGATAGAGCGTCAGATGTGCGGATAGAGGAAGACGTGGACATTTGAGAGGAAGATAGAGAGGGAGTGGAACCACGTGATCCGTTGGGTGGAGAGAGGTGGTTTTTCGAAGTGGAAGATTCGGTACCGTTGGGTTTGTCATCACGTGATTTATCATGTGACTCATTCTCAGCTTTCTGACCATTCTCCGTGCTTTCTTCTTCAGACTTTGCATTGTCAGTCGTTCCGTTGGTATCCTCTTCAACGGTGGTATCTCCCTCATCACGTGATGTATCCTCTTCCTCACGTGATGTATCACATGACTCACTACCCACCTCCTCACATTCCTCACGTGACAAAACCTCTTGAGATAAGCTGCTCTTTGGTTTGTCCTTCAGATTGATCTTCAGACCACTCACATGACCCACGTGACTGACGTCACGTGACTCACGTTCGTTAAACAACCTCCATCTCATCCAACACTGTTTAACCTCTCCTATCATGACATCCACTCCACTCAACCCCTTCATATTGTACTCCACCACCACTCCATTTCGCACCTCTACAGGCAAATGGACACAAAGAGCCGCCCAGATATCGCCCTCCAAGTTGATGGCGAGTGTTCGGGTCTTTTTTGAGGTCACGTGAGTCAGTTTCTCTCCTCCACTGAGTTCTTTACTGAACTCCACCATTCCCTGGGCCAGTCCAATCTCTCTTAATTGTTCATTTACAGAGACAGGCCCATCTTCTGAGTGAAAGTAGAGTATCTGTTTGTGTAATTCCTTTTGTGTAGTTCCCAGAGTCGGATTGTAGATGCACAGGTAGCGTAGTTTGGCCGGTATCAGGTCCATAGTTGCAATGATGGTGATGTGGAGAGATGCAGCAGGATGCATGTTGGAGGTTGATGTGACGGAAGGTTATTTGCCACTGTGGGAGAGTAGGTGGAATGATGACTGAAGTAGAGCTTGTGGAGGTGAGGGAACAACGTAGAAATAATGATAGAAGCTACGAGAAGGTACATTCAAATTTTCAGCCAGATTGGAATATTTTTCATGAAGTTGAGAGGACCCAAGAGATGAGGTCATTGAACTTAAACCGAGTGATGAGATGGGTTGAAGGAGGATAAGAGGGGGTTGAGATGGGATAGAATGGGTGTTTTTGGTGTCGTTGGGGTGCTGGAAATCTCCTCAATTAGTCAGCATTATCAGAATTACTAATTCCGAAATATTTTTATTTAGTACTGAATTCGTCCCAGGACCTGAAATGTAACAAGGGAAGAGTTAGATGAACCAAGATCTAGATGGACTATCAAAATATCTATGACCATTACAAGGGACTTTATCATCTGGCTCACTCATAATCTGTTATATTTCTCCGAGGACAAGTTGATATTATTCAGAAATCACTACAGTAGTCGAAGGGAGACGAGGTCTACTGATGTATCATATCAGAAGCTTCTATCGGTTGACTGCTCAAGTCTATGGCAGGTCATTCGATTGGAGAAGGGATGTGACCTTAACTGAACGTATGAGAGGAATAATGGAATAACTTAGGATGATAGGGAACCTCATCAGTCAGGAAGAGAGTATTCTAACAAGAGCAAAAGATGCAAATACAAGATCAGTCCGTCACATACAACTCAGAGTATCGTCCGTATTTCATTCAAATTGAATATCTATCAAGTGACTACCTCTCTCTAAAAGAAGACTATCAGATCTCTTTGATGTAAGAGTAGCATGTAGATGGTCAAGAGGGACCTCTCTTCCAACATGTCCTCTTATGCTTATTGTATTGAGCTGAGTATGAAGTATCAGCACCAAAGAGTCCATCAATCTCCCTAAGTAAGCAACATAAACACAAGCTGAAGGTACCGATTTATTCAGAACGATCTAGTGATTCAATATATCAACTTTTCAAGATCTCGTACATTCTTGAATACCCCCCAAAATGTGCCTTCATTTCCTCCCAGTTCTTAAATTAGCCTAATTTCACTTTTACTTGACCTCAGTTGGGAGAGTCAAGTGAGGGAGCCCAAGAAGATAAGAGTAAAACATATACTCACATAACTCGAGATGTAGACTAGCTACAGATTAGCTGAGGATACCACCAGATAGAGCACATTCTCAGCATTCCAACGGTACCTTTTAAACCCCTCTACACCCACTCACTGACCCTACAGATGGCATTTTGTCCTCATCCAATAAGTCAAATTTTCACCATCCACAACATCAAGATATCACTCCCTTCAAGATCACGTGACCGCCACCACCAATACTTTCCCATAAAATATCCACAATTCTGCTCATCTTCCTCTGGCTCATCTCACCTCCTCTTTATGGCAAACTCTAAGGGGTTACCCTACCGGATCACCAGGTAGCACTTCTGGCATCATCTACATATCTACAAATCTCCAGAACAAGACAAGTCAGTCAACAGTACAACAAAATGGTGCTGGAAGATCTTGGAAAACGAATTAATGGCGCCTTTGCCAATCTGTCCAAAGGCGGCGATATCGATGAAGCTCTCGATGCTATGTTGAAAGAGGTGTGTTCTGCTCTTCTTGAGTCCGATGTCAACATCAAGCTGGTTTCTCAGCTGCGTCAAAAGGTGAAAAACAGTGTCAAGGCCACCCCCAATGGCGCGTCGAAAAAGAAGGTGATTCAAAAAGCGCTTTTTGACGAACTTGTGAATCTCGTTGGAGTAGATGAGTCTGCTGCTTCGGCAGCCAAGTTCAAGCCTCAGAAGGGCAAGTCCTCGGTGGTCATGTTTGTGGGTCTTCAGGGTTCGGGTAAGACCACCTCGTGTACAAAACTCGCCGTTTATTACCAGCGAAGAGGTTTCAAGGTGGGTCTAGTGTGTGCTGATACGTTCCGAGCCGGAGCCTTTGACCAGCTCAAACAGAATGCTACCAAGGCCAAAATCCCCTTCTTTGGTTCTTACACGGAGACAGACCCCGTGGCCGTTGCTGCTGAGGGTGTGGCCAAGTTCAAAAAGGAGAAGTTCGAGATTATCATTGTCGATACTTCTGGACGTCATAGACAGGAAAGTGAACTGTTTACGGAAATGGTTGATATTGGAGCTGCTGTGAAACCGGACTCGACCATCATGGTGCTGGACGCGTCTATTGGTCAGGCTGCTGAGCCCCAGTCACGTGCTTTCAAGGATGCCAGTGACTTTGGTTCCATTATCCTGACTAAAATGGACGGTCATGCTAAAGGTGGAGGAGCCATCTCTGCTGTAGCTGCCACCAACACTCCCATTATCTTTATCGGTACTGGTGAGCACATTCATGATCTGGAGGCCTTTTCGCCCAAACAGTTTATTTCCAAGCTGCTTGGTATTGGAGATCTTCAGGGTCTTATGGAGACCATGCAGAGTCTTAATCTGGACCAGAAAAAGACCATGGAACACATTCAGGAGGGTATTTTCACACTGGCGGATCTGCGGGACCAGATGGGCAACATGCTCAAGATGGGTTCCTTGTCTTCCATTGCCGGCATGATTCCTGGTCTGTCTGGAATGGCCTCTTCTATTTCCGATGAAGAAGGTACTCGACGAATCAAACGAATGATTTACATTCTTGATTCCATGAACCAGAAGGAGCTGGATTCAGACGGATCTATTTTCAAAGAGGTTCCTTCTCGTATTACTCGAGTAGCTCGAGGTTCCGGTACTTCCATCAGAGAAGTCGAAGAAGTGCTCCAGCAGCAAAAGATGATGGCCTCCATGGCCTCCAGAATGGGCGGCAAGAACGGAATGATGTCCCGAATGCAAAACGCCCAGAATAACCCCGCCCAAATGGCTGCTGCTCAGAGACGTGCTCAGCAGATGATGGGAGGAGGAGCTGGAGGAATGCCTGGTATGGGAGGTATGCCTGGAATGGGCGGACTTCCTGGAATGGGCGGAGGAATGCCCGATATGAGTGCTCTGCAGGGCATGTTCCCGGGAGGAATGCCTGATATGGGCCAGATGATGAACATGGTGCAGAATAACCCTCAGATGAAGGCCATGGCGAGGTCTATGGGGTTGGGCATTTAATGGAACGAGCGCAGCGAGTTCATTAGATCTGAGCCTAGACTGAGCGAGGGAGCGAATGTGCGCGAATGTGAGCTAATGTGAGCGCTAGCGAACATGAGCAGGGACAACCATCTCACTCAAGTTGTCAGCTCCAGGTAGGTACTCTGTCTCTACATACCTAGGTAGGCAGGGTACCTCTACAAAAAGAGCATTAATATTGTGTATAGTTGAATTATTGGATTGGAAGAGAGGTGTAGAGAACGCGTTTAGTCGGGATTGTGCAGAGTGGTCGTTATTGTATGGTCTTCCAGGTACCTACCAGGGTACTGATGTTAGAAGATGGCAGTAAGGGTGATAAATGTAGATAACCAATAAGAGTGACAGAATCGTAGTCATTAAAGATCTTTTAAGTAACATCAGGAGATGCTGTTCATGGTCTTCTATTATCTACCTGGTAGCTATGGTATCAAATATGATGGAACTCCTGGGTTGCAGAGGTCAACAAAGTCTAAGTAAAAGATAGAGGCGAGGGAGGAAAAGATGGTGTATAGCTCAAAATTATGTGAGATATGGATAGGACTTTACTAGTTCAAGTGAGAAAGCTTTACAAGAGCTTTCGTTTAAGACCCCTCTCACCTTTCTAGCATAACTGGAACACCGGATTTGAACCCCCAGCGGAATTTTCGAGCTAAGTAATGGCTAAGTAAAGAGGGAAGAAGCCAGTGATTTTTTGGTGGTGTCTACCCACTGGAAAATAGGAAATTATTCAGGTTTAAATATAGGAAATGAATCAGAATAATCAGGGAAGTATACTGGTGCTTGTTTTATCCACTTTCGTCAAATATTCACCAAGTTGAGAGGACCACTCCTAGCCGTGCGGCTCGGAAATAGTGTAGCTTTGGGATATGGGAATGATACTCGCCTTGTAGAGAGTAGAGAACAGAACTTCACTCTCCACAGAGACGGTTAATCAGATCATGTATGGTATCAATAGAGTCCTGAACACCTCCCGAAGACGATGAGAGTAGTTTCAGGGCTGTAGCGGCTCATTTGGAAGAGTTGTGAATGAGAAAGGGGCCCCTTCAGAGGATAATTCAAATCAGAAAGATGATGAGCTGAACCTCTTTAAATTGTTTTCAAGAGTGAATCGGATCAGTTGCTACATCTCCACACCACCTCTCTAACCCCCTCCACATGTCTTGTATCCCTCGTCCATCCAAATAAAGTTCACCTGCGAGGCAAAGTAAAGTTGTGAACATTTCCAAAGCAGAGTGCAGCGACCAAGCCCAGCAGCTCTTTGGAATTGGATCATGGCTGAAAAACGCGAATCGCAGGTGAGTGTGGTTGTGTGACTAGAATAAAGAGGTCACGTGAGTTGAGGGGGAGGGTTAGAGGTCACGTGAGGAAGAGGTGGAGAGAGGAGGCGACAGATAGACAGCAGTGTTATGGCTTGGTCAGGTTGAGGCGACTTGGGGTACTTTGCTAGATCACGTGATCGAGGTCATGTGATTTGTCATGTGACTGAGAGCCAAAGACAGACAGTTATGGCTTTGCAAGGCGATATCTGTTCTCATTGTAGTAGGTGATTTAACCTATACCACATTGGGTATGTTAGAGAGCACTCATAGGATGTGGAGAGACTGACTTGGAGAGATAGATGAAGATGAACAGAGACTGTCATGTGATGATGCAAGTATTGTTTTGTCAGAATTGGGCTTCATTATTAGGTGATCCTTTTGTGCCACTCAGTGATTACGGTCTTGATGTACCGAATATGACATCTCCATTGTCATGTCTCTCTATGGCTGTGTGGTGATTTTCAATACTCATGGTTATGGTATAGACTGTTCTACTACAGTGTTGAGATAAGCTGTTCTGATACCTCTGTTGGGATAAGCTGTGTTGAGTGTGATGGTCTTTATGAGGTTAAGGTGGCTCAGTAGGAGAGCTTTATTGATCCATGAGGTTCGTTGATACGACCTTTACCCTGCTCTTTCAGACAAGCTATTGACAGTGATCCCAAAAAGCATCTCACATTTATTCTTGTCATCTTCTTCTGCCTATCATCAACTGCCTATCTTCTTCCATTGTCTATCATCTTCATGTCTCCATGTCTTCAGGTCGAGCTTACTGTTATCTCTTAAAGAGACCCTATTCTAGAAGCACTCTCCTGAAGCAGTCTCTGATGTTTGAATGTTCTGAAGGTTATACGATCTTGGCCTATCATATCTTCAGATTGTCTTCTTTTAATGGAGTAAGACGTTCCAAGAGCATGATGACATAGTTGGCCTACATTCAAACCATCCACTGCTTCATCCTCATACCTACGCCTCTTATCATTTCTCTCATTGGTCTCTTAATGATATTATTGACCTTCATTATCATTCCACTTCCTTACTAACCCAGTCGGACGACTCTGACACCTTTTCTTTTGTCGCTCTTGGTGGCGGCCGAGAAGTCGGACGGTCTTGTCATGTTATCTCTTTCAAGGGAAAGACCATCATGTTGGATGCTGGAGTTCATCCTGCTCATTCAGGGTTGGCGTCTTTGCCCTTTTACGACGAATTCGATCTTTCTACTATCGATATTCTGCTCATTTCGCATTTCCATCTGGACCATGCGGCTTCTCTTCCTTATGTCATGCAAAAGACAAACTTCAAAGGTAGAGTGTTCATGACACATCCCACCAAGGGTATTTACCGGTGGCTTCTTTCCGACTTTGTTCGAGTCACTTCAGGAGCAGAATCTGACCCGGATCTCTACTCTGAAGCAGACCTAACAGCTTCCTTCAACAAGATTGAAACCATTGATTACCACTCGACAATGGAGGTAAATGGAGTCAAATTCACAGCGTACCATGCCGGTCACGTGCTAGGAGCAGCCATGTACACGATAGAAGTTGGAGGAGTCAAGGTGCTGTTTACAGGAGACTATTCTCGAGAAGAAGATAGACATCTCAACCAGGCAGAAGTACCGCCCATGAAACCGGATATTCTCATTTGTGAAAGTACATATGGTACAGGAACACATTTGCCTCGTCTAGAACGAGAACAACGACTCACAGGTCTTATTCACAGTACTTTGGATAAAGGAGGCAAGTGTCTTCTCCCCGTGTTTGCTTTGGGACGAGCTCAGGAGATTCTCCTTATTCTAGACGAGTACTGGGAGGCTCATCCTGATTTGCAAGAGTTCTCCATCTACTATGCTTCTGCTCTGGCCAAGAAGTGTATTGCTGTTTATCAGACTTATATCAATATGATGAACGACAACATTCGACGGCGGTTCAGAGACCAAAAGACCAACCCCTTTCGGTTCAAGTATATCAAGAACATCAAGAACCTTGATAGATTCGACGATATGGGTCCTTGTGTGATGGTGGCTTCTCCTGGAATGCTTCAGAGTGGAGTATCTCGGTCGTTACTTGAACGGTGGGCCCCAGACCCCAAGAATACTCTTATTCTCACTGGTTACTCTGTTGAAGGAACCATGGCTAAACAGATTATCAACGAGCCTAACGAGATCCCCTCAGCTCAGAACCCCGATTTGAAAATCCCTCGAAGACTGGCCGTGGAGGAACTGTCGTTTGCTGCTCATGTTGATTTCCAGCAGAATTCCGAGTTTATTGATCTTGTCGATTCCAAAAACATCATCTTGGTCCATGGAGAACTCAACAATATGCAACGTCTCAAGGCTGCTTTGTTGGCCAAATACAGAGGCTTGAAGAATAGTCCTCGAGAAAAGACCATTTACAATCCTCGAAACTGTGAAGAGGTCGAGTTGGCGTTCAAGGGCGTCAAGGTGGCTAAAACGGTGGGTAAAATGGCCGAAGAGAAACCTCATGTTGGACAAATCATTTCCGGAGTGGTTGTTCAAAAGGATTTCAATTATGGACTCATGGGAGTGGCTGATCTCCGAGAACATGTGGGTTTGTCTACTTCTTCTGTTCTTGAACGTCAGACTGTTACTGTCAATGCTGGTGTGGATCTAGTCAAGTACCATCTTGAACAAATGTTTGGATACGTGGAAATGAAGGAGACGGAGAATGTCAAGATTGAAGAGATGGAGGAAGATGTGGCTGAGGAGGAAGATGATAAGGAGATCAAAAAGGAGGTTGAGGATGTTACGATGGAGGGACAAGTGAAGGAGGAGACAGCTGAGGAGGTTAAGAAGGAAGAGGAGGTCAAACAGGAGTTCAATGAGGAGGTGGAGGGTGGTTCTGGTACGTCTGGTACCACATTTGTGGTTATGAACTCGGTTACCGTTAAACATACTCCTACAAGTTGTACTATTGAATGGGTGGGATCTTGTCTCAATGATTCCATTGCAGATGCAGTTCTGGCTATTCTATTGACAGTAGACAACTCCAGAGCGTCGGTAAAGATGTCTTCCAAGCAGTGTTCGCATTCTCATGATCATGGTCACTCTGAAGACGGTCATTCCAACTCTTCTCTTGATGAACGAGTTTTGCAACTGTCGTCTATTCTCAAGGCTCAGTTTGGAGACTCATACGTTGTTTCCGAAGATGGAAAGAGCGCGAATATCAAGATTGACGCCATGGAAGCGACCATCAGTTTCTCTGATTTGTCAGTTACTGGATCTCCTGTTCCTCTAGTTCAGAGAGTCCAAGTGGCTGTAGACAGAGCCATTTCTCTGGTAGCTCCTCTCGCCCAGAAACTGTCTGCTGTAGACCTTGTTGAAGGGTTCAAAGCCATTGAAGGAGGACAGAAGGCCATCGAGGGTCCTAAGGAGGATGTGAAGGAGGAGCCAAAGGAGGATGTGAAACCTGAAGAGCCGAAAGTGGAGGTTAAGCAGGAGTAAATAGATAGTAATGGAGTATAAGGGAAGAAATGTGACCGTAGCAGGAGTAATATGATGCGATTACTTTGATTGAGGTCTTGTAGACAGGTTTTATAACTGAAAGGGAACAGGCCATAGACCTTGTAGACTAATGAACGGATGTACTAATAAGTACCAGTAGAGTCCCTTTACATTAGCCAATTAACGTTCAGACTTATCAGAGATTATCTTCTTCAGTTAATGAAGCTGAACGATGCATTCGGAGAAGACTTCGACGTAAATGAGTACGTCCCGTTATCCGTTATTCGCCATCTGACATTCCAGAGACAGAAAGAGAACGACTCTTGAGAATTTAATGAGATGAAAACATGATCACAGTGAATAAGTAACGAAAAAATATTTATACTTGCTCAAGTCTTTGGTCTATCATAAGAGATGCTTCTTCCAGCCATTGGTATTGACTGCACACGTTCCTCATAACAATAGAGAGTGAGGTGAATGAGAAGGACTAGTACATACTGTTGTTGTATTATTACATGATGTTGAACCGAGAACTCTTCAATGTCTATGGATACACTTCTTCAACCAACTCTGTACTGAATGACTCTTTGTTGACTGATGAGACTCTTCCAGTAGAGGGAAGTTCGGAATGCCATTCAGGGAAGTGATGAGTATCTAGTTAGTGTATCTGTTTTTTGATGTTCATTATCCAGACGCCTCTTTCACCCGTTCATCTTGCAAGTGCCAGTAGAGGCATCTCAGCATGGAGAGTGTGCTAGAAAAGACGAAGCCAACATGAACATCATTGGACTGAAATTTCAATAAGGAGATGTTCTATTTTTATGTCCACCCCATCTTTCAAAGCTATACCTCTTCAAGTAAGGTCTCTTCAGTTATCAATAAGACATACGAGCTACAACTACAGGTAGACCTCTTTCACCCTCAAGGTGGATATCATATGATCACTGTCATTTCATAGAGTGTATGATATGAGACAATTTGACCATGGTATAACCTGATAACGCGCCAATCGAATAACTCTGACATTTGTAAAACTCCAAATTTCGATTCACCCCTTTTCTTGGGCAAACCTCTCATCTACCGTGTAACTTCCGACCTAACTAACCAGCCTAAAACATCCCTTCCCCTCATCACCAGACCAGAGGGATGGGTCTAAGGAGGTGAAAATACCGCTACAGTTTCTTAAACTCTGCGAGGCGAGGAAGTTGTATGAGGTTTGCAAGGGTGATTTCAAATGTCACATTTTCCCCTGACTTTTAAACACGTTGATACCGATATCAAAATGTACCTACAAGCCTGGTAAATTCAATGCTATGGTTAGTTTCTCATTAGCGTTGAGATTGGAGGAGTATTTGTGGTATTTGTGGTAAGGGAGGATTAAGGTGATGTGGGAGTTAACTGGGAGTCAAGTAAAACGTCAACTAGAGGTGACTGAAAGAAATGAATTAGGACGATGAATTTGTATGGCAGGGTACCCAATTGATAGCACAATAATCATAATGCAGGTATTAAAAATCACCCTGTCTAATTCTCTTTCTCCTACTATTTTGGATCACGAAAAAAGCACCCCCAGCACACTTTTTCTTCAACTACTGCTAAGTAATCAATCAACTAGAGAACATAGTGGCAGAAATAGCATCATATCACGTGATATAAACAGGTAAATAACAACAGAAGCCTCCAGACGTGTTCAATGCGCACCTCTATGGTATATTCAGGCACCAACACCTTGAAACAGCTGTATAATGGTTACAAGTAGATCTGTATGTCTGTAGGATCTTCTAAGACAATAACATGTATAAAACACGTGTACCTCTAATTGTTCGAATACGACTACGTCACCGTGTCCGGCTTGTCCAGCTTATTCAGGTCTCACGCTAAAGCTCGCTCATCCCGTGTTTCCGGCATATTGACACTTTGGTCACTTGTCCCCACATTCCATGTCCGAAATGTTTCACTTCTGCATTTGGTGATAACAACTCTAAGAGTGGAGGTATCTGAAAGTGTATTGGGGTATGTACCGGTATATTCAGGTACGAGTGCTGAAAGTACACAAAGACAGTGTGGGTACTGTACTGTAGTTATTCATGCCTCATCTAAACACTTCTACAGTACAGTCCGTACTGGTACCTGGTATGCCCCATCTTCCGTTCTACTCTTCTTTGTTTGTAGGTGACATTATTTAGACCGTTGCGGGGAAGAGCCCCTTGTTGATATAATTATAGGAGAGAGATGAGGATAATGAAATGTGACGTCATGTAATTTGAGCATATTATGGGTGAAAATTTCGGGACAAAACGACACAAAAGAAGATGAAAAATGGTCTTCTTGGTCAGGGCATTCTTGTAACACTTTTGGAACCATTTTTTACGCCCTAATTTACCCCCTAAATCGTCCCGTCGTTCTAACCGTACATGATGCAAAGTCCGTTTAGAAGTTCCGTCGTTGGCAAGAATGTTTCTGTCTGCCAGGCGTGTTCCATGGGGCCAAACTAGTGTCAAAAAGAGGGTAAAAAGAGGGTAAAAATATGGGGAGAAATGTTTAGAAGCAATTCACGTGAGCAAATAAGAGATCAAAACATGTTTGCCTGAATAATATCCGGAAAAAAAGCCCCATTTTTCATCGAAAAGTCCCTGAAATGTCCACATGTGGGCTGCTTCATGGGGTCCCCCCTTGATAATTAACCCTCCAGAGTTTACAAGTGCGGCCTTGTTTCCTTTTGCAGTTGGTGTGTATGTATTGTAGCTTTGTTATTTTTGGGGCATGGAATAGAGACTGATTTGGTGGTGATGTAGACGTGATGGAGTGATTCCAAGTAGATATTCTTAGTCAGCGGACTCACCTTAGTCATCTGGCAACTCTTGGTGCAAATTGGATGTCTTTTCGTACTTTGACCCTCCACCTACCCCTTCCTCAGCCGTTCTGATCAAGGTTGCGTAAAGTTATCGCTCAAAAATCTCTAAATAACATTGCAGATGACCTTATCCCTGAGTGTATGAGGAGACGATAGAGTGTGGAGAATTCAGAGGAGACAACTAAGGATACGACTACTTATAAAGAGCGACCTACAACCGACATTTGCACTCCTACGACATAATCACTGGTCCAACAGCTCCTATTACGTCAGCACAAAACATTTGTCTACACTCACCACACCACACCACGTCACGCATCCTCGCATAGACTGATACAGCCAAGCCTTGAGGTCCTAGACGTGTCCTTTACATCAGTCGATCTACGAGTCAGGCCACCAGACGTTTCAGTGGTACAGGTACAGACGCAGACACGGTACGATACTTGTATAAGTATTTGCCACTTCTCTGACGTGACAAAACTACCTGGACATCACACACCAAGTGTCACCACATTTACGGTACATACTGTAACAGCATCTACAGTCTGTTAACTACATCCAGTGTAACTACACACCCAGTGTAACACTTCTTTCACAAACAACGACTCAGATCGTTCACATTCATTTTACACAAACTCCACCATGTTCGGATCACTGGGAATTCTACAACCCCGTGATTACGCGGGAGAGGTGACGGGTACCGTTGTGATGATGGGTCATGGAGACAGAGAGAGTAAGCTCATGACGTCACTCAATGAGGGCAACGAAGGAGTCCCCTCCGAGGAAGGCGTTCTTTCTGGAGAAGCCGGTGCTGGGAATACCTCTGACACCCCCTCGGATAACACTCCCACTAGCGTCGTCAACGACCCAGCTACAGTTGCTAGAGCCAAGGCGTCCAGTGAAAGCGACACTTCTGACCTGAAAAAGACTCCTGAAGGAATCGTGCTCTTTCCTCAGCCACGAAACGACCCCAATGATCCCCTCAATTGGCCCATTTGGCGTCGAGATATCGCTCTTTTGGTCATTGGTTTCCACTCGTTCATTTCTGGAGGCCAAACCCCGATTCTCGCGTCGGGTTTCAATATCATGGCCAAAGAGTTCAACGTGACTCTTAATACGCTGTCTTACCTGGTTGGAGCGTTCATGTTGGCCATGGCTGTTGGATCAGCTATTCTGGCTCCTACAGCTGTCATCTACGGCAAACGAATGATCTATCTCATTTCGTGTCTCATTTTCTTTGCAGGCGCCATTTGGGGCGGAGCTGCCAACTCGTTTGGATCTCTGATTGGTGCAAGAGTGATCATGGGTATTGGAGCGTCCCCCACTGAGTCCCTTCCCTCTTCTTCCATCGCAGAGATTTACTTTATGCATGAACGAGCATACCGTCTAGGTATCTACACTCTTCTTATGCTTGGAGGTAAGAACATTGTCCCCCTCGTTTCTGCCTTTATCATTTCTGCCAAGGGCTGGAACTGGGTCTTTTGGGTGCTGGCTATTATTGTTGGAATGGACTTTGTTCTCATCTTCTTCTTTGTCCCCGATACTTGGTTCATTCGAGCACCTACACCCAACAAACGGTCCATTGCCGAGTCAATTATGGCCCAGGAGGCACGTACCAACTCGCTCATGAGCTGGAACTCGCGTCAATCGCTTCGACGAGACTTTTTGGACGATATTAATATCAATGAGGAGGACGATGAGATTCGAGAGATGGAGAAGGCGGTAGAAAAAGCGGTGGAGGGTGGAAAGGAGGGTGAGAAGGACATCGAAAAGTCGGCTGAGAAGGGTGATGCCGAAAAGTCGGCTGAGAAGACTGCCGACGCTGCTGACGCTGACAAGTCAACTACTCGAGTGTCTGCCCCGCCTCTCACCCGAGAAGTCTCTTTTGTCGACGAACCTGTTGCTCCCGTAACTGAAGAGCCAGAAGTCGACCTTCCTATTCCTGAAGAAGGCGTTCTAGGCTCTTCTACCCCTCCTCGACCTCCCATGATTAAGATGCACTCCATTCTCCGAGACCATGATGCTCCCCATGACCACCATCACGTGGACAAACATACTTCCTTTGCAGTGGACGAAAACGAAGAACGAGGCAACAGCAGCCATTTCCGTGGCTTTGACGGTGTCGGTGTCCCCGCACGACCTTCCTACATCTCCAGAAACTTGTCTTATGCTTCTCATTTCTCTATTGCCTCCAGAGATGTGCCTAAAAAGTCTTACATTCAGACTCTCAAGCCTTATATTGGTCGACAGAGTGAAGACAAGTTGTGGATGATCTCCCTTCGACCCTACGTTCTCTACCTGTACCCTCCTGTCCTTTTCTCCACCCTGGTTTACTCCATGTCTGTTGTTTGGCTGATTGTTGTCTCAGAGACCATCTCCCACATCTTTTCTGCTCAGCCCTACCATTTCCCTCTGACCTCTGTTGGTCTACTATACGTCTCCACTTTTATTGGAGGATGTCTTGGATCTGCTGTTGCTGGAAAGGTGTCTGATTACATTGTTCGAATCATGCTCAAGTACAACAATGGAGTCTACGAGCCAGAGTTCCGACTGGTCATGATCCTCCCCGTGATGATCACCACCGCCATGGGACTCATGGGATACGGCTGGGCCACCCATGAAGGCGACCGTTGGGCCGTGGTTTGCATCTTCCTTGGTCTTCTGGGCTTTGGATGTTCTCTTGGCTCCACCACAGCCATCACCTACTGTGTGGACTCGTACAAGATGTTTGCATCCGAGGCGCTGGTTTCGCTCAACGTGTCCAAGAACGTGCTTGGTTTTGTTTTCTCGCTGTTCAACACCATGGCTGTCGAGTCACGTGGCCAGAAGACTGTTTTCCTGGCCTACGGAGGCGCTCAGATCTTCCTTTGTCTGTTTGGAATCCCTCTTTACATTTACGGAAAGCGGTTCCGACGATGGACCGATGAGATGAACCTGATGAAGTACCTGTACGTTCGACGGGATGAGGATGAGGAGGAGTAACAAAAGTCGTATTTGACGACTGATGGTGCTCCTACTACACCACTAGACCACCAGAGTGGTCATATTTGCTGTTCTTTGTTGTTTTATCTAATTTATTCTGAGGTATAACTACATTGTAAGCCTCCATTGTATTATCACACTTTTGTATTGTCATTCACCCATTGTAGCACTTGTATCACCACACACCATAAAAAGGACCGCTGCATTCTTGACGGTGACACTTGTCATCATAAGTGCCCATTTTCTTCCGGCACTTTTGGCAGTACCACAGCTTAGGAGGGATCTTCTCGGCTCGGCAGGGTTTCATCGAGTGGAGGTGAAATGTTTTGGTATGTACTTGTAGTTTGGAGGTATCAAGGAAGACATCCCATCTTTATAAGTTGTGGACCAAGACCCTCAGGAGAGTGTATGCACCTTGAAGAGTTGATATGTCAAAGAAGGGGTTCATAGGGGTAAAATATAGTGGATATTATGGAATTTACCGATCGGGAATGTGCTTTCGAAAGCTCCTACCTAAGGGCTCACTACTTAGACTTTAGTTGGAGTTTAGTTGATATGTGGGGTTGTATCGTAATGTCTCTGGTGAGGGGTCTCAAAGAGTCGTAGAACTAAAAGAGATGTATCGTTGCACTCGTGGAGAGCAGTATAGTCTCGCTGACTGGTTTTTGAGCTGATAAATGACGTATTTGTGGAATTCTGAAAACCACCTTTTTCCCCTAATACAGGAAAAGGCAGATGCTGGGCTGATGACTAAGCAGAAGTGCTTCCAATACTGCAGTTAGACCAATGAAAGTAACGCTGAGTTATATCTCCGTATTGGGGCATTTCAAAACAGGTCTTCTCATGTCATTTGGACCAGTATATGTGGTTCTATCCTCCAGTTAATATAGGATATGTCCAGTTTACCCTTGATTCGGACTTTCTAGTTTTTCTCAAAACTCCCAATTTCTTGTGGGAGCTTCATTTGGGGAAGGGAAGGCGGAGGGTGAATGAGGGATGGTTGAGGTGGAATGGAATTGAAGTATTGGATCATTTTGGAACAACTGGGAATGATCAAGAGAATTACATCAGGTGATATAACGACTGAGAGCGACTTATTACAGAATATATGGTCGGGTTTCGTGACTTCCGCCTCAACTATAGATGTGTCAGTTATGAGAGGCACGAGTTGGTTGAGGCTGGAGTGACGAGTAAACTCCAAAGAAGCCAAAGAAGCTGACCAGTATGATGATCAGAGAACTTAATTCAGTGTTCATCAAGACAGACTCATAATATGTGTCATTGAAAGCTCCCTCTTTATCAAAGAAGAAGCTCGTCATGTCAATGGCTTTTTCCCATGTCCTTCAGGATATTAATGGTACTCAAAAAGCAGATGCGAGTTGTGGAAGCCTCTCAGACTACGAAGCTTTTTTTTCTGATAATCAAGTCACGTGGATATCTTACCAACGAGTCTGGTCCGATTTGACCTCTTCACAGGGTAAGGATATGTTGTCACTAAGAAGTATCTTCTCTTCACTCCACTTACATCTCCGTATTGGGCACCAACTCAACGCCCGATAAAGTTGGCATTTGGGGCAATTATTTTGCATGGAAAAAAGGGTCCCCTCGAAAAGACGTCCCAAATTTTGGCTAAATTATCACAGGAAACCTACACCCAGGTTTTCTCACATATTTTTTGCCAGTCCAGAGAGACAACAACTTGTCAAAGTGGAGTACAAGTACCGGATATGTACTTTTGAGAAGTGGGGAAGTCGGTAGTATACCAAACACAGACACTACAGTAAAGAGATTGACGCTCCTAATCCGGAATCTCAAGCTCTGACACTTCTCCTTTGAAGTCTCCTTTGAAGTCTCCTTTGACAGCTCTAGCTTATAGTTATCCTACGGCTCTCCGAGTCGGACACCTGAAGAAGGTACGATAAGCAACGAAGAAAGCAAACACAAGTATCGGACCGGTAGATACGAGGCTTAGTCACTGTGTATCTCGCAACAATCAAATCGACAATGTTTCAATCTTAGCCACTTTTTGACAAAGACTGATCAACATGCCCACCTCTTGAAGTTGCTGTCAAGAGAGGGGAGTTAGGAGAGGAGAGGTGTCATCCCTCAACAATTTTGGCAGTTACTACTACTACAAGTTTGACAGTTACTATAGCAACGTGAACATCCAAAACACCGTAATTCCCGAAACACTGACCAATAGCCGCTCACCTGTTCTATTACTCACACAATTGCTCACTTCTTCGTATCTAAGCCACAGCCTCTCTATACTGACTCATGATCGGCATAGATGCTTAATCTAGCATGTCAATCTTGAAGAGTAGAACACCACCATAAAATGACCAATAAGACCGCAATCTGAAAACGAGTTACAGATTCAACATCCTTGAGTCACCCCCTTCCCTCTACAACTTCTCCCATCTCTCTAGCTTCAATATCAGTCCCACCAGATGGACCCACTCCCAATAGCCGTATCATGGAGTATATAGTCACTGTCCAACCTCACCACAACATCCCACTCAACTCCCTCAATAATACTCCAATTTCACTTCTGAAACCACCACCGTACTCGGCCACTCTCCACGAGCTCAATGGTACCACTCCTACCCCTATAACCCCACCAGAACACCTCTTTAAACCCTTCCCCCATTTTCCCGACTCGGCTTTCGGACTCCGTCAATTTCATCTTAGATGCAGGTTGGAGCCGTATGCCATGCCGTACGAGGTTGATGAGTAATTCTGCTGTGGAGAAATGCAAAAAATCAACAACGGCCATATTCTGTTCTCCCACATTTTGATCACGTGACTCCGTCGTATTACCCCCCCTTTACCCCTCCCGGTATCGGCTTTTAAGTGAGCGAATACGGCCGCTAAATTTTGACAATGTCGTAATTCCTTCAGAACAGAAGGCCACTATAACTCACGTTGTAGACAAGGTACACGCTCGGGAATGGTCGGAAATTACTCACGTGACCGAGACAAACTCAGTGGTACCAATTAAACCCATTTTCCGCCCACATCTGACTCACTAAACTGCTCCCCGTAATGCCCCGAAGTTGCGTTTTTCATGCACCACCGGGTTGGGCAAAGGTTCCTGGCCCACCAAGCCACATGATTAGTGAACGGGTGGAGGTGGTGTAAGGAGTGGGGGAATTTGCTCGGAGATGTTAGTCGCGTGATAACCCGGAGTGCATTATGCCACAATAAAAGTCACGTGACTGTAGCCTTTATATTGCCCCCGTTACACTCCTCTTTTTCGCCCACACGACCTCATCTTTCTGCCTTGTAGGTGCAAGGTTCACGCCAAGGTTTTATAGTGACTTTTTGGGTTTCCGAGAATCTGACATTGTATTTGAAACTCGGTCATTAGTGGTCCAATTTGCATTTGAGTAGTACCATGAGGTTCGTCTGGTCTGTACGAACTCAATGAATGTAGTTAAATGTCTGCAGCTCCACTTTCGGCCGAGACATTTCAGTCCTATAGTCTGCCCTCTCCCCACATAAATATCTTGGATATCCCATTTTCTGCAAATTCGAGTTTCGCATTATTACCGCTCAAAAATCTTTTGCTCGACTTTTTACGCGCCATGAGCCATCTGTCGGACCTCGAAAAAGGGCTCGAGGACGGTCTTCAGCTGACTAAGGATCCTTTGGTGGAGATGGTGGATGAGGAGAATGAGAGGGAGGAACAGAACAAGTCATATGGTGCATCACGTGACCTAGAGAAGCAGCTACACGGGTCACGTGAGGGCGACAAGTCACATGACCTCCTGGATGACAAAACACGCGACCACGACACACGCGACCACAACGACAAATCCCCCTCTCCAGACCCTGATAGCATTAGTAATCATTCTACTGTGGCTCCTCCATATACAATTTTCGACGGAAGTGATACCTTCATATTAATCTTCGTGGCCTGCGCGGCAGCCTTCTTTTCGTCCCTCTCAAGTCCCATTTACCTACCGGCTATGCCTATTCTTGAAAAGAAAATGCATGTCAGTACTGAGCTCATCAACTTGACCGTAGTGGTGTACAATCTTTTCCAGGGCTTGGGACCGGTAGTTTGGGGCGCTCTAGCTGATGGGTATGGTCGTCGGCCTGTTTATTTTGGATGTCTGATTGTTTATATTGGAGCATGTGTGGGTCTAGCTCTAGTCAACTCGTATGGAGTCATGATGTTTCTACGGTGTCTTCAAGCCGCTGGAATTGCCGCTACAGTGAGTCTAGGAGCTGGAGTGGTTGGAGATATCACCACCCGAAAGAACCGAGGCAAAATCATGGGCATTTTCCAAGGCTGGGCTTTGTTAGGAGGAGGATTTGGTCCGTTGATTGGAGGAGGGTTAACTGAAGGATTGGGCTGGAGAAGTATCTTTTGGTTTCTCGTGATTGCCAGTAGTTGCACTCTGTTGGCAGTGTACCTTTTCCTATCTGAAACTCGACGTTCGTTTGTGGGTAATGGTACTATTTATCCAGAGTACTGGATCCATCGTTCTCCATGGATGAGAATCTCTCCTAGATTGAGAAAACGGATCCATAAAGATGGAGGAGGAGATATGGACACGTTACAGCCACGGACAAAGCCTCAGTATTTGTCTTTTTTGCTCATTTTGAAGGAACCTGATGTGCTTCTTATTCTATTTGCAGCGTCTCTCCATTATGCTGCTTGGTTCATGTTAACTACGGCTCTGGCGTCTTCCTTGGCTGATGTCTACCACTTCAATTCACTCCAAATCGGTCTTGGATTCATCTCCAACGGAATGGGCTCAATAGTAGGCTCGTTTGTCTCTGGAATCATGATGAACTTTTACTACCGAAAAAAGCTGGAAAAGTATAGACAGGAGTGTTTGACGAAATGGAGACAAGAGGAGGTGTTAAAGAGAGGGTTGAACGACGAATCTGAAGTCGACGATTCCACATTTGAACTCGACGAAGCGAAATTCGATATCCATGGAGCTAGACTCACCCTCTGTCTACCCATGTCTGTCATCCTGGCAGTAGGAATCATTGTCTACGGATGGACTATCCAATACAAGATTCAGTACGTGTGTCCGTTGGTGTTCACCTTCTTTGTGTCCTTTGGAGCTATTTCTTATCTCAATTTCGCATCTACTTTGTTGGTTGATATCTACCCCGAAAAGGCAGCTTCAGCAATGAGTTGTGTCAACTTTGTCAGATGTATTATTGCAGCTGGAATGATTGCTGCAGTGGATAGAATGATCCAGAGTCTAGGACAGGGAGGATGTTTCACGTTGATTGGAGGAATTTGTTTGCTGAGTAATGGTTGTACTATGGCTGTACATAGATGGGGTCCTCAATGGGTGGCAAAGAGGAATGCAAAGAAGGCATAGCGCGAAATCGAGGGCGGAGCGCGAAATCGAGGACGGAGTGCGAGAGAATGCGCCAAAATACTCCAGTTAACGACATTTGTTGTGTTTGAGGATGTCTCTTCTTACTAACACCCATGAAGCCAAGATAAGAAACAGTCCATCTATGGAGTGTTACTAACAGTTACTACCAAGGTAGAACCGCATTATTTATAGTAATTTATTTATATGATCAAACCTCACATACTAGCAGAAGGGAACTTCATAGAGCCTGTGTATCATCTCCAATACGTACTATAGATGAGAGAACTGTAGTGTGTATTGGGTATAAGAAGAGACTTGAGCAGCTACCGGTATTCACATTGACGCGTAAAATCTGCTTTTTTGAACTGCTCTAGAGGATAGCTACATCATCACCTAACACTCTATATTGTCACAGACTGAGACTGGTATCTTTTTAGAGCGTGCAACTGCCCTTCTGAGAGGTAATGGAAGGGGGAATAACTCTACAAGAATATCAAAATGGAATCACTGAAGTGCGATAATAGACTGCTTGACTTTGTACGCTGCTTTCTTTCCGAATAGTGAGTGTTCAAGACTGTGAGTAGAACTGTTAAAGCCGTATGATGGTAGTTCAGAGAAAGAAAAATTGGACAAGGCTATAGGGTCCTAAGGATGAAAAACGTATTCTAAATTAGTAATCTTGGCAGCTTAGAGAAGTCGTTTGAGATCATCTGCAAAGATAACACATGATGCTAATCTTCAAATGGGGGTCTACAGATGTCTAGTTGTTCTCATGAAGCAACTACCCAAAGCTCTGACGGATATATGATTCTACTTCAATTGTAAGATCCACTCTGTACTGGTATTGACAACGTGCGTGACATATCCTAGGGTGATAATAGCTGTTACTTTCGTTATAGCTTCTAGTCTGGAGTTATATTACTTGGAAGATCTTCACTTTACCGCTTATATTTCCATGTCACTCCTTATTTCAATACTCAGATCGGTAGCTCCTACAGTACAAGGGATGAGACCAATTGTGGTAAAGAGTGGAGTGATTAGATGATGTTGAAAACAATGGAGTATGTTGATTGATATTTAGTTAATGTAACAACTTACACAACACACCACAGTTCGTTCCGAGGTGGACACTTGTAGACCTCGTTTCATGTCTCAACTGTCTGATATTGGTCTATATCCAGTACTTGCTCAGCTTCCTCTTCCTGATATAATGTGGACTCAAAAGTGTGTACCGTACCTTAACTGGTAAGTAATACAACACTTTACTTTCTTCCTCCCTTCTTCCTCCACACCACTCACACAACCTCTCCACTTCCAAAGCGGCGGACGCAATCATGTTATGTCTCCAATTCGGCCGGAGTGGATGGGAGTGTGAATGGTGTCATGCGAGGAACAGGGGGGCAAAGAAGTGCACAATCCAAGTTTGGTTTGTGTCATAACACAACCACAATTTTAAGGTGACATGAGGATGGTGACAGGTTAAGAGTCTTTATCGGAAATGGCAGGATACTTATTCAAAGAGATTCCAGGCCAGTAGGTAGCTCCTATCTACAGGACAGACATCTATCTGTCACTACCTACACACCCCATATGAATAGCCATATGGTGGTCCCTGCAAGAAAAGATTGCCTACCGGTTCTATTTTGATTAGATGATACGGAAAACTCTGTGACAAAATGGAGCCTTGTACTGTTTTACAAGTCCGACTAGCCTACGGACACTCTTTTCTTCTTCAAAGACTATCTTACCGAACTTCAAGATGTCTACCTCTACTACATCCAAACCCTGACAACATCTACATGTTGAACACTTGCAAGCCCTTAATGTTATCAGTCGGGTCTAGTGAATGACCACTGGGAACTCAGTATATGACTTGACATCCTAAAAACCACGTCTGTACTTCACACTTCACTCATCGTATATTCACCTAAGACTATATCTTCAACTTATCACATTGACATTATTAGACATTCATTGAGCAATATAAAGAACAAGGGCCTTTGGAGCACTCCTTAGCGTCTCCCATTCCTTCTCTAAACTAGTTTGGGGTCCCTGTTAGCTTTGTAGCCCCCTCAGTCAACCTCTGCTGTCAACGAAGAAGCCCGGACTACGTCCTGGCCTCTTCTCTGACGACCACCACCGGCACCATCCCTCCCGTCTGCAAGAACCACTTTCGATGACCCAACACCGCCAACATGTTTCTAATCACTCCAGCATGACAAGTAATAGAGATATACGTGTTTGGATCAGTCTCAAACAAGTTTTCAAAAAACTGCGTCAACCGTGCCTGCATCTCTTCATTGGTCTCTCGATGCTCCACAGTCCATACATTATCTTCTCCTTCTGCAGGAGCAGGATGATGCTTGGTAAGACTGTACTTGGGGTACCGGTCAAGAGTATACTCAATAGGACGTAGTCTATCACAAGTATTGAACCCAATTGTTTCTCGAAGGAGGGGGTGGATATGGACCGGTGTGGCCTCATTTGGGTCACGTGACTCTCTATGAATCACGTGCAACTTTTCCTCCTCCTTTGCCTTAATCTCCTTCGTATCAAATCCCCAAGTAATAGCCAAGGTATCACAAGCTCGTGAAAAAGGCGATACGTAGAACGATTGAGGCATAGGAACCGGGTCAGAACTTTCCAATTGCGATTTCCACGCCTTGTGAGCGTCACGGGCCTGTTCAACTCCCAATTCGGTCAGTTCAGGGTCAGGGCCCCATGTATATGTTCCATTGGAGTATTGAGCATTCATTCCCTCTTTTTCCCACCATTCTCGTCCGTATTGTGCCATAACCAAGTTGTGTACGCCTTGTCCGTGACGAGCGAGAAATAAGACCTTGACATTGTCTTTTCCATGGGTCTTTTGGAGCTCTTCTACCTCTTGTCTAAGTCTAGACCATGATCGTTTCAGACCAAAATGAGCTCTGGGATCTTTCCAATCGAAAAAATCAGGATTGCTGGTTTTCTCAGACTGACAAAAGTACCCGGGGAGGGCGGTGAATGTGTGCTGAGTCATTGTGGAGTGTTGTGTGGGGTGCTGTGTGGAGTGTAGAGTGCATGGTGATGTTCATGCATGTGAGAGGAGGTTGAGTTTGGAGGTTGAGGTGAGACAACGACACGGAGAACGGGACAAAAGTGAAGTAGTAGAGAAAAGGAAAGATTTGTGGAGTTGGTAGAGCTGAATTGAGTAAAATGTTGACGGTTTGGTGTCGTTTGAGGTATTATTAGTGGTGTTTTTGGTGGCATGTCTTTTTGTTATTTCCATAAGTAAAGTTAAGTAAATTACTTACGTCTCTCTTCCTCTGCTCTGCCATTTTGAAAGTCGTTATTCTGCCAAAATGTCAAGGGAGAGGAGAGGAGGAGTGAACGACAAATATGATTACAAGTATGATGCAAATCACATCATTTTCAACATTTAAATTTATAATGAAACTGAGAGTCTTCTCTATGTTCTCTACAACGAATTGATACGTTGAAAGTCATTTCCTAGGGTAGAGCTCATGGAACCTCTTCCCCTCTGATCTTACTGTGAGTTTAGAGTACCAGTACAGAGTAGGGATAGAGTGGAGAGTCTCTAGCTTAAGAAGAGCAAATCATCATAGAAGTGACCAGTTCTTCTAATAGGCCAGTAATTGATATTTGTCGAGGTAGTCATTTATCAATGATTAATAACTTTTATATTCGTTGATTAAAGACGAGTTCTGTACTAGTCATTGGATATCTCTTCTTGTCTATCGGAGTCTCTCATCTTCTTATTTCATGATGTCTATTTACCTTAACTACTCTCCTTTATATACCTTGACCTACACAGCCAACACAACTCCTACTTGTACACAACTCCTACTTGTACGTCAAACATGGCAACACGCCAATTCACTGTCGTTGACTTTGCAAACACTTCAGCGCCGTTGAATAATCAAATTCAGTGGCTACAAGAGATGACTAAGGACCATCTTCCTTCTCTTCCTCCAGTAACATACCCCACTGGACCCCTCAAGATCCTAGGAGAAGTCCTTGACCTCATGTCTCACTCTTCCAGTCTTTGTGATTTGAAGAACAAAACTGTTGACCACATTGACCCCCTTAAAAACTGCCCTTATGAAGGAACTATCGGTCTAGTTCTCACTTCTCAATCAGGATACCCCGTCTATGCTGTGGAACAAGACTACATTGAGTCCCTTCACAGGCAAGATCTTATAGGAGCAGTTCTAGAAGTCTCATTTGACTCCTCTGACGACGACTCTTTAGACTCTCCTTTTATTCTTATGACTCAAGAAAATACCAAAGTCATCCAATACGGTCAGACCTTTAATCTCCAAGGCAAACTAAAGCAACTACAACAGTTGGTAGAGGATATCCACAGCAACAAAGGAGATACCAAAAGTCGATCTTTAATTGTGATCGATGATTCAGAAGGTGAAGATGAACAGCCAAAGAAGAAGCCATCCTCTCATCCAGATAACCCAATGAGAAACCTCCGAGTCCAGGCTCTCAAAACTCATGCTGAAAAAGCAAAAAAAATGCTGGAGAGAGCAGAGCAAGGTCTAGTCTCATATAAAACTCTCAAAAACTGGAGTTTGCGATACAGAAAGAGACAAGACGGACTGGCCAGAAAGGAAACCTACAAAGCCTTCAAGAAGAGAAAGAAACAGCAACTCTCAGTCAAAATTGAAGTCAAGGAGGATGAAATCATCGATATTGAGTGACCCCAAGATTACTTATTGCTACATTAATACATCTACAATACCACATCTCTCATAGCTCAAGGGAAGACACCTCGTTATCATTACATCTATATACATGCTCTCTATCGTAGCGCTGTTTGAAGTAACACAATCTCGGAACACAGGAGGCGGAAGAAAAGAGAACACCTCTCAGTTGAGTAGGGGACCACCTCGCCAGCTTGCCTCACTAACACGCAACTCACTCACCAGCTTGATTCACAAGCTCGTCAGTTAACTCGTCAGCTCGCTCGCCAGCCAGCTACGCCGACTGCCCCGCTAATCATGCTCAACACTCCACACCTCCCCCAACCCCTCCTTGGTCTCCCGCAGCCACCGGTCCAACTTTTCAGCGTCCCGCACCTGAAGTCGCACCTTGAATGGCGGGGGCTTGGTGGTCATATTCTCCGGCTGGGCGAAAATCTCCACCGGATTGTTGACCATCATATCCTTGGGATCCACGGGAGGCAGGATTCGGAAAGCGAGAAGGAAGCGAACCAGCGCCACATACAGCTCTTTCCGAGCCAGATGGATACCGCAGCACATTCGAGAACCGGCTCCAAAGCCGAAATGAGCAGGACCAAGCTCATTCTTCAGCCGTCCATCCAGATCCAGGTACCGCTCGGGGTCAAACTTGAAGGGATCATGGAACCGGGCAGCGTCAAAGTTGGCAGCAAAGGCGTTCATGAACAGAGTCGTACCAGCGGGAATAACAACGCCCTGGTAGTGGATATCCTTGATGGTTCGTCGAGGCAGAGCCATGGGGACCACACTTCCATACCGAACAGTCTCTTCACAGAGAGCAACAATGTAGTGTACCTTGGAGTCGTCATGCAGACACATTTCCCACGCGTCTCCGTCGGGATACGCCTTATCAATGGCCTCCAAAGCTCGCTGCTGAATAGTCTGGCCATAAGAATGAGACAAATGACCAAAACAGGAAATGAGATTGGCAGGAACAGTATCGAAGCCAGCGGAAACCATGGTCAGACAGATAGATCTAAGATCAGCGTCGGTGATTTTGGAATCTTTGTCCTTGAGAATGTTGCCTGCAATACAAGGTACATCTGTTCCATCGGCAATCTCCTGTTTCAGCTTGTTGAGGAACTTGGTCATGTACTGGGCACGTCGTTCTCGGCACTCTGCAGCCTCCTGAGTAGAACCTCGGCTGAAAACACGCAGGTACCGGATATAATCCTGGGTATTGTGCATTGTAGACCTGAGTCTGAGAATTCGCTCTTCAATGTCCATGACCTCGGCGAGGTAAGTAGAGTCAAAGTCAGCCGTCATGATACCATAGTTGAGCGTTAGAGAAGTGTTGAGAGAGTACGTGGCCAGACCCACAGACACGTCGACCTCTCCCTCCACACCTCCACAGTCCTGGAGAAACCGTCGGATGCATTTGTACGACTCCAGATTAATAATCGGAGTGTATGCCGCGACACTGGGTTTGTTGAGGGCTGTAGAAGCTGCACTTCTCTTCCGTCGAGCAGAAACGCCCCAAGGAGTAGTTCCAATGGTAGGTCCATCTTTACTACTGAGCAGCTTGTGGAACGTGTACGACTCTGGCCGCGAGATATTTGCTCGCATGTTTGTGATCCACAGTTCTCGAACAGACGCATAACTGTTGGCCACCACAACTCTCTTGTTGCCCAGCCGGACCTGGTACACTGGCCCAAGCTGCTCGCTCCATTTCTTGTACGTGAGAGGATGAGATTTACCGAGCTGGAAGACTGCTCCAACTATAGGGTAACCTCTCTTTGCTGGCAGGCCTGCTATGTGTGGAGTTTCTGTGTCGATTTCAAACAGCCAGTCGAGAATGATAAACGTCGAAACGGCGAGTAAAACGGACGATAGTAGTAGAAGTAACATTCCGGAGAGCGCGGTGTTGATAAACGAGTGTCTTTGGGTGGAGGAAGAGAGTAAGATGGGAGAGAGGTTAAGATGGACGTGTTGTGAGGTACAAGGTGAGGTGCAAGATTGTACTGGTAGTTGCTGGGATACAGGAACTAAAGTGATAACTCGGTCAGTAATGGTGGTAGAAGAATTTTAAAAGTTGTAGGGGGGTGGTGGAGACTAGGAGAGCGAGCTGGTGGCTTTTGAAGGCTATAGCTCCTCGTTTATAACCCATTGAATGAACATGATCTCGTTCTGGATGTTCCTCTAAAACCTAATCAGAAAGCTAAAAGCTGATAATGCAGGGCAAGAGTTAAAAGACGTGTCAGAGATGCAGGTTGGTAGCAAAGAGGGAGTGAGTTGAGACAACAACTGGAAAAGATACACAAGATAGAAAATGGTCACGTGATATCAATTCTCCAGTAGAATGGGTTTGAAGACTTTGTCAGAACGAATTTGTGACTTTTTAGACGCTCAGTTAAATGGTCTTGGGTGAAGATCTTGTAGACTCTCTGTATGATCTCACAACAGTATCTTGTAGTCTTCTTGAGCAGTACCTAATATACCACATTCACCAATTGATCTATATGTACTGGTAGTTGCACCTAGATTATATTGAAATCACAATGAAGGGTTGTAACTGCCATTCGACTCGCATGATCATTCGTTTTACTCAAATATAGTTGAATTTTATTGACTGTTGAGGGTCACCTATTAGTATCTTACTGTTCATCTTCTTTCATATACTGTCTTGGTGGCCACGGTGTACCACCTAAATTCCTAACTATTTGGAATATATTGAGACACCAGATCAATATAATTGAATAGAAAGGAGATGTAGGGAAGCAGAATCAGACTATCCATCAACTAGACCAAAATACAGCGGTTTTTCCTACAGATTATTTCGAGATAATCCGGTTTCAATTTCCAGTTTGGGTGGTACACCATGGCCACCAAGACAGTACTATACTTAGTCTTGTAGGTGAGGTGCCATCTCCAATACCTCTTCCTGGAATGATTATATAGGACAACTCCGCACATATTGGACGAGATGAAAACAGTTACAAGTACCGCGGTCACATGATCAGCAATAATCATTTTTGTCATAATCTCACAACTCTTTAATGAGTCTTCTGGACCTATTGAGGGAGACAACAATACAGCCAAAGGTACTAGAAGTGTGATACCCTTAATTGCTCCTAACATAGATGTGGCTAGTCTTCTTAATCATTTGAAGCCCGCAATAAAGGCTCTATCGACTTCATCAGCTTTTCATTTGCATTCATACCGTATCAATAGCTCTTTGACACTGTCATCTTGTCTAGATAATGCTATATAACGACCAAGAAGCCGTGCAAATAAATGGAGAGATATCTGACTGTTTTCTCAAATCAATGTAGATCTCTGTCAACTTGATGTATCTTGTTTTTATATCGTCCTCTTCAATCTATTGAACTGAGTATGTTTTTTCACAGTGTATGTACTGTGTACCTAGTGGATCAGGGACAGAACTATGGAAGCAAGAGAGGCATTCATATTTAGGGGCTCATATATATACTTAAAAGATCATGAGTGACAAAAATGGCTTTCATAGCACTGTTGAGTCTCGGAACGCTCCAATAAGTCGTCCCCTTCCTGGTCTGTATGTGGGGGCCTTCAACTCTTGTACAAATACCCTTTCTTGTCAACTCAAATTCTGATATATAGTAACTTGATCTACTCTCTCAAATATAATTATCTTACCTCCCCTCTCATCCTCACTTAGTCTATACTCACCCTGACCAAGACACTCCAGAGCACCCCTCTACAGACACCAATACCACTCCGATCTTTGAAATTTTTCTGTAATTCAATTCTCCTGCAGCAATTTATTCTACCCTCAAAATCATACCTTCCTAGCCCTCTCCAATCGTACACTTTGCTAGACTGGGTTGTCCTACCTTGGTAGCAGGGTAAAGTAGGATGAAACAGGCTATATTGAGTGTTATTACAAAGGGAGAAAGTCATGATAAGATCCTCTTACATATACTTATCATTTCTAGTCACTTGTATGGCCTTCTTTGGACAATGGATAAGCCATACTCTCTTACCTTCCTTCCCTACCTTAGTTGTCTCAAGACTAATCGTAAGAGTGTCAATTTCCACATTCATTCATACCAATTAATCAATAAATATCTATATTACAGTCCGAAGAGATATTTCAGTCTCCAAAGTATCTCTTTTCTTCCTTTTCGTCTTTTCTTTTCCCTTCACTTTTTATTCCTCCTCCCCCTTCACCCCCTCATACTCCACCACCAACCTCTTATACCCCTCTTTCATCCACTTTTCTTCCTTCCAATCCATCCCTTTCACCGTTCTGGCCTTGCACAACTTCCTATCAACAATACAAACCCCACACTTCTTGCCTTTACTAGGACATATGGTCTGTCCGAAACCTACAAGGGTAGGATTAATATCGACCCACAGTTCCCTGGGTAACCACTTTTCCAATTGAACACGTGACTCTTCAGGAGTCTTGCCCTTGACCCATCCCCACATATTAGCCAGCCGGTGAACATGAACATCCACTCCTATTCCTTCGTTAACTCCCCAACCTCGATGCATCAGAAGATGAGCCATTTTGGGACCTACTCCTGGTAAAGAAGTCATGGCAGCAATAGTGGGGGGGATATCTCCATCGAAATCGCTGACTAATAAAGCCGTGGCTCGACTTATATAATCAGCTTTTCGGTTATGAAAACCAACTTTGCTGATACAACTGTCAATCTCGGAAATGGACATGCTGAGTATGCCTTCAACAGATAAGAGCATATCACGTGACTCGAGGAACTCTCTGAGATTTAGTACCGCCTGGCACGTGACTTCATCTTTCGTCTGAGAACTCAACATGAGTGAAATCAACAACTGAAACCGTTGTACTTTAGCAGGCACTCCATTCTGAACTAGACGTTCACAGCCCATAGTATCAACAGGAGCGTTTACTAAGCTGCGCATTTTTTTGACACGTGAGTAAATGGCTCCCCAGTCACGTGGTCCTGGCTGACTAAGCACCTCGGGATGGTCCGCAACATTGAATTCTTCAGGAGCTGCAAAGTCATGACTGTCTTCAATGTCCTTCACAGTAGAACAGGAGGGTTCTGGTTTGAAATAATGAGAAGTATCTTCAGTTTTGATGTCACGTGATCCCAGAGGGGGTTCTGCCTTAATGTCACGTGATAGGTCATGTGACTCTTCTATCTTGACATCACGTGACTCAGTAGATTCCGTCTTCAAATCACTCAACTCTGGAGCTTCAATCTTCACTTCTACATCTTCTTCAACCTTGACCTTGGTTGACGAGCTGTACCGAAACTGCTCAAGGGTCACGTGAGAAGTCACGTGATTGGGGGAATTGGTTTGACGGCTCAGCAGTCTTGCTTGAGCTCGAGTTGTTCGGAAGAGTGGAGGAGGAGAGGAAACTGGGGCAGTCACGTGTTTGCTTTTGGAGTTAGGTGATGTCACGTGATTTGAGGTAGGTGATGTCACGTGACCATTGGAAGTGTGAGGAGTCACGTGATCACCTGTACTGCCCTCGGTTATCCTGCTCTCTCCATCCTGACCAACCACGATGGAGAAATTGTCAGCGGAGGTGGTCGGGGAAGTCATGTGATTTGGAGTATTGGATGTAGCTGTCACGTGACTTACCTCACTCCCCGACTTTGTCAGTTTCCTCCTCTTGATCGTTTCCAACGCTTGGACTCGAGTCGAGCGTCTCATTGCAATGGTGATGATGAAGAGATAGAGTTTGGTGTGAGGTGGAGGAGAGAAAAGTAGAGGGTGAGGTAGGAGAGTTAGGGGGATTAAAGTGGTACCGTTGCAATGGGGAGGTGGAGGGGAGTACGTTGGCTGTTTCAGAATTTCAATTGGACCATTATTGGTGGAGTTAGCTGGTAGAAGAGTTCTTGCTGAAGATTTACTTAGCTTATAGTTGACTTTTTGGGAAGTCATGGGTTCGATTCTTGACAGTTATTTTGAACCGATTGAGATGGGTTATGACCCAGTTTTTTTCGTTTTATTGTTTCTTTTTGGTTCAATTACGTCATCAAAGCACGT
Source organism: Yarrowia porcina (assembly GCA_900519025.1). NCBI lineage: Eukaryota > Fungi > Ascomycota > Dipodascomycetes > Dipodascales > Yarrowia > Yarrowia porcina. The sequence continues at coordinate 581,677 of ULGT01000014.1, read as the reverse complement.
TTAGTATTTTATGAGCTTTGATAATAATTGTTCACATCTTACAGCCACATGATCTCGTCTTGTGATGTCTTTTGGGGCATGTTCAGGGCAACTGTGGAGTGATAAGTGGCATTAATGAAAGGGGAAATGACATCATGGGGCAGCCCCCATCATCAATATGGCATTTCAGGTTTTCAAAGGACTTTATATGGCGTTATTACAGTGGTTCTATTACTCTCTACTGTCTTCCATCATCTACAACCGTACCTTAGTCCTTAAAGAAGGCTATCCCTAATGTACCGGTAATTCTATAACCACTACCCTTACTACTTGTAGCTATATAACAGCACGTTCTCAGTTATTTCTCTTCTTCTATCTACTCGTACCAAGTTATCTCCTCACTATAGTTTCAGAGCAACCCCGAGCCATGAGGCCCGACATGCTTAAAGGGGATATTTTACAGGCACAAGGCCCAAAAAGATGCCGCAATATTTGCCACACGAAGAGGTACTTAAGCAAACGAATGCGCTGATAGATAAGTTGACCACCCACTAACCACTTACCACTCATCACCGCCCCTTGTTGAAACTTCGCTACGCTCAGTAATGTCCGACCCACTACTCGTCTGCCCCAAATGCAGATTTGCCTTCCCACACTCCAAGTTTGACACCCACCGATGGAGGTGTAAGGGCTTTCCCAAGAATGATGCCTGAGGAAGAAATAAATGATTAATGAATGGTTATGAGATGAAAACTTGTAGGCGATGTACTGTAGGACATTGATAACTTTTCTTGAATACATTTTCTCTTCTTTAGACATCAATTGATCATAACTTCACATTGTAGGAATGGTATGGTGATCAGTGCTTAACAGTGAATATTTTGAGTCATGCTACAAGTACACTCTTTCTTCTACCACAACTTCACATTGCAAGGGTAATGTAAGGCACTTACTGTAATACTATAAGAGTGACTATCGTAAGTCATGCTATACCCTTCCTTCAGGAACTATCTCAATTGTCACTCCAGACACCCCAAGAAATCAACAAAAAGGAGATATGAGGAAACAGATTCCGCTATCCATCAATTAGACCAAAATCCAGTGGTACTTTCTACAGAATATTTCGAGATAATAGGGGTTCTATTTCGCCAATGCTATAGTTTAGGCCATGTTATACTCTTCCGTCAAGAGTGTACTGTCTTTTAAGTCAACCGCCTAAAGTTGCCTCTTATGATAGATAGGGACGAGTCAGAAGGGAGTGTGGAGATATAATGTGTTGAATAGATGAGTCAAATGATCAATAGTATGATAGTGAACCATTATATCCCTCCAGTACTTATATATGATGTTTATTCCCTACCGTGTCAGTAGGTGCTGGTATTGATGTCTTATGGTATCGTACTCCTTGATATTAGTATAAAAGGCATAGTTGTATCCCTACCTCTACAAGCAACTTATTGAGTAGATAGACTTGACCAATAGTATGATAGATTATAGTGTTCTACCAGTAATATGGCTTCTGGACTCTACATTGAGTGGTTACAAGTATGTAGTGTACCTATACCTCTTAGTCTTATAAGGAAGACTCTCAATGTTACTCCTTAGTATGATAGCCCCAAAAGGTATAGCTAGTTGTACACTCTTCTCCTTCTACACTCTCTTATTGCTCTATGGACTTACACGATACTTGTAGGTCTCCTTATACATATTTGCTACCCCATAGCACGTTTCTGACCAGTCTTTTTTTGATCAGTCAATTCTGGTTCACCTGACCTTGTCGTGAGATAGAATATAGCTTGGAAATGACTCCATTTCTCCTTATCCAACAAAAAACCCTTCGTTTTCCTTCCTCCACTATGTCCATCGGCTCCGACCCTCTCACTCTGTGTCGAAAATGCAAGTTTCTCATTCCTCGGTCAAAGTACAACGACCATATCTGGCAGTGCACCGGTGAGCCTAAGCCGAGGGAGTAACCGAACGTCTACCAACTGAATGCATGATTTATTGATTGAAAGCTGTAGAGTGGCTGTGCTAAGACTGGGTTCCTGATTCATGCTTCTTCATAGACCTTAGTGACACCTTCACGAAGAACTCCTGTACACTCAGTATACCTCTCTGACTTACTATTCTGACTGTAGAGCATAGTGATTTCGGCCATGACTGTATGACTTTGCTACATTCCTATTTCTATAAGACACTCTAAGCAGTATGCTTCTCCTATATTCAGATCTATGAAGCTGTTTCTGTAGGATCCAGTCATATCATCGACTTGTACAATATGTTGAACATCATTGTCTAGAATGTCCACATCCTCTCAAGTCTACAGTTGTCTAAGAGAGTCCTCAATTAGCAGTAATTCTCAATTACAATGGACTATGTATAACACGTTTCTCATGAAAAAGCTCCATAAGGCTGAAGTTCACTTTCTGTAAAACTGGCTGTAGCTTTTGCTGGTCATGTCTCCGGTTCTATAGATGTAGCAATGTTCGATCATAGCATTCTCCTCTTGCCGACTTCAAGGATATCAGCTGCTCAAACCAAGGTCTGACTTAGATGACATAGATTAACTACCGGTAGAGTGAGTTCTTGTGACAATCCAAAGGTGCTAACCCGTGAGACCATTGAAACGGAATACTTTCTGGCACTATCATAGCTCAGCCACGCCATCTTTACACTACGGTACGGGCACCGCTATGCTTTGGGATCCAGTCCTTTGAAGAGGCACTCAATTAATACCTACTGTAGTAACTGTAACTCCCACAAGACCTCCAGCGTCTCTAAAACACTACTCTGAAGTTCACTGACCTGTATTCGTGAGTTGAGAGAGTACTGTCGAGTTATCTCTTGGTATACCCAAGAGTCATTTGACACACTGTAGAAGGAAGATGCAGATGCCAGAAAATCGATCCCGTTTGTTCAGTAATTCGACCAAAACCAGCTGTCCATGAAACTAATTGTAACGCTAGTAAGCAGGAATCTTTTGACAAATCTGATGGGCGTCTTTCCTTGGTAGATCTACATATTAAACAGCACGGTAGTGTATCAAGAAAGTCACCAGAAGTTTTGAAAAGATCCTCCAAGTCTTTAAAACAATATCCAGAAGTCAACTCCTCTCTATCATGAGTGTTTTTTGTGTAAGGAGTGTCTCAGAGTCTCTCAATGTAACCTCCATTACTCTACGTTAGAAGATCCGATCTAAATCTCTCATCTTTTGAATAAGAACAAGTCCTTGAGACATTCTAGCTTGCTTCTCTCCTAAGTCTTCCTCTAACCCCCAGTCTTCTGTTTATCATGATACATCTCCAAACACACTGTCCATCTATATGTTGAATATAATGGAAACTTTATATACAAATACATTAACGACTTACACATCACTTCACTGGAGGGCGTTCCGATACCCAGACTCCTATCTCAACAGAGATACTCGTCAGAGGAGTCTACACACCCTTATGAGGGTCCGCACAGAGCATTCTGCATCAGCATGGACGGATGTCCCTCTGGAAATGAGGAGCTCTCATTTCAACACTATATACCTCAAACTCCCCTACCCCATACTCCATTCATCACCAAATCCCCACCTCAGATCTACGCAGCGCAACCCTACCACTTCTGTCCTTTTTATCCTAGTTAACTTCTCTTTTCAGGCGTATATGTTCGCCCATCAACCCAATCGAACAGTGACTCCGGGTATTTGTGCCAACGGAATAACGGAAGCCGACCTGTATGCAGCGTAATAATGCCTTTTTTATTGTCATTAGGACTCGCCAGAATCAAATGTCGACCTTCTCATTGTATTTAGCTGCTTAGGTGGGTCCTGAGAGCCGTACAATTGTCTATATGCATTCTAGCCTCCTTAGACCAGGTCCAGACTAAAGAAGAAGGCGATTGTCGGAGGTGGCAAATGCAGGGGAGAGGAGGAGTACGAGTACCGGTACGGTACTTATAATACCTACGACACAATACCTGTATATACTTGTATAGTTCTATAACGTTTTATGATAGAACGATAGAGTACAATATGGATGTATACTTAAGAAGACAACCATACACCCATTACTCCGACCTACAATAAAGCTCTCCAATTCTCACTGAAACAAGTCTCAGGCTCAGATGCACTTCACATCCCTAATATGAACATATACCTCAGGAAGTACATACTGCAACTGCACTCTGAAACGAGTGGATCCTTGGGCTAGCCTATGGACAATAGGTGGAGTGTTATAGCCACTATAGACTGCACTACTATGCTCTGTAGACTTACCAGCACCAGTTTGTAATGTCGCATTCATCTGAAACAGCTCTGTAGATCAGACAATCGAGCTGAGAAAGATCTGACAACTGAGACATTCGACTGATATAAATAGAAGAATGAACAAGAACTACCACTGTACATCCAATGATAGCCCTTCCTGGTGTAACAATAACCCCTTAAACAACCAAGATAGCTCCTTCTATTCAGCTATTGTATACTGTATACTTATACCATATTACGGGTACCTTACTACTTGTAGTTCCCCATTGTAGCCCTAGACCATTGTAGTAAGGGTACCGGCAGTACGTACCTACTTGTAGACTATTGTAGTTCATACTAGACTGACTGTTTTGGTACCTAGACCGACTATTGTGCAGGTAGTCACACTCGCCAAGCTAACTCCTCATAATACTTCTCTGGACGGGACTTCCCCAACACACTAGAATCGGGTCTAAAATAGCTCGATCTGGGAGAGATCAGTGGCAACTAAGAAGTGTCGGTATGGGGAGGGTTTGTGTCTTGATGGGAGGGTTTGTGTCGGTATAGGTGTCTATAAATCACGTGATTGGTCATCACCAACAAACACAACTCTTCTTTGTTCATCCACCTCTTTTACTCGGACAAACTCGGAGACAGTTGTGCCGTCCAGTCTCCTCCATTTCCCCACGTCATTTTTGACACGTACGCAAGGCGGGAACTTACGGCTACAGTATGGAGTAGAAGGTTGGATCAGCTTTTAAAGGAGTGGAGGAAATGTTGTCGAGAGAAAATGTTGTCGGATTTTCTTTGAAGAAAAAAACTAGCCCAGAATTTGAGTGAAAAAGGAAAGACCCAAGTGTACCAGTAGCCACATCGCCATCACGTGACTAACGACAGATCTTTTTTTGCCCTTCCCAAAAAGGATGTTATTGTTGAGAGGAAGTTTATGCAGGACTGTTATTCGCACGTTGAGACAAAGGTTGTGTCTATGCTTCTTGTCGGAGGGCAGCAATACAAGAGAACCATACAATGGAACGAAGATAGAAGATAGAGAGGTCCTAACCCTGAAAATGACAGGTGGTTACAAGTATATTTATTGAAGATAGTTTGTGTTGAAGTTCATTTTTATCCAAGTCCTACAGTACACTCTGTCTTCTGCCTTTCACTTCTCAGATAACCTTCCAATAGTAATTCTGAAGGGTCTACAGTGGCATTATTCTTCCTTTCGAATTTCTTTTAGTGGATGTTTTTGACTGAATACATCTCTGGTCGTTCTAGAATGTCGGGTTAGTCATGGATGACAAAGTGACAGAAGACAGACGACAGAATACATTGACATATGGGAATGTGATGTGATGTGTGACATGAGTGAAGAAGAAGGCTTTCAAGAGTTCAAATGCCGGGTTGGATGCCGAACAAGATGCCGAAATCGCGGTTAAACGAAGAAGCAAGTCACACTTGTATTTACAATATCAGATGGAGTTTTCATATCTGACATTTCACTTTCATATACAGTGGATAGAATTGAGCTTGATTGTTCAATACAGAAAGAGCTTGATTGGGTATGGCAAGAGTAGAGTAAGAATAGGGTGAACAAGGTAAGTACAAGACGATAACACCATTTAAGACGAGTCTCACGCGATCAAACAACCGTATACAACGCATCATCCTTCTACTCATACCGTAGTTCTTCTTCTTTTTCGTTTTTCTTTTTTTGTTTGTCGTTCTGTTTTTCATCTTTTCATCTCCGACATCCTTCACTTGTGCCTGCCAGCAACCTGCACTGACAAAGTTGTGAGAGGAAATATGGGCTGACCTTGACGCGTGTACAACAAGGTGGACAAGGTGTGATCGCACAAGGTTCGAGAACCAGGCACACAGTGGAGGTGAGTCAGACCTATCAATCAATCTATCAATCAATCATTGCATTGTTCCTTTCCATCTTCTTTCATATTCTTCACATCCAAAAGTACGAATCCCGTTCTCTTTTTTTTCTTTCTTTTTTTTTTTCTCAAATTTTTTTTCTCTCCTCCATCTCCCTCCCCACCATACTCCCCCCCATGTTTTATCTCCCTCGTCTACGTGCGCCTCGCCAGAGCTTTTACTTCGCTTTGCGATTTCTTATTTGAGAGAACACTCTTTTCCACTTTTCCTTTTTGCCCTTTTTTTTGCCCTTTTTTTTTTGCCCTTTACTGCCCAAACCAAATATGCCCCAGTCGGGCTTTCATGCTCCGTCGTTGCTTTTCTCAAAAGAGCGCTTTAGGAGAACAATGGAGACTCAGAGGTATAGTCCTTTGTTAGCGGCACTTTTTCCCACTTGGGATTTTCTAATTTTTTTTATTTTTTTTTCATCCAGGCTAACACTCAGGTCTCCAAAGCTGTCGAAATCGCTACTGTAGGAAAACCGACTGGACGACTTTAGCACAACCAATCTCTCGCCTATGCACAGCTGCATGCACGGAATCTGCATCTGCCAACAGCACAACCCCGCCAGGGTTAGGGCTCGCTGCCGTCCCAGCCTTCTCTGCATTTCAAGACATGACGCTCCCTTGCATGAGCACGCATGCGTCTACATGACATGCATATCTGGTAGCGAGAGGGGTTGAGTCTGGAAGAGGAATATGACAGAAACGAGTGGAGTTGGAGATTGTAGACCCTCCGATTGGGTTCTCACGTGACCAGAAGAAGAGAACGAGATGTTTTTAGATTTATTGGTGAGATAGCACAAGGTGAGATTGTGACCGGAAAATCAGCCGGATTAATTCAGAGTCAGAGGGAAGGATAGTAGTTGACTGCGTGGTCACGTGATTGACTGGTTTATAGTGTCATTATTTTCTCATTGCCGTTTTTTCCTCTCTGGCACTGTTATCGTCTCTGCTTGTTGTATGTCCAAGTGATGTGTCAGCTCTTGGCCCTGTCTGGCACATGGTTTTCTGGACAAGGAAACGGTCAACGTTCTTGTCCCGTTTTTGTTTTCGGTTCTGTGCGTGGTTTAGCCTCTGGGCTCCCAACTCTAATCTAAGAGTGGGAGTCTATGTCTGGTATAATAGCACGGTGACACCCTCTCTTGTCGACAACACCAATGGCCCCAGTGAGGAGAGTTACTGTGAGTATGTTGGTTGCGTGGGTTGAATCGGCGCAGAGGAGGGGTTGTGGTCAAGTCCAGACGTCCAAAAAGGGGCGCAAATGCCGCTATTTATGCACTTTCAAACGAACACAGACAGAGGCAATGTGGTGAGACGAAGAAGAAAAAGAAGTGACACAAATGGGAATTAAAAAAGTGGGACAGTCGTGATTTGGAAAGGGACACGTGGTGATGGTTCTTGCAGTGGTTTGAAGTGTCGATAGTTGTGATGTATGGTGTTCTATGGTTGAGGGTGTGGTGGGAGCAGGAGAGATAAAGTGCAGGGGTGGATATGAGATATCAGAGGTGGTACAGATGACATTGGTGATGTGGTGGGGTGGTGGTTCTGACTGATTGGAGACACAACTTCTTCATTGTGTTATGAGGTTGTTGGTGTTGTTCGTGTTGATATTCATGTCACTATGGTGCACTGCCTCGTGTTCACCAAGATCACAACGCTGATGTGATTTTTAAAAAAATCGCGTTTTACAGCCGTTTTGACCACCAATCATCTGTTACTTCGCTGCAATCTGATATCGCGTTGCCACCATACCCTCCTTGCTGACATTGGTCCTGTTGTATTGGTGCCTGATTCTGGATCTTGTAGTTTCCAACAACAGTCTTGTTGTGAATTACATTTTCACTACCCAGAATTGCCGCCGAATCTACTACAAGTGACTAGTCGTCGTATTTTCAGATCTACCGGAACACCTCTCCCGAATTTCCCATTCTTATCGTTGTCATTTCCCATTTCACCATCCAGATCCCTTCCATCACTCTGATGAATCACTCTACGCGTTAAATCGCTCTCCTTGCAGTGATTCAAATTGTTCTTGCGATTAAATCCTCCTGACGATAATGGTTCTCCATTGGTCTATCTACAGCCCCTGCTCTCGGTTATCGTCACTAGCCGCTATCGTGACGACCCTGGCACTAAGTCTTGTCCCATGGACGGTCCAGACCGGCGGTTATCGAGTGCAAGGCACGACAGCTGACAGTTCCCCTCAACCATTGTTTACTTGCTACCAGTAGGAAAATGTCTGGGTCTTTTTTGCCACATGAAGGATCGCAATCTGTCTTATTAGCCCCCAGTTATCATACTAACTCAGAACGACCGTGAGTCGCGCCGTTCGTGCGATCACTGTCGCCACAAGAAAATCAAGTGTGGCCGAACACTGCCGGCATGCCTACAGTGCCTCACATACAACATCCAGTGCACGTATGGTGAGGGCCGCAAGGACTTTGAGGCGTTGCAAAGCACCACTCCTGCGGCGTCTGCTGGAACAGGCGACTCTGCTCTACTCAACAAGCTCAATCGTCTTGAGTTTCTGATGGAGAAGATCATCTGCGAGCCGGATGAGGACTATTCGTCCGTCAACACCAACTCGTTCCGTGCAACGCTCATTGAGGACCAGTTTGGACAGGGACATCTCATTGGTGAGCCCTCTGTCATGGCAGTATCGTTACAGACTCAGCAGTTTCTTCCAGAAGAACATAGCACCGGTGAGAACGGAGAGACGCCAAAAACTGTCATTCAGAGCTTTTTTGCCGGCATAAAAACGTCCTGTCCTCTGGAACACATTCGGCCACTGCTTCCAGCAAAAGAGGACGCTCATCGGTACGTGGACCAGTTCTTTTCAACCACCTGCTGGCCTCTAATGGATAAAGAGGAGCTGCTGGTAGCAATGGAGGAGCTCTACGACGAAAACACGGCCCACGTGTCGCGAGAAAAGATTTGTGCGTTCCTGCTGGTCATGGGATTCGGATTCGACGGAATCAGCAGATTGCAGGGAAGGACGGCGACCTGGTCGACGAAGATTTACAATGCAGCCTTTTCGCTTTTGAGTAATACGACTACTCTCCCTTCGAATCGCATGTGCATTGCTGCTCTACTTCTCATGTCTTTCCAGTTCCAGTCTTCGGGTAACTTCACCCAGTCATACTCTCTCATGGGCAATGCGACGCGTATGGCTCAGGGAATTGGTCTGCATTTGGATGTAGGAGACACTCCCCATCGACTGGAGATTAATCGGTGTCTTTTCTGGTGCGTTTACCAGCAGGACACGTACCAGTCTGTTGCCATGGGCCGTCCACCGTGTCTGGACGATTCGGATTGCATGACTGAGCTGCCGTACCAGCGTGTGTACTCTGACTCGGTAGTCTTCTTTCGATGTGGCATTAGGCTCAGTCGCTGCCTCAAAAAGATTTACAAGAATCTCTACGGCGTGGCTGGAGCCCGAAAAAGCGCTATTCAGAAGCGTACATTTATTGCTCAGATGCAGCAGGAGCTTGACCAGGTGTGGTTTGAGGTTCCATCCCGATACCGGCCTCCCACGCTTGCCGAGAAGCAGAATCTGGACAATCTGCGGTCCAAGGGTAACATTAACGCCGGCGCCGAGCTGCATTCGCTGTACTACAATTGTCTGTGTATGATCTACAGTGAAGGTGTTGGTTTTGGAAGCATTCCCAGTGCAAACAATGCTGCTGGAAGTCCGTCGTCAGCGTCAGACGTGAACTCGAGTTCCAACTACGATAAGTGTCTAGATGCTGCTCGAAAGTACTTGTCTCTGATGGGGTACCTTACTTCAGGTATTTCGTCAATGGCCGAGTCGCTCAGTACGTTGTTCCTGATGATCGCCTACCCCATGGTTCCGTACTTTGTCATTTTCATGCACCTCCGAGCCTTCCCCTCGGAGTCTACCGCTGGCAGTGATCTTCAGCTGCTCGAGACGATAGATTCGTTCGTCAAGAGTCTCAAGGATATCAGTGACGGAGCTCGACGACTCTACCATCTCATCCACCAGTGTGTGGTTGCTGCTCGACACTATACCTCCAGTGTCAAGGAGCATGTTACTGCTGACAGGTTCAGTCAGATTATGCCCATCACGCCATACATGAGCGGTTACCCCATGGGCGTTGGAGGATGGGAGGAAGGAGATGCTGCCAGTGATTATCTGTTCAAGCGGGATCAGATGGGCACTGCCAGTTTTGCCTCTACTTTCGGGTTCAACTCGTGAGAGGGGGTGTGAGCGGTGACTGGAGAGGTGGACAGGACGTGGTCCGGTACACATTTGAAGGATTCACTGGTCACAAGCAGAAGCTGCGAGGTAGCAGGCATACTGAGTGTCTGCGGAAAGAATCGCAGTGGTCCCATGATAATGGAGACAGCGCTTCCAGCGCGTGTATATTTATGAAGGAGAACAATAGAGGTGGCGACATAGACGGCCATGTAGTATATATAGACAATGAATTATTTAATTAGTGGAGATGATAGTTAGGTTGCATTGCTCGGCTGGAGTTTCATTCTAGACCCTGTTTACATTATGCGGGAGTGTGATCCCGCTCGTATTTCTGTGTCGGAAAAAGAAACGTACGATTCAGAAAAAGAAAAGACCTCTAGAAAAAGCAAGTCTCCCCAAGTTTGAGGTAATGTATCAACAGGGATATATTAGTCGACAAGCAACACCAGGGCGAAAGATTAAGTGGAGATGTAGATGTAGGAGAAGGCCGATCGATCTGTACTAGATCTAGAACAAGCAAAGTCGGTTCAATCGGGGAGTTGAAGAAGTATCTTTGATAGAAGTTAGTTGTCACCTACGGGTAGTTACTCTTTCACGTTCTGGCTATTTGTTAGCTCCTTTACCTCTTCATATCTTCTCTCCCCCTCACCCTACATTCTCCCTGCTTGAAGATAGACATAAGACATCTGCGAGACATTACAGGGTGCAACAGGATGCAAGAAGATAGCTAGAGCAAATCACGAGTGGAAGATTAGGTAGTAGGGTTACCGGGGTCAATTGAGTGTTAATTCAGCCCTAGTGAGTGCCCTAACATGTCTATAAGAAATTCAAATGAGGCAATTTGGACCTTGGAGCAGGTGAGAAGAGAATTGGAGTTACCAGGGGTATTCTTCTAACCCATATTGTTTTAACTGTTAAGTTTGGACACTTGGCTTCTTGCTTTCTCCGACAATTGAGGATTAGTCATCTTTGCACATGATTTTGAAGGGACAAGTTTTACGGTCAATGGAATATGAAAGAGTAGAGCGAGCTTCACAGAAACATTTAGCTAGCTAAATTTCTCGCTCTGACCTAGTCCTCGTAGCCACAGTCACACAATCAGCTTCACAATCCTCTTATTTCATTTCCAGGTATGTGTAGATTCAACAACACCCTTTTTTTCATGTGGTGATGAGACATAAATGCTCTCAAATGTTGACAAAGTCACTCTGCACATTTTTTTGATCATTCTCATCAAGTCCTTATCATTACTGGATGACTACTCATCCAGATACCTCCCCTACAAGTCGCCACGCATAAATGCTGTATGAGGAAAGACAGAGGAGTAGGCTCAATAAAGAATCACAAGATATACCAGCGCATTATTCACCTGTCTCCAAATATCTTCTCAAACATTTGACTCTCTATCTCGCTTTATTGGCCGTATACACACACCTCCTCGTAGTCACTCAATATAGTAGCCTCCACAACCTCGTCAGAGTCGATAAATATAACAGCAAGACTCCATTTCTGTTGTCCGAGATCCCTAATACAATACTTTGAATTACCCCTCGTCTTCTATTCACCTTTTTTACTACAGAAATCGTCCCTTTTACCTATACCTACTCTCCCTACATAAAATACGGTCCATATCTCGAGCGAAAAAGGAGATATCAACAATATAAAAGTTGCATTGTGACCTCGAAGTTGAATGAGAGCTCCATCTCAACTCCCCTTTGCCACATTACTCTCATTATTGCCTACATATGACATCTCCCCTCCCCACCATCTACCTACCATAAACTCCTCTACCTGAACTACCACCACTTCCGCACCTCCTTCAACTCATCACATGACCTCCACACCTTCCCTCCTCCTGTCAACTCCCCATCACCTCATCCTTCACCTGTCACCTTTTATCTGACATCTCCCCTACATACCTCATACACCTCTCACTCCTCCACCTCCTCCACTCTTCCAAGAAAAACTCCACGGAGAGTCTCAAACACTTTCCGTTCGTTGCTAAAGTAATCGAAAAGTGACTGTGTGCTCAATAATTAATGTCTAAGCCATGTCTCTTCTTATAGCACTACAGCCTCTCTGTTACAAGTAAGCACTCCTGAGCCCAAAGTACAGGATCTTGTACCGTCTGCTACACCCTCCTGCACCAAGGAACAGCTCGTATAGTCGTGCAAAAGTCTACGTCTCTCGTACCGGCCTAAAATCGTATATGTATGATGATACCCATTTTGAGGGAAGTTAAACAGCGCGGTAAAGGCGGGAAAATAATTCCTCTGGCTTGTGAATTATTATGGCTGTCTCACCCTCGTCACTTTTGCGATTTTCACTCATTTTCATATGTTTTTTTCCCGCCCAATATCTCTCTAATATGGCATCTTCATACTTCCACGGACTTGTTCGGAAACTGTATCCAAGACAGTACAAGAACCACTATATCTCAGGCTACAGAAGAGATATTTGGAAATGGACTTCAGATTCATAGATCGCGTTACGTGACCTTCGCAACAATACCACTCACGTGACATTTCAGCCACTCCTCCACCCTACAACCTCCTCCACCCAATCTGATTAAGTTGCTCTCTCGATATCCGCACACGAATGCAGCTGTCAGGCGGTCAGGTGCACTACTTCGGCGTTCCGCGAGTCATAGTTACCGGTATACGAGTCATCCTGTGTCTCTGAGACAGTCTTTGATTGGAGGGAGGAGAACGGTGTTATGACGGGTAATAGTGCTCGGAGGTGAGTTTGGGCTGACTCACGTGACTCGTCACCTTTGTGGCTCCATTCTGGTACCGATTTTGTCCTTACACGTGACATTTCCGCTCAAATAACCCCGTTTTGCTCCCCTTGCCAGAAATGGAGACTACTTAAGGCCGTCACGTGATGCCGAATACGACTGATCTGCATATTGTTGTCACAGGTCAAAAAGGGGTAACTTTTGTGGAGATAAGAGCTACCATAACTGATGACCTAGATGTCTGACAGAAAATCTGACTTCACCATTCAACTCCCCAGACTCAGCAGAATCGAACGGTAGCAGAAACTTCCCTTCATTCTTCTTGCTGTCTCCGCTAGACTGGATCTCCGCCTACTGATCTAAACCTAGATTTGGCACTTGTGGGCACTAATAAAGATACTAAGCGATGATTCTCACCATGGAGAGCTGCGGCAAACGCGCCTCTTGCTCCTGCCCCAGTCGGCAACATTTTCTGGCCTGTTTTGACCGAGTTGCGACGGTTCCACGGCGCCGTATGAACTTAAGGGGCCATTGGGTTCGGGACAAGCTTGATAAAAGTGATATAAAGGGCCTATAGCGGAGTGAGCGGTGTATATAGACTGGTTTGAGAAGGGAGCTGCTCAGTTATCAAGTCGGCTTCTTCTTTGCTTCTTTCAAACTACTTCTTCTACACATCACTACTATTATGATCAACAAGTGGGACGCCTGGAAAGACTACGCTAATCCTCCTCAATGGTATACCGACGAAGAAAAGAAGCTCCATGAGTTGACAGCTGAGAAGGTGTTGGCCGAGTACTCACGTGGACAATTGGAACAGTCTTGGCTGTGGGTTTTGAAAGAACTGGCTACCTTTGAAACTCAGCCGATTCCAGAGCTCAATTTTGAAGAGATCAGGAGGGGAAATGTTGATGGAGATCACGTGACCAAGCTGAAACAAGCCGGATGTTTTATTGTGAAAGGTGTGGTCACTCAGGATGAGTCACGTGCTTTGAATGACTCTCTTCAATCATATCTATCTACTCATTCAGATACTATCAGTGGATGGCCTAAAGATGCTCCTCATATCAAACAATTATACTGGACTGAAGCGCAAGTGAAGCTACGTGCTCATCCTAACCACCTGCTACACCAAGAATGGCTCAACAAGCTTTGGGAGAGTTCTTCAACTAGTTCTCAACAAGAAGAGACCCCCCTCACAACTCCTCTAACTTATGCAGATGCTCTTCGATCTGTCCCCAGTAAAACGGTTTATCCTGCCCTGGGTCCTCATATTGATGCTGGCTCACTTTCCCGGTGGTTAGATGACGATTATCGACATTTCTATCATGATATCTTTTCTGGTCATCCTGAACGTCTCGATCTCTACAGACTCAAGGAAAGAAGTGTTTGTAAGCAGCATATTATTCCTGGACCTGCTCATTCGTCTGTTTTACGAACGTTTCAAGGCTGGACTTGTTTGACTGATGTGGGAGAAAACAAGGGAGGTATTTATTTCTACCCTAGAGTCGATCTAGCCATTACTTATTTGCTTCTGAGGCCGTTTTTCAAAGAGAAGAAGTCTGAAGAGGAGATCATTAGGGAGTTGGAATCATCTCAAGCCAGTTCCTCAACGTCAGATGGCTTGCCTACTCCTGATACTACTCCTGGTACTCCGGAGGGGAGTGATGGTGTATTTGCTGAAACAGGACACGGTTTAAAGACCCCGGATATTCCAGTGTCTGACTCAGCACACTCTCTATACCTCTCTCCTGACAACTGGGAGTTCCACTCTCCCTCTTACTTTCCTGGTACTCAGTCTACTTCAAGTCAATGTCTGGGCAACAAGAGTCATCCTCACTTGGAGCTGACTAAGAGACTTGTGAGTATTCCTGATTTGTCAGCTGGAGACTCGGTATGGTGGCATTGTGACGGTATTCATGCTGTTGAACCGAACCATTTATCTGGTGATGATCCTGCTGTGGTTGTCTACATTGCTTCAGTTCCTTCTACTCAGCCCAATATTGATTATGTCAAAGAGCAGGCTGAGAGATACAAAGAGAAGAAATGTCCTCCTGATTTCGATCAGGATCACGATGAAGTTCATGAGTGGAACCCAGAGTGGATGAACGGAGGAGAGGGGGCTATGTTGATGGAGTAAATGAGGAACATGGTGAATATGAAGATGAGAAGTGGAAGATGATAAATCAAGTAATGAATGTGATGTCTATAAAACAACAAGCTAATAGATGAATAAGGAGGTACTCCGAGAGCTCCAAAGATTGGCTACCGTACTTGACTTTTTATACTACCGGTTCTAGATAACCAGTAGTACTCATACCTGTACTACTTGTTACCTAGTAAGATATAATGGAGGTCTTAGATTTTTTTGATCTCAGCCATTAAAGGCTCTTCATTGAATCATTCCACAGCTCTTCTTTGACACTTCTACAATAATTACATCTGTGACATCTGTGATACTTCTTCTACGTCAGACCTGAGATCCTTCCAACAAGTAGATGAGCTGTCTAAGAACACTGGAAAGAAAAGGATTGATATGATGACAAGATCGTCAGCTTGGAGATCAGTATCAGAGGTAAGACTTTTATATTATCTTAATCATCTTCTCGCACGTTCTTCAACACTACAACAGTCACTCTACAATAATACAACTCAACTACAAGTATACTTCAATAACTCGGGTGGGACTCTATGGTCCAAAATGTATTTAACCCAAGAGGTTCGGAATCTCACCTACTCCTCTGAAAACTTGATAACAGGTTCGGTCAGCTACATCCTCTGGCTAAGAGGTTCACTGCCTACTCCTTGGATAAGACTGCTGCTCTGGCTCTCATTGCTCTTCGGACTTATTGGCAACTGGCTGGCCTCGGCTCTATAGCCCTGGCTCCTTAGCTTTGTCTGTTCTGGCATGTGGCGCTTACTGCATCTGTGGACTCACTGGCTCTGCTCTGGCTCTGGCTCTTATTGCTCTTTGGACTTAGTGGCTCTGACATGCACTTATTGCCGTTTAGGACTTATCGGCTTGTGGACATGCTCTTATTGCTTCTGTAGACTCATTGGCATTGTATCACTCTTCACGGCGTTTGGCACTTAGTGCTTTGTAAGGCTCACTGGCTCTTGCTCGTAGATGTATGGCTTTGGCTTCTCAGCTCTGGTTCTGGCATCTCAGCTTAGACTAGCGTTGGCACTCATTGCACTGTGGACTTATTGGCTCTTTGCTCACCTGTGACCTGGATGGCTCTTATTGCCGTAAAAGGACTCACTGGCTCTAACTCAGGCATCTGCTCACAAGGCATCTGTTGCTCTTTGGCGGCTCTGCTTTCGCTCAGACTCGTAGTCGGCGTTGGCTCTGCTCTTATCACCTATCAGATCGACTCCGGCTCTCACTGCTCTTTGGACTTACTGGCTCTGGCTCTGGCTTTGCTCTTTTCACCATTGTATGGCGCCTGTCTAGCAGGTCTTTGCTCTAGAATGCGTCTCAGCTCAGCATCTCAGCTGGCTCCTCAGCGTACCAGCAGCTCTAGCATTTCAGCTTGACTCTTTAGTTCTAGGCGGCAACCGAGTAATCGGTGTCAGGACTTGTACTTTTTCTTCAACAGGACTTTCACCCGTGTAACGGAGCCCAGGAATCTCACCTTGAGGTCTCACTGTCGGTGGCTCTGGCTCTGGTATCTCAACTCTGGCTCTGGCTCTGGCGGCTGCAAGGCACGGAGAGGCATCTCAGCCAGCTCGCTCCCGGCTCATGGTTTCCCATGGCGGTCAACCTGGATTTATGGACAACGATCAAGAGGGTCAACCTGGGATTTCACCGGGATTTATTGACACTTCTCAAGCGGTCAACCAAAGGATTCACGACTCTTGCCAGGTCTCAGGCTCATACATTCTTCAATGCGTCATTGCCTGACCGACAAAGGGCTCATGCGGAAAACGCGTCATTGCCCAAACAAGTCAACGGATATTTCAATCCTCCTTGTTAACAAGTCAACGGACTTTTAGTCCTCCTTGTATAGACAGATCTAGTCAACTGTCTGGCAGATCATGTTAACTGCTGCGGGAGTGCTTATCAGCTCTGTTGAACAGGCTATCGAGGCACCTCCCGTCTCAGAATGACTCAGAGTGAACTGGTCGAATTCTGCTGAAAAAAATGGGACCCAAGGGCGGTTTATATATTCTTTAGTGACCCCTTTTTGAGTTTTCAAGAGATGGCTGGTGGCAAAAAATGTGCATCGAATCTGCACACCAGCCCGTAAAGTGAAACAAAGAGAAGGGAGTGGAATGTTGTAGAAGGGGAGGAAATGGAGGGCTAGGCAAAAAACGATGAATAAATAAAACAGTAGATGACTCTACCACGTAATTCATCGTATCAACTCATGCTAACATCACTTCTTTGTTCTATTAGTATAGTTCATTTAGTCTCCCTTGATAATCAAATACGAGAGTCTAATCTCGACAAAGAACTTCACTTCATAGAACGATGAAGAATGTCTCTAACCTTTGAGCCGCTTGAAATCGGAAAAAAGGAAGAGGAGTTGGCCTATATTGTTATTGGTGGCAAAAAAGATGATATTCTGGACTTTTCAGGTCTCAATTACTTCTAGAAAATTCCATGGTCGGAAAGACTGAACAGCCAAGTTCTGAAAAGGTTAGAGACAGAACATACAGAAAAAAACTTGTACTTGTATGAAAAAAAAAGGATACAGCCGCTACGCGACTGTAAAAATTGCAGCACCCAGGATTCTCGTATGGTCTCCCACTACAATACTAACTGGGCTCTCTGGTGCTTGACTATGGCTGATCGGACGGGAAGCCGTATTTTCACCAGGATATGGCCGCAACTGGAAGAAAAAGGTGTTTGACCGCTTGGTGGAGCTGATTATGTCACGTGATCCCGAAAAATCATGTTTTTCGGTCAATTTTGGGACGATTTCGGTCATTTTGGAGTTGGTAATAACTGAACAAGTGACTTCATTCAACATGTGACCATTTTAGACTTATAAAGAATATAAAAAACAGCAATTGTGAAAATATTGAGTCATCGAAGTCATACTGCAGCATTAGCACCTCTCTATTCCTTTTTCGAATGGCGTTAGACGTCATACTGAGGGCTGAAAGGAGTATCCCAGGTTGACACAGTGAGATGACGACTGAAGCGTAAAGTGCTTTAAAGCTTGTTAAACAGATACGCCTACAGCATTGAGACTAAGTGTGGATAAAAATTCAAGTTTCCAACTATTTCTGGTAAATATCCTTCATCTGATCTTCACCTACATCTTCAACTGACACCCCAACCAACTACTTAGTTCATACTGAAGAAAGTATATGTGACGAGAAGTGCAGTCTACGATACTACTATGGACCTCAGAAACCTCCCGTTCAATGTCCAATTATGCCTAATTGCCTCAGCCTTGTCCAAGCGCCTATTGCTACCCTCTATTATCGTCTCCAATCTCTTACTCTACTCCATCATCTCCCCCTCCCCCACCAACCCTAATCCACCAACATCCCCTAAACTCAACCTCTTCCAAGTATTGACCTTCACCCCATAATGATACCAGTCTGGCTCGATTGTGATCCAGGCCATGATGATGCCGTGGCCATCCTTTTAGCCGCCAAATTACCCGCCTTCAAATTGCTGGGAATATCCACAGTTTTCGGTAATGCTCCCCTGGAGAAAACTACAGTCAATGCTATGGCTGTTCTCAAGGCTATTGGAGAGGATGTAAAGGTGTATCCGGGGGCTGATAAGATACAGGGAAAGTCACGTGACCAGACCTCCGAGGACAACAATACCAGTCCGTCTAAAAAGGAGTCAACCACGCACAACCCCACGTCCTGCGCACGTGACCATTATGAAACTGCTCCATCAACCTTTGCTCCCTCAATTCATGGAGAATCAGGACTGGATGGAACTTCTCTATTACCCGAAATTACAGTCAAAATCGAACCTCATCTTGATTCCACACTTCAGGCTATGGCTACAGCTATTAGAACCAACCCAGGAACTCGACTAGTTGCCACTGGTTCTTTGACCAATGTTTCTGCACTGTTTACTCGTTTTCCAGACATTAAAGACCTAGTGGAAACAGTGTCTATCATGGGAGGAGGTTTTAATATGGGCAATTGGACTCCATATGCTGAATTCAACATTTGGTGTGATGCTGAAGCTGCTAGAAATGTTCTTAGTGACCCTGTCATCAGTTCAAAGGTGGTTCTATGTCCTTTGAATGTCACTCATACCGCTATTGCTACTACAGAAGTACTCAATCAGATAAAGGGAGTAGGAGGTAAAGTGAGTCAAATGTTTTTTGAACTGATGACATTCTTCAAGGAAACTTATGAGACCGAATTTGGATTCAAAGATGGTCCTCCAGTCCATGATCCTCTATCAGTAGCTGTCCTACTAAAGGGAATGATCTTGAAAGAGAGAAGGGTGAAAGTGGATGTAACTGTGGAAGGAGAAAAGAGAGGAATGCTGACTGATGAGGAAGGAGGTCACGTGACAGTAGTGGAAGAGGTGGACCTAAAGAAATTCTGGGCTCTTGTCGTCGAGTGTCTGGAAATGTGTAAGTAGAAGAGGAGGATATAGATAATGAGATCACGTGACCAACGAACGATTGGCTGACTAATGGATACATACTCTCTATATATATTCAAGTGATTCCTCTTAATGACGCTATAGCAGTCAAGAAATGTATACTACAACTGTAAACCCCTCTACATGTTCTGCTCGCCGCTTCGCGACTGGCCTCGCCGGATTAATTACCACTCTATTACTGAATAAATTACTTTTCTACATTTCAAAGGTCCAGAACTCCTTGTCCAGATCCTCCTGACTGACTCCGTTTGCAATCGAGTCGAAATCCCACATATTCTCGCCGGACGAAAACAGCTGCGCTCCATTAAGTTCGGGAGCAGGCACCTTTTCGTCCTTCTTGTCCTCCCTCTTGACCTCCTTGCCCTTTGGCAGCTTGTTGTGCTCCTCGGGCGGCGTCAAAAACTGCACCTCAGACACCTTGAAACACTCCAGCGCTTGGAATGCCGATTTGAGGCTGGCAGCAGACACTAGACCCGTCCAGGGGACAGCCACGGCCGTCTCTGCAGAAGAGGGAGCCAGACCGCCGGTCGAGCCAGCGTCTCCAGTGCTCGCAGCAGTGCCCTTGTCAAAAGGCATGGGCGTTTTGAGCAGCGACGAGGGGGTCAGTCCAAGACCTGAACCGGCTCCTGCTGCTGCTGCGGCAGTTCCAGGTGTGAAACCGGCGGCAGCGGCGGTTGCAGCAGCTACTGCAGGACCAGCAGCGGGACCAGGAGTACCATTGACTCCATTAGCTGCTGCGGCAACAACTCCAGGGTTACCTGCCACTAGAGCAGAGGGGTTGCTGCCACCCACCTTGAAAGAGACTCCGCCAAAGGCAGCAATCTCTTCTGCAGGCACGTCCAAGGCCTCTCCAAGTGAAGAGATGAAGAAGCCCAGAGGGTTTTCTCGCTGCAGCTGCTCCTTCTTGGCCGCAATCTCCGACGTCTCCCGTACCTTGGCCTCCTCCAGCTTCTCCTTCTTGGCAGGAGGCATGGGGCTTCGCTTGTCGTCCAGACCAGCAGAGGACTTTCGCTTGCGTGTGGCAGGCATCTTGAGCTGGTCGGGAGCGAGGTTGGGGCCGGTAGCAGAGTACGTAGGCACACCTGAAGGAGACGCCTTCCCAGGACCACCAGAGGGGGTGGTAGCGTTGGCAGGAATAGGTGTATTGTTGGCAGACACCTTTTTGCCACGAGCAGTGGTAGGCTTGGCTCCTCCTCGCTTGTCTTTAGGCGACACCTTGGCGACAGGCTGGTTGGCTGCCAGGGGAGGGGTGGAAGTAACACCTGGAGGAAGAGCTCCGGGGGGGAGAGCTGCTCCAGGGGGGAGATTGGTTCCGGGAACACCCTGGGGCATTCCACCGGGACCCTGAGGCATACCACCTGGAGGACCGCCCTGAGGCATACCAGGAGCTCCTCCCTGCATGTACATTTGGTTGAACATGAAGTTTCCGGGCTGACCGGGCTGAGGAGGGCCACCGGGGCCGCCAGGACCCTGTTGAGGGCCAGGACCTTGCTGAGGACCCTGCTGGGGACCTCCGGGGCCCTGTTGAGGACCGCCAGGACCCTGCTGTCCGGGTCGGAACTGCTGTTGCTGCTGCTGCATGAAGAACTGCTGCTGCTGGGCGTTGGGCTGCTGTCCAGGAGGCATCTGGGGCATTCCTCCTTGAGGGAGACCTCCCTGGGGCATCTGGCCCTGCTGAGGAGGCATTCCACCCTGAGGCATTCCACCCTGCTGGGGCATCTGACCCTGTTGACCGGGCATCTTGCCCTGCTGCTGCTGCTGCTGCTGCTGTTGCTGCATCTTTCGCTGCATCATGGGGTTCATCTGACCCTGAGGACCGGGTCCCTGTTGACCCTGCTGACCAGGCATCATACCCATCATCTGAGGACCTCCCTGCTGCTGCTGTTGTTGTTGTTGCTGCTGCTGCTGCTTCTGCATCATCATGTTCTGCATGTTGATGTTCATACCGGCCTGAGGAGGCATTCCACCGGGCTGACCAGGTTGACCAGGACCCTGGGGACCCTGCTGGACACCGGGTTGCTGGCCTGCCTGAGGCTGAACACCAGGTCCTTGGGGACCCTGCTGACCCGCTGGACCTTGTTGGCCAGGCTGTCCGGGTTGTGCCTGTCCTCCTTGTGCCTGTCCTGGAGGTCTTCGTTGTATGTTATCCCTCACAAATGTAAAGTACCGGTTGATTTCGTACTTTGTCTTTTCCAAAATCTGCGGGGTGGTGAGATAATTACCCTGACGAAGACCCTCGAGCTGCTCCTTGAACATGCACTTGAGCTGGATGAGCCGCTGCGTCGCCGTGGGGTTCTTGGAAAGGTAGAAGAACATGGGCGCGAGCTGGTCGATTCGCTGGTACATTGTGTGCACCGTTTGAATGTGCTCCTGGATGTGCCGTTTCTGTTCGGGGGACAGCTGGTCGTTGAAGTTGTGCAGCTGGACGGGGATTCGAGAAGCCTCCTCGTAAATCTGCTGCAGACGCTGCCGGTCCGCATCTCTGATAGGGAGAGCGCCAGGCATTGCAGGAATGGTTCCATCAGAAGGACGACCTGCTGCTGCTGCTGGGTTAGCGCCGGCAGGGTTGTTGGTCGCTGCCTGGGCTGCTGCTACTCCTGCCGCTGCGGCTGCTCCTCCGGGAGGTGCTGCGGTCATCATAGGCGAAATAGCGGGCTGCTGCAACTGCGGCGTCGTCTTGATGTGCTGGGGTTGTTGCTGGCTCTGCAGCTGCTGGGGAGCCATGTTGGGCGTGGTCTTGATCTGGGGGGACACGAATCCTCCGCCTCCTCCGGTCAGATCAATGTGCTGAGCCTGTCGGTGAGCCTGAGGGTTCTGCTGCTGCTGCTGCTGTTGGTTCTGGCCCTGTTGCTGTTGCTGGTTCTGAGCCTGCTGTTGCTGTTGGGCCTGAGCCTGGTTCTGCTGCTGCATCATTCGCTGCTGCTGAACTCCCTGGGCCTGTCCCTGGGGCTTCATTTGCATCGGTCCTCCAGGCATTCCTCCTTGACCGCCCTGTTGACCTCCTTGCTGGCCCTGAGCCATTCCTCCTTGCTGGCCCTGGGGCATTCCTCCCTGTTGACCCTGGGGCATTCCACCCATTCCTCCCTGCTGAGCGGCCTGCTGCTGCTGAGCCTGTCGCTGACGCATTCTCATCTGCACCCACCGGGTATGAGTCTGATGTGCACTCTTGATAGCGGACATGGCGGACTTTGGAATCGTCTCGTTCTTGAGCAGCTCGTGGATCTGAGCCCATGTATTAACGCCTTTGGGCACCACGGGAATCTCATCCAGAATCTGCTGGGGAATGGGAAGAGTTCGTACATCGATTCGCATAGCTGCGGCTTGGCCAGCCTGTGTAGCTGCTTGAATCTGGGCAGCGGCCTGGATCTGAGCAGCGGACATTTGCATATTACGCTGGCCTGGTTGACCAGGTTGACCGGGTTGGCCCTGCTGTCCCTGAGCTCCTTGCTGACCCTGCTGGCCCTGTTGAACCGGCTTATTCTGCTGCATTCCTGCTTGACCTCCCATTCCCTGACCTGCCTGGCCCTGACCCTGGCCCTGCTGCATCATTCGCTGTTGCTGCTGTTTCTGCTGCTGGGCCGCCCGCTGCTTCCGGTGCATGGCAATATACTGCGACTGCTGTTCCCGAGGCATGGACTGGAACATTTGGACCGTTTGCGGCGTGGGAGCGATTCCCTGGGCCTGCAGAAAGTTGATGAGCACCTGCGTTGGCGGCTGACCTGGAGTCTGGCCTGGCTGGTTTTGTGATTGCCCTTGGCCTTGGTTTTGGCCCTGACCCTGGTTCTGGCCCTGGTTCTGGCCCTGACCCTGGCCCTGGTTCTGCTGACCCTGACCCTGAGGCATCATGCCCATATTCATGTTCATGTTCATCATATGGTTGGGCTGCTGGGGCGTGTTTTGCTGCTGCTGGGGAGTCTGCTGCTGCTGGCCCTGACCCTGCTGGCCCTGACCCTGGCCCTGGCCTCCCATGTTCATGCTCATGTTCATTCCTCCAAGATTGAGACTGTTCATGTTGCCGCCCATATTACCGCCCTGCTGTTGCTGTGGTGCACCCTGCTGCTGACCCTGGCCGCTATCCGAGAAGAAAAAGTTCTGGAAGCTGCCTCCATCGCCCCACTGAAAGTCGTCCTTCTTTTGCTGCTGTTGCTGTGGCGGCTGTTGCTGTGGAGCCTGCTGGGTCTGCTGTTGAGGCTGGGACTGCTGCTGCTGCTGTTGCTGCTGGGTCTTGAGCATTTGCTGCGGGTCAAAGTTCATCATCTGGGGGTTCTGTTGCTGCTGTTGTTGTTGCTGGGGCTGCTGACCCTGGGCCATTTGGCGACCTCGGTGCTGCATCACCGTGTCGGAGATTTCCTTGACCTTGTTTTTGCATTGGTTCATGTAATCAGACTGGGTTAGTAGGGAGAATGGAGGGTCAAATAATCGGCCACAATCGGCCAAAGACCAAAAATATTATTATCAAAGATCACATGCCTCGGTTGGTGTCACGGGAGAAAGTGGTGCCATTTTGGGGGGGAAAGAAAACGGCCCTGTTTTGATGCTGGTGGTTCAGTGTATAGCTTCGTGTAGCTTGTAATCCTTAAGAGCCTTAAGAGCCATTAAGAACTTGAGGCTACCACCCAAACTATGTCACAAGCACCGTAAAAACGACACCCTGTAGAACAGGTAAAACCGACACCTGTAATACCACCACCACCACCACCGTAATACCGATACCGACACGTATGTGCTCAAATCGGTGTAATCCTCTCACTCACCTTGCTGATGGAATTCATGAAAATCAAGTTTTCATATTGTCGCGCCAGGGGAACAATCCGCTCCTGCGCATAAGTCGGTCCTAGCGCCTTGATGGCTTTTACACTTGGTTAGTAAGAGAAATCGAGTGCCAAATAAATAGAGTAGCCAGTTTTAGGTGAACAGAATGACCATGCAAAATATGGATAGGGTGCCCAGGGAAATAGCAAATCGTATAGTCAAAAAAGCAAGGTGATGAGGCGGACCCTGACTGAGATTCATTAAGCCTCAAAAAACGCCCAGGGCGCCATTAACGCCTTCACCACTATTTTCCTGACCACCACTATCCTCCTCAGTACCCCTATCTGCCTCATTTTATCATCTCAAATCATATGGTATCACGTTAGAGAGCGGAGACACTACTCTTGTAGCACTCGGACTCCCCTTCAAAGTCACAGGCACTGTTTCACAGCTTTGGGGGTCACGAGACCTCCTTTTGACCAGTCAAGTCGCCACAACACAGTCTTCACTTGTTTGCTTCCTAATCCTTAGAGTCATTAGAGTCCTCTCTCATAAGCCCTCCCCCCTACTTCTTACTCTCCCTCCCTTCTCTATCGTAGTTCTCCTTCCTCCTCCTCCTCTTCTACTCACAGAATGATGATCAAATTCTTGCGCTCATCTGGCGACACCTCGCTCTGCCAATTGTGCTGCTGCATTCCCATGCCCTGAGGCCCGAGCGAGTTGTTGGGCACCTCTCGCGACATGTTGTGGGTGTGCTAGTTCAGATGGTGGAACGGAGAGTGCTGAGGTGAAATCAAACACGACGTGCAATAGGGTTTTGGCACTCTGAGCTGATAGCAATTCTTGACCGGGGCGGACGGCGGGGGTTGGGGCAAGTTCAAACACGAAAAGCAGGTCCAAAACAAACCTCTCTCGGGGGATAAAAGAAAAAGTCTCAGAGCTTGCAGACCAAAAACAACAGCCTTTTGCCTGGTTGGAGAAAACCCCGTATATCCAAGTCCGGGCCGGCTAATTGGAACGCACCTTAACAGACTTAGAGTTCCCCACTGAAACGAGCTCGCCATAGAATACGACGATATGGAGGGCCGTAGACGAGGAGAATTTTGCATAATTTGGACCGGGCGGGTTTATGGAGGGGGCACCAGGCTGCGTAATTTTGCGCATTTTTCCAAAAATCAAAACAGCCCACAAACCCCAGCACCAGCTCCTCCAACGCTAGGTTTTAGCATACACCCTGTCTTACCGTCTCTAACTGCTTTTCTCGGAGGGTGAGAGAGGATGAGAAACAGCCAGAGTGGTTAATTACAGGCCACCACCACCACCCATCTAACTACGAGTACTGCCAGAGTACTGCCACTCTCTATCAACCACCCTATCCGCTGTCTATCATCAGCCATCTTGGTCACGCCCCAAAACGCACCTCTCACATGAACATAAACTCAGGAGGTAGGTTCAGCAGTCGTTTTAAACAAGCAACTGCACGTAGCGGGGTGAAGCAATGAGGTGGAAAGAAAAAAAGAAGTACTGAGAGGGTCGGAGAGAATCGGAGAATCACGTGATCCACTCCGTTTCCCTCTACCCCCTTTCCTCCCTCTTCTACTCTGCTCTCCATCTAGGTTCAGTTAAATTAACAAACAAGCAGCAGCCCATGTTAATTCAAAATATCCCGTTGGCAGCTCGAAATTATCTACAGCACGAAAAAAGGACCGTGAAAAAACTGCTCTGGGAAAGTCGGTTTCTCGTGTGACTGGAGCGATATTTTCTACGGTTTTTGCAGATTTTTCCCAAATTGTACGAAATCCGAAAAAAATGCCCCCGATATTCCCCCAGCTCCACCCGCTTCTTCTCGACACTATCTGGACAGTGCAAAATGGGTCTAAAACGGCGCTAGCGGTGGTTATTTCGACTAAACGGGGCTAAAGTCAGGCTACTTTTGACCCTGTGAGTGACATAGAGATATGAGATCGGAGAGAAGAACGAGAGATAAGCCGGTGGATTGGGGGGATCTGGAGTATACCCTTGTAGAGCTACATCAGTTCTCCCCTCGTGCAATACAAGCACCCATCTGGTCCCTACAGCTTCAGTCTACTGTACGTTAGCTGCATACTGTTTGGACTGTACAGAGATATATAGCCGAAAGAAGCGCTGAGAGAATACAGAGATCGCCTGATGCATTTAAGAGCGGCTGAATCGGCGATCTCGTAGGTTTCGGGGTCATTGGACCATGTGGGGCAAGAGGAGAGTGAGAGGGGAGTCACTCAAAAGAGGAAGAGCAAATCTGAATCGATCATTGAGCCTTTCATTTTAAGATCGAATGATTAAAGCCTGTTCGATATCCTCTTTTTCGACCTGTTTCCCACTTGTCAAAATCTTCGTCGCCATCACCACCCGATTTTGAATGCATGACTGCACCCCACCTCATGCACCTGAAGCCTGCAAATAATTCCCGTTTCGACAATTGTTCTCAGCCAGTCATTGAGACGTGAAGAAATCTGTTCTTTGGGATGATTGCACGACCCCAGTGATCGGCTCCAAAAAATGAATATCATTTTCATCTCAAAACTGACTTCACAGCCGTTATGCCGATCAGACGACATGTGAGACAGGATACGAATACGAATACGACGGACAAAGAGGTCGAACATATATCGCAATGGCTTTTTTTGAGACACTCAATCGTTGAGGAATAGCATGTTACTGCAAGGGAGTCATAGATCCCCTGTGCAATAAACCGGATCCATGTTGGGCGACCAAATCGGACGGACCTGCATACAAATGCAGGGTGGTCCCTGAACATTAAGGGCAAGTGGAAGGAGATGTTTTGTGAAAACATATCCAGAAATGATAAGAGGTCTTTGAAATAGCTGTAGGAAGTGCAATATGAATTCGAAAATGCCCCGATGTCCTTCCTGCGCCCAATTGAGGTGGAATAAACAAGCCCAGGAAGTCGGCTCTAGGCTTCAAGAGCTTAATGAACGCCATCGTCCTTGGTGAGCGAATGGGAGAGCCACAAACAAGACCAATAATCTTCTAGACATAGTGATTCCTGTTATGAACAATCGAATGGACCTCATTGCTCATTAGAGAAGACATAGACCATCAGAGTCACTCTTAACGAGCCATAATGATGTTTACCAATGAGAAGCCGCACGACGAAGAGTAGTAGAGGGCGAAGTTGGTAGCAAACTGAATGGCAACTTGAATAGAAAGAAGGGATGCTCTTATTGAGCATGTATCCTCCAATTGACCACACTGTTGCTGAGAACCTGCCAGTTGGTACAGCCGTGGAACCACCACTAGAAGTAACAGGCCCTTGATTCGGTGGCCGCAAGGGCTTGAGGACTTGGGCACTTGATAGGACAAGTGTACTCCACTGCAAGATAGTAGAGTGGGAGATTGTTGGCCTTCAATTGCCATTGCACACCACAGCATCTCAGTAATGACCAATAGCCTTGTCATTGTTCACTTCCACATTTGGAACTTCACACACCCAAGTCTGCCTATCCCAAAGTGCCCCACTGCTCTCTACTTACCCATCTATTACCCCCCTCACCCCTCGATCCACATCAAGACTTGCTCTGGAGACCGTACGGAGTCCATTGGCGTGGTTTGTGTTTCTGAGAGGAGTGTAGGAAGGGTAGTGATAGGTAAGACGAGAGAGTGGGGCTTGAAGGGAACTGAACAGACAAGTGATGATGAAGACAGTAGATGTAGAACAATCGACCAATGGCTTTGGTGTATGTTGTTACTCCAAGTGTCAGTGTCTTAATGGGAATTGTGTATCATCTAATTGTGTGACATTAGTGAATGCGTGTTTCGTCTTTCTTTCGGTACAAGTTGAACTGAGTGTACTTGAGAGAAGAAGGTCCAAGAACAGCACGTAACAGCCTCCGTCCTGTTTGTGTCAGTTAAGATATTTAGAGACGTCAGAATAGCATAGCCAGACAATCTGCATGGATAAGGCAAAACTAGTCTGGTCCATGTAATAATTGGTTCAATAAATGGTGTCTCTATGAACGGAAAAAGAAGAGGATGCTCATTCATAAGCTATATATATATACAAGTGTACTGCTTCATATGACCCTTTATCACACACATGGTCCTTCTACAATGGCAAAGATGTGACATTGGTTCTGTCCAATTATTTGATTAAAGATTGAGCTATAGAAGCGGACCCTGTCTGACAGACTCCTTCAATCTCACATCAATAGGATGTCCAGAACTTTCACCCAATCACGCCCCTCTGTCATTCTATATGACCAACTACCAGTCTGTCAGAAAGCTTCATACTGGTTACTGTTACATCTACACTCTACTGTACTCTACTCTACACCTACGATCACAGTCGCTCGAGCTTTTCTCGAGAACTGCCTTGCAATGCATTCAATTTTCAAATTACTTTGAGAGTCAGCTAGTCGTCTAATCACCTTACTCGTCATCATCCTCATCCTCCTCGGGGAGAGGACCCTTAGAGGGGGACTGGATCTGGTTGTAAGTGGTGAAGGGGTTGGCGCCAACCTCCTTGAGGATCTCGTTGGACTTCTCCTGCCACTCGAGGGACTGAGTTCGCAGAGCAATGTTGTCGGAGGGCTGCATGGCGAGGCAGAATCCGAAGATGGCGACGGAGGCGGCAAGACCGATACCAATACCAACGAAGATCTTGGTCTGGTCTCCGGGGTTGTGGACGGGCTTTCGGGGGCCCCAGGGGCCGTAAGAAATGTACCATGCGGCCTGCTTCTCGGCGAGAGTCAGGTCGGCCCAGTTGACCTTTTGTCGCTCAGCCAGCTGGTGGACAATGTCCTCACGCTCCTCAGCGGGCATGAACTCCCATCGCTTCTCAATGTTAATCAGGGTGGGGGTGGAGATGACGTGGGCGGCTCGGGTGGAGGTTGCCAGTCGGGAGACGGCAGAGGGTCGGAGAGACTTGAAGGCGAGCATTGCTGGGTTAGTGGGAGACGAATAGGAGACGAATAGAGACGAATAATTGAGCAATGAGTTTTCAAAGGGGAGTGTCACGGCCGAAAACCGATGGAAGAGATGCTGAGTCAGGGAGCATTCTGTCCATGGATGTACTGCAACCTTCATGTGTGGGCTGACTGATGCAAGTGAGCCAGCCAATCAGAAAGCAGCATATCCAATTGGTCTCCATGATGTCGGAAATGAATGGCAACAAGCACCTCCATCTTCGTGGGCCACGCAGTAATCACTTTCGAGCTGTGATCACTGAGACTAAGCCATGGACAAGCTTCATACTCCAAATCGTATGATACGCAATTGGAAGGCGGCCATTCGGACAAGTGGAGAAATGGACTGAATTTGAGCACCCCATCATCGCGAATTGCTTGTAGGAGTGCTACTGTCACGTTTCTCCCCGTGGTGTTGTGTTTGCGTGTCTCTGTCTCGGTCTGAAAAATCAGGCCACTGTGTCTGTGTTTGATTGCGAGGTTTGATTGCAGAAGGAAAAAATAGTTGGCGGTCAATTTTTTGGCACGTCGTAAGGTGTATCATTTTCATATCATCGTGTGTGTCTCATTGTCGTGTTTAATATCCTCTGGTACACCCGAATAAAGTAGGTGTCTTGAGGCTTCTCTCTTGTCCATCACTTTACAACAGAGCACTCTGAACACACCAAAAAGACATGAAAATGACCACAAAAAAACGTGCCATATGTGAGAAGGCTCCCGCCGGGCACTTGGTGCAATTCCAAGTCAACGACTTATCGTCTTGTCCTTTTTCAATGAATCACACCACCCCCAAGTCACACCACTAGTGTGATAGATGACAACACCCGTGTCGTGCCCATCATCTCAGAAAAAGCCGTGTCCTCCACACTGGCCGAGCCTCTATCACCCTTGGTCCCCGTCAGTCATTTTCTTCCACGGACACCCCTTTTCGTTGGTGCCCTTTTCCTTCCAGCCAATCACCTCCTTACGTTACCGCAATCAAATCACCGTCCATTGAAACCACAAACACAGCGCTAAAACCGGGCGCACAGCCACCACATTGGCCCTGCCAGGGCCCCTCTCAATTTGCTCATCGTCGTCGATATTTGCTCATACTCACCAAACTGTTGGCACAACTTGTTCTGTGTATAAGACGTGTGGGAAAGTGTAAAAGCTGGGAGAGCTGTTTTTGAAAAGAGCGTGGGACGTCTGCCGATGGAGTAAGTGGAGTAGGGTTGTATACCACTTTGAGGTGTTGAGCCCTAACCCAGCAACAAAGTTTCCCGAAAAGGTGGTGTCAGAATTCCAGAGTTGCAAATCCAGCCAATAGCCTTGCAGCAGAATGGTCCCGACCATGCACCAATTGCTGTCAAGCGTTGCCGGCTGGATTTCGCAGCGTCTATGGGTGGCTGAAATTAGTCAGCGTGCCGGGGGATCGATAATTTGGCTTACTAAGAGTCACGTGCTCGAGAATTACAGTCCATAGCCACTTCTTTGCACCGTTATGACTCGGCCGGTTTTCAACAGCCCATCTTGCGATCCGAGCCAATCGTTTTGAGATGCTGAAAAACACGTGACTTGGCATTTGCATGTGGCGCGTGCATGTGGCGGTGCAGGGCTAGGGGAGGTGGTGGGTAGTAAGGGTGGATACCTAGGCTAATTACGGCAGTCTCCGGAGCAGTGCCGGCCCCAACGATGACATGAAGCGGTTTGATTGGCTGATTATTGGCTGGTCGAGTCATGGTTAAGCTCGACAATATTTTGAGTGCAATTTGGGTTCTTAATTGGCCAGTATTTTTTCCAAGAATGTTTTTGGCGTGTCGAGATTAAGGTTACGAGTCGTGATGTTGGAGATGATAAAACATGATGGATAATGTTGGTGGGTGGTCTAGGAGGGGAGATATGGAGAATATGAATGTATAGAAGTGTTCAGGAGGGTTGTTTTACAGTACAAAAGTGGTGTTTGTTTGTTGATATCTCTGTTATTGGAGGAGTTAGAGAGGACAGTATTAGGAATCTTGTGGCAGAAGTTGGAGGTGCGATTTTAATCATATCTGAGAGATATCTGAGAGAAAGAAGTTGTATAGATGTTATTACAGAGGCTCATACAAGTCGTTTGAGACTTTTATCTTTTTGATCGGTTTCATATTGAACAATATGAAGCCCTTATCAGCATAGATTAAGGGCCGAAATAGAGATGGCATACTTGATGTGTTCCTGGATGAAACAGGAGATAAAAAGTAGATAGAAACGATTGTAGAGCTTCAAAGAAAATGTGTAGACCTTTTTTAATCAGACTGGGTAGATAATGAGCAAGTTAGGTGAGATCTCTGGATGTATAGCTTCAGACTTAAGATGTCTCCTATAGACTGCTAGAGAAGAGATACGAACTAGTTTGAAAGACGTTTTAGGCGTTATTTGACGTGCTGAATAGTTTCCCGTTAAAATCTTCCTGATCTGATCAAAACTGGTCAAGATATAGCGACATTCCATCTCCTGCGACACCTCATCCACCCACCCTATTCAGTCACGTGACCTCCCATCGAGCAACTCACACAACCCGATTTCTCACCCCACCAATCACCTGTTGCTCGATACCCCTGTATAATTTCTTTTTAGTCACCCCATGGTACAACTTGATAGGGCATCATCCTGTTACTTGTACGATAGCTTATGGAAGTGTGATGTCATAGCTGAACTCCTCCATCCTCCCAACAGTCCAATGACAGCCGCGTTACGGGACAATGCTAGTTTCTACACTAAATTAGTCCATAATCCTCGTATTGAAGATTTATTCACTAATGAGAGTGAAGAATGTAGCCTTGGAGGGGGTGCGCGTGCGTATATACCATGATCGTACTTGTATATGAGGTACTGTATATGGGATATGGAGGGTTACTGTATGTTGGGTGTTCCATCATAGTTTCTATCATCAAAGGATCCACCTCTAATAATGGACATTTCACATCACTCAGAAATCGGCAAAACTGGCAACAAATTGTATAGTAGCATATTACAACCAGCCCCGTTGATCCCGTCCAACAATTCTACCACGTTTCCACTTTTTTCAGCCAAAACGTGCTAACTACTATACTTTCGTATCTACCAATGCTGGTTACTGGTATGTATCTTTCTCTCGTATCGTACCCGCTCATCTCTGCAGGTTCTAGAAGAATGAAGTCGAGAAATATTTTGCAAAACGCACAGTGCTCTCTCCGGACGTCACATGACCTTCATCTAACTCGGCTCCTCGACAGCCCAAATATTTTCTCCATTATTCACGCGGCAAAATAATACTCGATATGCCCACCTGATACGCAGCAGGGTAATGCGTGCATATGCGTGGTGGATATGAGAGGATGGAGGTGGAAGATGGAGGGAAAAGTATGTCCAAAAGAAGGGAATAGAGGGCCACCGCCTCTGTCGTCACATGACTCCAATCTCCACCCTCCATATCCCCACTCACCCTCCACCAACCCGTTGAACTCTCGATTTATGCTTAGAGAAAAACTCTGACCAAACCTTGAGTTAGGTGGTGTTCCAAGAGCTATAACTGAGTGTACCAGTTTCAGCACCAGTACCAGAGTCAGTTGGTAAGCGATCATGGTTAATTTCTCAACCGAATGTCTCTTCCCCCCATCCAAATCAATCACGTGCACCCCACCTCCAATATCCGATTATTAACCCTCCGAACCCTTGTCTTTGTATCGCTCCTCCCGCCCCATCATGCGCGTCTATCATGTGTCTCTTGTACGGTGGGTCAACAAGAGTGAGTGATGGAAAAGATGATGAGTCAGACACGTGATCGGTGGTAGTAGTGCTGAGTAAAATGAGATTGTCACGTGTCAGAGACCTCACCAGACCAAATACCCACCTTTACCACGCCCCATAACCCACTCCAGGCCATACTTATAGCCCACAGCCCATAGACTAGGTTCACGCTGTAGCGTAAAAGTTTGGGTGCATACAAGTTGACATGTCCACCACCTAAATTGAAGAAGGAAAAATCAACGCTGAAAAAACTAGAGTGTGAACCGCCTGTTTTTGCAACAAAAACCACACCCCGTTTTCGACCAAAATCCACAGAACGCATGGCCCCCACAGACCCCGGAGCTGGAAACCGCCCAGACGCCCACCAGGCGCCTCGGGTGTGTGCAGAAGAGTGTCTGGACGAACTTGTGAGGGTAAAGTGTGAGGAAAAGCCTTGTAGGTGAGTACAACAAGATTAGAGGGGTGGTTTGACGGGTTGACGGGTTTAAATGCTTTTCGACCGTTCTACCTGTTACATGAGTCATGTTGTACTCGACCAGGTAGACGTCGTCAATGTGATGGGTGGAGTGGGGAAGGCGAGGGGGCGTGTCAAGAGATAGAGGAGGGATTTAGGAGGTGGTATGGACAGTCTCAAGAGTTGTATTTCTCGACTTATAGGCCTGACGGACCGAAAACCAAGGTCTGAGAACTGATACAGTTTTCGACGGAGGTGTTTATCGACGAAAAGTTGTGGTAGAGGTGCGGGATTGGGCTGAAATGTTGGTGGTGGGAGTATTAGCTGGTTTTGAGAGTGTTCTGGAGTTTTCAACTCTTTCGGGGCGTTATTGACTGTTCTAGAGAGGTTTTGGTACTCTCAGTTGAGCGTTTTACATGGCCAGTTCTGAATTTTTGAGATATGACCTTAAAAGTGGTTCAACTGGACGTATCTCAACGTCTTCTTCAGTTTTAACACCCCAGACAGCTCATTCGGACTATTCTACCTCAGAATACGAAGAATGAGTCTTTTCAGAGCTGGACTACATCTTCGGGACTCTCTCAAAGCATGCTCAAATCTCCCAGTTTCAACTTCTTCAGCCACTATACCCCTTCCTACACTCTCCTGTCTCCACCACCACCTCCATCCCTGCCTCGATCTAAGCACAGCCACGATGACTCAGCCTCTGAGACCTCGGATACGAGGGTCCACATGAGACATGCAAGGAGGGAGGATAAGAATGAGATTTGACAGATGAAGAACAGCAGCTTATGGCAATTGTTCAGTTCTGTTCATTCATGTCAGCTACCTCCCTTCTGCATCTCCATTCTTCATCGTGTCATGTCTCACCTCGACTGCCTCGGCTCATGAGACATCCCTATTCCACCATTACCAGTTTGTTGATCGCCCACCAGCGCGCTCTAACTTCTCGCTTACTAACCCAGAATCGAACTTCCCACCAACATGCTCACTACCGGCTCTTCTTCTGCCGCAGAGTCTCTCCAGTCGTTCTCTTACGCCTACGTCTCCCATTCCGGCCTTTCCTCCCGAATGGCTCTGATCAAGCGTGCCATCCAGTTCCTCAGAGAACACTCGACAGAGATTTCAGAAACTTCCTCGGCTCTCACGGACTTTTTTGTCTCTCACCAGCATGAAGTCGAGCCCTACACACACGCCATGGGCATTCCTTTCTCGTCCATTCAGCGAAACCTGTCCACTGCCAGTATGACTGATTTCTTCAGCACATTGCCAAAGAGACAAGCTGGTAACGATGACCAGGGACTTAGAGGTCTACTGTCTCTGCTAGAAAATAGACACGGAGACACTAGACGGTCGCTGAGTCAGGGCGTACAGCCACTAGACACGTCACGTGAACACGCACGTGATACAGACAATGTTCTTGCTGAAGGCATTGAAGAACGTCAACTCAAGCCGGTCACTTCGGCTGTGAATGTGACAGAGGAGAAACCCGATCACCCCGAGTCTACACCCATGTCACGTGACCAGACAGACTCGTCACGTGAAGCCAACGAGTCTGCTGTCGACATGACTGCTCTTGGTTCACCTATCAAAGCACGAGCTCTCAAACAGCGAACTACTTCCTGGTCTGAATCTGAAGACGACGAGGAAGGAATCACATTCACTCCCAAACGAATGAGTCAGCAGAATCTGGCCCCCAAGTTCCTGGAACAGCTCAGTCAACAGACCCAGTACTCTCCTCGGTCTGTTTCTTCCCCCCTTTCCAAGGAAGTCACTACTGGCTCTTC
Organism: Yarrowia porcina; assembly: GCA_900519025.1. Classification (NCBI taxonomy): domain Eukaryota; kingdom Fungi; phylum Ascomycota; class Dipodascomycetes; order Dipodascales; genus Yarrowia; species Yarrowia porcina. Next base: position 546,284 of record ULGT01000014.1, on the reverse strand, counting down.
AGGTTCCTCTCCAGCTTCGTCTTCTCCCTCCCTCAAAAGAACTCGAACGCTGACAAACACATCGTCTCTTTCCTTGCAGGCCAAGTTGCTGGACTTTTTGGCCGAGCCGTTCCAGGATAAAGCTCTCCAGCCCATCACGAGGAGTGCTACAATGCTGGACATTAGCAGTGCACCAGAGTCCATGTCTCAGCCTGAGGCGATTGCTCGAGGAGCTTCCTGGCTTCCTAGCAACGTGGAGCTTCAGCCTCCAGTGACTACCCCCAATCTCGCCTCTTCAAAGTCCACTACTGGTCTTGGGCTGTTGACTGGAACCATGGCTCGGTACTCTGCCACTCAGGTTGTTGTTACGACCTCTGCTTCTGCTCCTTATGAGATTCGAGCTGTCAACGACGTTGCCTGTCTTGTTTTTGGAGTCTCTAGAGCTGAACTTCGAAACACTTCCATTCTCAACATGGCCAGAGACGATATGCGAGAAGAGCTTGCTCAGGAGCTAGCCAACGCTCTTACCAAGCCCTCCTCTGTCGCTATTTGCGGTATGGTCATTCCCGTGGTCAAGGGCAACCGACAGGAGTCTCTGGCTTCCATCTGGGTGAAAAAGTCGCAGGGCGCGCTCATCTGGGTGGCTGAAGAGGTCGCTGGCGATCACGTGGAGGTGGTGATGAAAAAGAACAACCCCCAGGTCGTCGAGACCATTGGAGGAGACCGAAACATTCTCTTTGGACAGCATGATTGGGCCAGTTATGGTGATATCAAGCGAGAGATGTTGATTCGAAGTGTGGATGATAAGAAGAAGGATGAGCAGACTCAGAACGGCCATTCCGACTCTGAGACTGGAATCTCTTTCAGTTACACCACCAAGGCTGGTCCTTATGACTACCCTTGTATTGTTCGACGAGAAAAGAACAAGTTCCACATCACCTCCTTGCCTCACATGTCCGGTATGGTGATGGTTGACTCTTCGACACTTCAGATCACCGACTACAACACCTTCTTCGTGCAGTACCTGTTCGGACACAGCAGTAAGTCTCGTGATTTGATCGGCAAACATGTTTCTGTTCTCCTTCCTCAAATGAGCGGATTCATTGACGAGATTAAAAAGTCGAAAAACTCGCTCGGACTAGGAATGGTGTATCCCGAGCACTTCTTCCGGCGAATGGCTTCGTTTGGAGACGATAAACGGATGACCTTTTTCTCGTCGATCGGAATTGACGGTCGACATCTCAACGGAGCTACTCTCAAGATTGATTGTCAGCTTCGAGTGGCCTCTGCATCCCAGTACTCGCTGTGGATCTCCTTCTCGCGTCATATCCAAGAAGCCCATGAGATTTTCTCCATTCCTAGTCAGCTACCCTTGTTGAATGAGAGAAAGCGAACTGAAGGAGACGATTCTGGATCTGATTCCAGCGGTGGAAGCTCCAGTATGGCTCATTCGAGAGAGAGTTCACTCGGAGACACTGATACCTCTGTCACTGAGCTCAAGAGAGACGTCTATGGACTCAAAAACGAGAGTACAAAGTCTCTTGCTTCCACACGGTCTATTGACGCCGACGGATCAGTTTCTGAAGCTGACGGAACCAGCTCTACTCTAGCAGCTACTGAAATCACAGAGCTTCGAGGAGTCACCGAGATTGGAGCTCATAAACGAGACCGCAAGTTTTCCGACTTTCGAATCATCAAAAAGATGGGAGAAGGAGCCTACGGACGAGTCGTTCTAGCCAGATACCCCGACGACCCCGCCTGTTTGATTGTGGTCAAGTCGGTTGTCAAGGACCGAATTCTGGTAGACACCTGGGTTCGAGACAGAAAACTCGGAACTGTTTCTTCCGAGATTAAAATCCTGGCTGCTCTCAACCAGACTCCTCATCCCAACATTATCGGCATGGTTGACTTTCTGGAAGACGACGAGTGCTACCATATCGAGATGGAGGCTCATGGAAACCCTGGTATTGATCTCTTTGACTTGATTGAGCTCAACCCTCAGATGCCTGAAGCTGAATGCAAGTCCATTTTCCGCCAGATTGTTTCTGCTGTGGCCCATCTTCATGGCCTAGGAATCGTGCATAGAGACATCAAGGATGAGAACATTATTCTGGACGGAAAGGGTCTGTTGAAGTTGATCGACTTTGGTTCAGCAGCATACATCAAGAACGGTCCCTTTGACGTGTTTGTTGGAACCCTAGACTACGCTGCTCCAGAGGTTCTCAGCGGTAACCCTTACCTTGGCCGTCCTCAAGATGTCTGGGCTCTTGGTATTCTCCTGTACACTATTGTTTACAAGGAGAATCCGTTCTACAATGTCGATGAGATTCTGGAGGGCGAGCTACGAGTGCCGTATGTCACTTCTGAGGATTGTTTGGACTTGATTAAGATGATCCTCAACAGAGATGTCAACAAGCGGCCCACCATTGAGGAGATTCAGAACCACAAGTGGTTGAAGGAGTAGATGAAAAACGGGAACAGGAATGAGGAGGAGGAAGAGGGATGAGGTACCTGGTACTAGTCTGACGAAGAAGGAGGAGGTAGTCTTCAGAATAAGACCTCCAATAACACAGCTACAAATGTAGAATAGACTCTATAGCGAAAATGCATTATTTATATTAACCGAGGAGAAATACAGTCAAACCTGTTGTTATGTTTGATGTTTGTTTGTACGGGTAGAAATTATTTGGAAATATTATCCGTGCCTGCATTGAGATGAGTGCCAAGAGAGAAGGAAATGAGGTATTAAAAAGGTGAAATCGGAAAAAGTCATCATTTAGCCAGAAGATAGCATAGTTATTTTATTTTATTGCTCACGTGACCTCCAGCTATGATTTATTATGGTCTATTGTTTAGTCTTGTCTTAACATGACATCATGAGTTGGATACTCCAGTCTACAGCATTATATAATGACGCTATAGGTAATTCAAGTATACTGCTGTACTCCCCTCGTCTAACTGAGTAGAATGGCTTTTCTAGAATGTATATATCTCTTCTAGATCCCTCAATAAATGCCTCCTTCTTCGTACCCTAATATCCCGCTCTATTTCTCCTCTCAGCGTACATTCCATCCCGCATCTAATCTCCCAACATCTGCTTGATAATGTCCCACCTATAAATCCTCCTATTGTTGGTGAGACTCGGTGGTGAACAGGAAACCGAGATATTGATTCAAGAAAAGATGACAGGAGAAACCATATGTCACGTGACCAAGACTAACACATCCAAAATCGCATATATAATCTCTAGTTATCTTGTCATCCGCTCCATACAAGTACCCCCCCTTTACCCCTCCATGTGAGGGATGGGTTTATGAGATATTATCGACTAGTTTTGGGCTAACATCTGACAATAAGGAGGACATCAAGGGTGTAATTAAGTAACAAGTTTTGACTAAGAAGGATCTTGAATACTTGTATTGAAGGGCTTTTTTCTCGGATTTTAGGGCCTCAACCGGAAACAGAAGGTGTCAATGTGACATTGGATTAGGTTGGACCAACTTTGCTGTTTGTCTGGAGGTGCTGTTAACGGGACCATGTAACCACCGTGGAGACTAGCCAGCGGTACGGTTGTGTCCGTCGTCTTTGTCCGGACATTTTGGTCTAATTATATTATCCATTTCTCTCTGTAGCGTGTCTTTATCACGATCCTAAGATTGAGCTTGGCCCTACTCCTCTGATTCAGCCCTCAGAATAATGTGGAATAACGGTAAAACAGTACATAAGGATAATTGAAACTCCCAGGCTTTGTCTTTTTGCTCATCAAACATGTCAAGAGTGGACCCCCACTGAGACAAGGCGATGGTGAGCACTTATGGACATGCATTGGGATGCATGTGCATGCAATGTTACGTAAGAGAAGAGGAGAATACAAGGGTCGATAACGGCGCGGAAAGTGGGTCTTTTGGAAATCAAAAAACGCTACTGAAACCGCACTGCCCGTGTCTTTCTCTTGATACCGGCCACGCCAACATCCAACGGGTCCAGATAAAGTTTATTCTCGCGCCAACGTTTTGAATCATTCCGTGCACGACCTTTCAGACCTTCAAAGTCGACAAAACATTGTCAACATGGATTATCCCGACCTGGACCGTTTGAGGGTCACCCAGCGGCCGTCGAGGCTGCAGTCGCTCACGCTGCAGGGCATTTTGTCGCAAACGAAACGGCCAACGGCGTTTTTCATCACCATTTCGCTCATTGAACTTGGTCGAGAAGTGCTCAAGGAACACCTGGACCATATGACGGCCGATCTCATGGAGCATCCGGAGCTCAAGCAACATAGCGGCATGGCCACGAGCTATATTGCTTTGAAACGGCTCGTTTGGCTGATTCAAAAGGTGAATCTGAGCATTCAAAGGAGCACGGAAATGGCGTCGGAAAGTGAAGAGGATCTCATCCAGAATATGAACTGGTTTTCAGAGACGTTGGAGCAGGTGGCAAGAATGTACGAGGCGTGTACTGACGAACTTATGGACGCTGTCGTTGTCTGTTCTATCACTATTTATATCCATGCTGCTTCGTTGCCCAACGTTGTTCCTATTCTCAGCTTTGAAGAAAAGGAAGATGGGGTTCCAGCGTGTGCTGACTTGGTTAGTATTGGAAAAAGCGTTACTGACCTCGCAGAAAGCATGGAAGGGGTCTATTCTCTTCCTATAGGCTGGGATCGAGAACAGACGGTCTTCTTACCTCGAGAAGAAGACATGTGGAAGATATGGCAGTATGCTGATGAAGAGAGCAAAGCTATCATTGGTTATGAGCTGTTACGGCTTAGTAAGACCTATATGGCGGTCGTGGAGGACAACCGGTTCGATAATATGGCTACATGGGCTTTGAAAGCTCCTCAACTTATGACTCTTTGCAGAAGGAAGAACCCCTATGCCTTGTTGTTGTATGCTTACTACTTGTCTATCATGTACTTTGGTTTGCCCTTGTACGATAAGCTGAAACGGGTGCAGATGGATATTGTGGATATCAGGGAACAGCTTGCCGAGAATTATAAACCGCATCTTGATTGGCCATTGGAAATTTGCTTTGGAGAAAGAGACCAGATGGAGGAGTATGAGTTGTTTGTCAAGGGACGGTTGAGAAAGAACTTTTTGAGACCAGGAGAGAAGGAGATGGAGGTGGGAGGGAGGCCGGAGGAAGAAGGGTTGTTGAGGGAGGGGAGGAAAGTGGGCTTAGTGGCAGATTAGGCTGACCATGAGCGCAGCGAATGGTCAGACTAACTAGACACCATTCGACTTATGACAGAGGTGGCTTGCCTAATATGTTCGTCTTCATAGGTCACCTTACTGATGACCTTTATACGGTCTCAGCGAAACTACGATACCACTTCACAGCTGTTGAAAGAGCAACCTGAACACTGGGCAAACGACTAGACTCCAATAATGGCAAGCTCCAGAGGTATGGAAAGCAGTGATTTAAGCAACAACAGGTAAGGCAACAATGGGCCAATCTTCTCGCCCTAAGATACTCAAACGACGTTCGGTCGATAGGACTCACAGGACAGTCCTCTATGCCATAAGATATACCTGGAGAGTATAGGTAGACACTAACTATTTAATGCATTTTTGAGATTCAAGATTGGAAGAGGAGCAGCAATATATGTTGTACAGTAACGAGAGGTGTGCTCTTTATCTTGTAATTATCTATACATCTATCAGATGTCTTTACTCCTTTCGTATATGCCTATGATTCTGTTAGAGTACATGCTCGAGCAAGTAGAGAAAGTACTTACCGGTACCAATGGCAGAAGAGCTCATATCTTATGACGAGATAGTGCGTCAGTAGTTGTCCACGTCAGCTCCAACTTCTATATCAAGTGAGATTGCTGTTTGATTGCCATTCTTCCATTCGTTGTCCCTTCTTCGTATGTCATCAAGGCCCTACTTTCCACATCACCTATAGTCTACTGCTCTATCGTTCTCTCATTCGTTGTAAGTCATAATTCATTAGTCTAGTTAGAATAAATAATGCGTGTATACGCTCTATCGTCTATCGCATCTCCTCTATAGCTGCTCCTCTAGTGCAGCCATCTCCTCCTGTTTCACTTTGGCAGCCAGGAGCTTTGGCCGCTCGGTCTTTCTCCAAATGGCAAAGTAAACAAAACCAAAGACGACCACCAGCCATCCAAGCAGAGGAACAGCGTAGTAGGGAAGCTGTCCGTTATGCTTGGGAGGGGGGATCATGGGGAAGAAGGTCATAAACAGCTGCAACACCAGGAAGACTAGTGTAACCAGCATAGGAGAAGAGTACAGTTTGTCTCTAGACCAGTTCTCCAGAGGGTTGGCATGCAAGTAAAGCAGTCCTGCGGCCACAAAGATGTTGATAATGGTGCCAGGGTAAGTGTACATGTCGATAATGATCTCGTACACTTCTCCAGCAGGAGGCAGCACCAGTACAACCACTGTAATGAGCCAGTGGAGCAGAAAAGCAGCTGCAGGTGTTCCAAACGGCTTCAAAGACGTCCAGAATGAAGTGAAGGGCAAGATATGGTCTTTGGCCACTTCATAGTTGACATGTCCATGAGCATAAGACACTGCTAGCACGTTTCCAATGTTTGACAAGGAGACAAAGAAAGGAAGAGCTCGGGCAGCTAGAGAGTGGCCATAAACACGGGTGAAGAACTCACCAGCAACAATAACTCCAGAGTTGGCAATATCGCTCTTGGGGATCACTGCAAAGTATGCAAGGTTGCAAAGAAAGTAGAGAATGGTGACAATGGAAATAGCAGCTGTTCCAGCTCGAGGAAGAGTGTAAGAAGGGTTCTTAACGTGCCCCAGAACATAGTTGGCATTCTCCCAGCCCTTGTATGAGTATGCGACTCGCAAAAGAGCGATAGCCAAAGCATAAGGAGACCCAGAAAGCCCAGGAGAGACGGTATGGTCGATTTCCCAGAGATTGGAAAAGTTGTGTGGTTTATCGGGGATATCGACAAAGTTGAATGCAGCCAGAGCTCCCGAAAAGACAATCAGAACCAGAACCAGTACCTTGAACACTCCCAGAATGTTACTCAGACGAGTACTCAGCTTAGGAGCAGTGGCGTGAAGAACACATGCAAAAGTGACTGCCACACAAGCCACGCCTCTAACGGCTCCATCAGACGGATCCTCAAGACCCACAGCGTACAGAATATACTTTCCGAACGCGTATGCGTTTCCAGCCGAAAATCCGGTCATGACAATTTCCGTACCGAAAATCACAGTGGACAGAAATCGAGGTTTTCGGTAGACTCTTTCGAGATAGTTCTTTTCGCCTCCAGATTTCGGGATTCGGAGTCCGAAATCGAGGTACACGGACAATCCCGTGAATGCCAACACACCTCCCAGAACCCATAGTACCAGAGAAATGCCTACAGATCCTGTGAGTTGGTAGATTCCTGAAGGAGTGGAAAAAACTCCTGTTCCAATCATTTTGTTCAAAATGAGCAGAGCCGTCGACCATAGCGACAGAGTGTGCAATTGTCCCTGTTGTTTATCTTCATGTTCATCATCTGTTGAGTTGTATCCTTCTCCTAGGTCCAGTTCAGTCACGTCACTGACTCTGTAAGGGTCGAGCAGCGGGCTTGTTTCGGCCGATCGAGTTTTGGAAACCGAGTCGGAGCGCATATCGGTGAGCGGAATGGAGTTGGAGCTTTCTCCAAGCAGCTCGTCTTCGTCTTCATATACTTTCGGGCTGTGGCTCATTTTTAGGCTGATTGATAAGAGAAGGTTATGACGTGATGACTCGGGATTTTGCGTGGTCATTTCACGTGACCAGGGAGGAGAACATGAAATGGGGGTTACAAAAGAAGTGACGGATAAATTGAGAAAAACAAAACGAATGCGTTATTCGGTATCTACTCGTTGAACTGTGTATTTCCCTATTTTTTGCTCATTTTTCCTGTATCAGCACCACCTCTTATTTTCTAGTGCCGTTTCATATTCTCACTTATCAATGGTCCGTGTCATGCACCGAGCACGCATGGAGACTGCAAACATCACATGTCTTAGATGACTCAAGCAGAGAACAAAGATGTGGGGAAGAAAAAAGAACACGGAGAAAGAAGCAACTTTTGTATTGAAGGCAAGGGGAGGAGGGGGAGGAAATTTTTGCGTCCGCAAAGATTTTCATATCCTCAGTTGCTGCAATACAACAGGAAGAGTAGATTGTTGAATGATACTTTTCTTCTTGGTTGCTACCAGAAGTGAAAGGCACTCATTCCTATCTCTTACTTCTGGTTATAGCAAACTTCTATCAAGGAGTCAAGTCATATGAAGCCGTTTAATTTGCGTTTAATCTCCTTCCACTGTCTTAGCAGAACTGAGGCTTGGTAATGTTACCCTGAGGGTTAAGGTAGGAGGGCGAGGGAGAGTGAGTTGAAGAGGCGTTTATAGAACGGTATAGACTTAGTGGAACTATCAAAATAGCTCTGTTTGGCACAAATATAGATGCATATCCTCGTAAAGAAATTTCTATATCAAAATATCGACTTTTGGTCGACTTTAAGACACTCATGTTCTCTCCTCATGTTCCATGTTGGAGTCTCAGGTTATCACGAACCACCAACTAAAGTCCCAACTATAATTCTTACAAGAAGCTATACCAACATCCACCATAACTGTACACTCTACCTTCTTCATACCACAGCTCCCGTGCTAAACATTACACATTTATCATCGCTCAAGTGAGTATATTGATACCAGAAAGAGATACCCTCAACCAGTCCGATGCGGGCTGATTTGATATCTGATATGGACGCATCCACTTCTGTGATACCCCAAATGAATGGAAGCCCTTATTATGTCTCTCTTGATACCCTTCATATCTTCTCTTGATACCCTGTCATATCACTGTCTCACCACTAACACAGTGTCATATCGCAACAGAGATACCCCCAACGAGTCCGCTACTTTGCGCAACTCTCATGATCCAACCCAACATGATTACACAGACCCATATGCTCGGTCTTACAGAAGCTCAAAAAGACACTCTTTGGGGTCTACACATGAGCTCTATGAAGGAGGTCAACAGTCCAACGGGTACCGGTCTAGTTACATGCAGAGCTTCAAGCCAAGCGGGTACCAAGTCAAGCCTCAAGATGAATGGTATCCTACCAGTTTCCAGACTGGTAACAGCACCTCTGAGACCATTTACCAGACTAATGTTCCTTCCAGGTACAGTCCTGAAGCCCAATACCCATTCAGTGCGGACCATTACAAGGGAGCTCGTCTGGACGAGAATGGTCGAGTCGTAGGAACCAGTACTCCTTCTTCTACTTCCTCTACTCCATCAGGTTTCGGAAGTGAGTACAGTGGATACTCAAACCAGGAGACTCAGACTCAACTCCCCTTCCAGCCCCAGTCTCAGCCATCTTGGAGGTCTAGGTCTTGTGAAGATAAGCCTTATGGTCAAGGACTTGGGCAACCTTCCAATTATTTTGATGACCAGTCACATGGAGCTCCCCTTCCTCGTCGTCGAAAGCGTCACTCTCTTCCTGCCCCATCCTCTCTTCCGCTGCCTGAAGAAGGAGGTCCTATTCCAGATGGAAGAGTGATGGACGATCCACATGCTATTGACGCTCATGATTTGTTTTGGGCCAAGACTATCACTCCTGAGTTCCACAGTGTGGTTGAACGGAAACGAAAGGAAAACAAGGCTGATGATTACAACCCCTTTGCTACCTTCAATGAGTGGAACGCTTGTGCCAACTATGAGCGAAAGAACAGACATGCTCTTCCCCAATACAAGGTCCGTAAGCTGGCCGACGGAACCCGTGGAATTCTCAAGTACGCTGTTGGAGATAAAGCTCCAGAGCACCTGCGATGTCTCCCCTCTTCAGAACTGCTCAACTCCTGCTACGATTGTGGACAGAAAGGAGAACATGCTGCTGCGTGTGAGTTCCATCGTGAAGTTGGCGGTGAGAGTTATGTTCCCGTTAGTGAAGATCCCAATAATCGCAAGCGACGACCTCCCCGTGTTGGTGATTACAACTACAAGGATCCTGCCGAGAACAAGGACGACCCGTTCGTGACTAAGGCCTGGGATACAATCAAGTGGAACGTGCTCAAGCGTCCAATCATGTCCATGCGAGCGAGAAGGAAGAAGTAGACGCAGTGAGCAGTGGTCGACAGGTTTCGACTTTACCAGCTCTTTGCTCTATTGAAATTCGCTTTAAAGGAGGATACGAGGGGTTAGCTAGGGTATTCAGGAATGTATGGTATCAGGAATGTGGAAATGTTTAGAGAAAGTTGTAGGGGAATAATGTAGATGTGGAAGGTATTCACATTGTAGTTCAATTGTCAAGTGTTTGGGACGGACACCTGGTTCAGCAATGTCCGTTCATGTTCACCCTTGATGAGATGTAGTTTATCACGCCAGGAGGTTTCAGAGAGTTGCAGGAGGGCGAGGAATGGAGTTACAAAAAATTGAAATGAACCACTAAAAGGTATTAGAAACAGGTCTATCGATATCTATGGGTCAAATTAGACCATTTTTCTATCTTTCTTTTTTTTGTGATTTTATACAATATTCTATCATTATTGCCCTGTAAGTGTCACCTCCTTCAACATCGCGAACTTGTCACTGCTAAGCTCACTCGAAACTTTAATAGTGTCGAGCGATGGAGGGTGTTGATCGGTGATGTATTTGGGGTGGAAAAAATGCAAACAATTGTGAAAAAAATCGGGTAAATTCTTTTCACGCGGTTTTATACGTTTTCTAGTTTTCCCTATTTTGTTACCTTTTTATTTACCCCCTCCACCCTCTAATCTATTCTGCTGTATCATGCATCTCAACTCCAGGGTGTGAACTTGTTAGAGACACGTCAGAATGAAAATATAGAAGATGTAAATGTAGAAAAGCACGAATTAGCATAGATACGTGACATTGATCTTGCTTTCTTCATTTCAGCTCATACACACCCACCTCCTTGATATTCATTCTTGACCTTCTCACCGCTCTCCTCCCCTAACCCTAACGAAAGAAACACGTCAGTTACAGTTGTACGTAGACACTCAGCTCTCTCAGACATCACCACTCCCCACAATGTCAGCGCTCAGCTACAAGAAAAACGACGACATTGAGTCGGGCGCGCTGGACAAGATGACCGTGTACCAGGAGTGCCAGCGGGCGTTTGCCGAGTCGCCCATCAACGCTCGAAAGTCACGAAAGCTGCTGGCCAAGCTGATCCATCTGCTTACTACTGGAGAGACCTTTAGCGAGTTTGAGGCCACTGGTCTGTTCATTGCCGTGTCCAAGTTGTTCCCTCACAAGGATCCTTCTCTGCGTCAGATTGTCTATCTGGCCATCAAGGAGCTTGTCCCTCTGTCTAACAACGACGTCATCATGGTGACTTCCTCCATCACTCGAGACGTCCAGGGTTCTTCGGATTTGATCTACAAGCCCAACGCCATTCGAGCGCTGGCCCGAGTCATTGACGGCTCGTTTGTTCAGGGCATTGAGCGTCTTATGAAGACTGCTATTGTCGATAGACACACCTCCGTGTCTTCGGCAGCTCTGGTTTCTGCTTACCACCTGCTTCCCATCGCCAAGGATACTATTCGACGATGGGCTGCCGAGGTCCAGGAGGCCGTTACATCGCAGAAGAACTTCCCTGCCGTTACTCTGCCTAATTACGCTCCTGGCCCGGCTGTTCTGGCTCCCTACCATGCTCTGTCTCTGCTGTACGAGCTGCGAGCCCACGATCGAATGGCTCTCATCAAGCTCATTCAGCAGTTTTCCGGCGCGTCTGCCCACCTGCAGTCCCCCAACGCCAACGTGATGCTCATTCGATTCATCGCCAAGGCTGCTAACGATGGAGCTCACCGACAACAGCTGGTGGCTCTTTTGGAGCGATACCTGGGCCACAAGTCCGATATGGTTGCTCTGGAGGCCGCCAAGGCCGTTCTCACTCTCCGAGACGTGAGCCCCAAGGAAGCTTCGGCCGCCATTGAGTCGCTGCGAGCCTTCCTGGCTTCTCCCCGAACCATTGCCCGGTTCGCGGCCATCCGAATCCTCAACCGATTCGCCATGACCAACCCCGGTGCCGTGGCCGTGTGCAACGCCGAGATCCAGCCTCTGATCACCGACTCCAACCGGTCCATTGCTACTTACGCCATCACTGCTCTGCTCAAGACTGGAAACGAGGCTTCCGTCGACAAGCTGGTGTCTCAGATCAGCGGGTTCATGTCCGATATCACCGACGAGTTCCGAATCGTGGTTATCGACGCCGTGCGATCGCTGGCGCTCAAGTTCCACGCCAAAAAGTCGTCCATGCTGCAGTTCTTTGGTAACACTCTGCGAAACGACGGTGGAAGCGCCCAGTACAAGGCTGCCGTGGTTGCTGCTCTGTTTGACATGATCCGGTACGTGCCCGACTGCCGAGACACTGCTCTTGGAATTCTCTGCGAGTTCATTGAGGACTGCGAGTACACCGAGATTGTTGTTTCCGTGCTGCATACCTTGGGCCAGGAGGGTCCTGCTGCCGCCAACCCCACTGTGTACATTCGATACATTTACAACCGAATTGTGCTGGAAAACGCCTTCATTCGAGCTGCCGCCGTTTCTGCGCTGGCCAAGTTTGCCCTTGTTGATGACGCCTCTGTCAAGAAGTCCGTCAAGGTGCTGCTGGAGCGATCTTTGGAGGATGAGACCGATGAGGTTCGAGACCGAGCCGTCATTGCTCTCAAGCTGCTCGAGGGTGACCAGGCCCAGGCCAAGGCATACATTTCGCCCGAGTCGCGGTTCTCTCTGCCTATCCTGGAGCACAAGCTGGCTCTGTACGTGACTGGCTCTGGAGCCGACTTTGACACTCCCTTTGACATGTCTTCTGTTCCTCTCATCACCGACCAGGAGGCCCGAGAAGCTGCCCTCAAGGCCCACAGAGAGACCACCGAGGCCACTCCCGTTGTCAACGGCGGTGCTGGCTCCACTCCTGCCTCTGCTGCTGCTGCCACCTCTGCCAACCTGGCTTCCAAGAGCAACGCCCACGAGGCTGCCATCCAGCGGGCCGAGAAGTACGCTGCCGAGCTGGCTGCTATCCCCGATCTGGCTGCCTTTGGCACTCCTCTCAAGTCGTCTCTGGCCGTGGCTCTGACCGAGTCCGAAACCGAGTTTGTCGTCACAGCCATCAAGCACATTTTCCCCAGCCATGTTGTGCTGCAGTACGACGTGCACAACACCCTGCCCGACGCGCAGCTCACCAACGTGTCTGTTGTGGCCTCCATTGAGGACGACAGCGAGGAGCTGGTGGAGGAGTTCATTCTCCCCGTGGACGAGCTTGGCCCTGACTCTCACGGTACTGTCTACGTGGCTCTGGAGAAGACCGAGGACCATCTTGCCGTTGCATCGTTTGAGAACGTTCTCAAGTTCACTCTTCATGATATCAACAAGACCACTGGCGAGGTGTCTGAGGACGGAGATGAGGACGAGTACCAGATTGAGAGTCTGGTGGTGGGTGCTGGAGACTACCTTGAGGGTGGATTCATTGGTTCTTTCGACCATCTCTGGGACGAGCTGGCCAACAACGAGGCCGTTGACACCGCCACTCTGTCCGAGTACAAGGGTCTCGAGGAGGCTGTCCAGTTCCTCATTTCACAGCTGTCTCTCACTCCTCTCGAGTCGTCCGACGAGGTCACTTCTTCTTCCACGCATACTCTCAAGCTGTTTGGAAAGACTCTGACCGGCGAGAAGGTGATTGTGCAGATCAAGATGGCCGCTTCGCAGCGAACGGGAGTTGTGGTGCAGTGCAAGGCTCGATCCGGCGACGAGGAGGTGGCCGAGTTGGTGGCTGGATTTGTCGGCTCGTTGTAAGAAGCACGGGTACAGGAACAGCTGTAAAGAACGAAAGAGGCCACAGAGGCCGTTGGTTAGTAAGATATATAGTGAAGGATTATTGCAGATTGAAGAGGAGTACGAGAAGAGGCAGCGGTAGAGATACTTCTCAGATACAACTTACATCACACACAGTGATGTTGTTATAATGCTAGGAGAGGGTAGTAAGGACCAGAGAGAATCTTAGAAACTCCATGGTCCTTTCCTTGTATGGGCTCAAATATGGGGTCCTGGAGCAGGTCTGGGGTATTAGGACATGGCTATTCTCATGACTTTTGAAGAGTTATAAATCTTTCTGCGTATTTATTTTTCCAGATCCAATACTTGGACCACCATTGGTGTTACTTGGCCGATTGTTGTTTTATTGGCATACTCTTAATCTGTCACATTCCCATCCCTATTTGTGTAACAAGGACACAATATCAGGTAAAGAACACCTGATAAGGATAGCCCTCTCGTTGTTTCAACACCCTCATCCTAGCACACCCACGCCCGCCGAATTGGAGACAGAACATGATTGCGTCCGCCGCTTTGGTTGTGGTTGTGTTTGGACGAGTGGTGTTGAAGAGTGAGAGTGGGATATTGTATTACGAGAGATATGCCAAGTAAAGCTAAGTAACCAAGGAGATGTCATGGGGAATTAGGACGTGTCAGGAGTGTCAAACAAAAGCCAAGATCACTACAGAGAAAGAACTTGAACCGCTGCCTAGTATCTGATAATGGATACCCCTTGATTTAGTCCATTTATGACGTCATTGTTTTTAGCACGTGTTCTTGAGGCGTTCTACCTTCTACTGTATTTCTTATAGCCATGTTGCTTAACCATCTGTAAGAAGTTATTATGTATGCACAGGGTGGTCTCCACACCCCATAACCTCGCTTCAGATATTAAACCCTTCCCCTCCTGTTTCCAGAGCAAATTCTCGCTACACCTCCTAGCTGCTTGTCGCGTCCATCGTCTCCCAGCAACGATAAGACCGATAATAAAAACAGACGTAATCGGGTGCATATCAAATAAACTCTGGGTCTTATGACGGAGTCAGAGGACATGTTGAGGGAGAGAGTACTGGTGAAAGGGTTGTACTTTTAGTTGGTTGGGTGTTGGTGTGATCTTGGGGTTGGATCACGTGATATCATGTGACCTTGCGTTTCTCTTCTTTTCCTCTTCCTACAACGTGGCTTCAGTGACGTAATCAGAGTCTAAACGCACCTCACGTTCTGATAAAGACTCTGATAGCAGATAATGTAGGCTGTGCGTTTGAGGGGAGACTTGAGGGGTTACCTTACTGAAGAGAGCCGAGTAGGGCGGAAGTGGGTCTTTTTTGCGGGGACAGGCGGATTTTTGACAAATGGGAAAAAATGGCCACAATTCGACAACCGCAGTGCTGATCAATCTGTCATTTTTCCCCGAATTTCCCCTTTCAATATCTTTCCTCCACCTTCCCCAAATGAGTCACGCCCTGTGGAAGCTGTGGAACAGCTGTGTGGAGATATTTCCTGGAACAGTGGACCAAATTATGTTGAACCATGTACACCTCCAAGACAAGCAATGGCTGGCGTAAATGATGCAATCAAAAAGACCCACAGTGAGTCACTAATGCTTCCTTCCTCTCTCTTCAGCCTACACACCATGTGGGTAAATAACTCGACGCCACCTGCTACCCCTTATGGAGACGTTGTATCTTAACGTTATCAGAGGTGATTTCTCATGCAAGGGTTTGATTAGCGGCTGGGCAGGTGGAGGGCAAGTGGTTTGCAAGGCGTAGGCGGCGTGGAAAAAGCAATCTCGCAATTAGTACAAGGGAGCCACCCGTGCGCCCAGTAGCTCCGTATCACCAGACTTGGGTACGTTCACGTGACAACCCCTCGTAGTGCGTCTGGGCTGCATGACCATGTTGATGCGGGCCTGAAAGTAGGTTGACCGGCCAAACCTCCTACTACTAGTATCCTGGTTATTGACTCACTCGGACAAACTTGCCGTGTGACGAGACCATCTGCATTTCCCCAGAGTTGATACAAACACACCAGTGCGGTACGTACCTCCCAGAGAAACGGTACCTACACAGACACACATCTGGTACGCAACCTCACGGACACACACTCACACACACACTCTCACACTCACACACACTCACTGTAGCATCTTACACGAGCTACCTGCATTCTGGCCATCCAGACCTCGGCACTAGACAGCTGAGAACCGTGACGGGATAGGCCGCGACATTTGAAGGGCCCACACACAGACTCATCCGCATCTGCTGGAGGACCCACACAGCTAGGAACCACACCCATTACACTCAGCACACCCAGGAACCACATTCATCACATAGTCACCCCTCACCCACACACCCAACCCCCCTCATGTCATTCCAAGGCACGTCGTCCGGGTCGTCGCACTCGTCCAAGTCCAAGCTCAACCAGGTGGTGCAGAACTTCTTCTCCAAAGCCACCCAGGTGGTGGTGCAGGCGCGTCTCAACCCCCGACAGCGGGAACAGCGCCAGAGCGGCGACAAACACAAGCTCAACAAGTGGTTCAATCTCGAAACCGACGAGCTGGAGGCGTACCGCGAGGATCTCAAGCTATGGCGAACCATCGACATTTACAACATGGACAAGATGCCACCGGTAGTGGTGGAAACGTATCTGGACATGCGCCACTTGTCGCCAAACCAGACTCTGGTGCTGGAAGACGCCTTTGGCAAGCGGTGGAATGCGAGTTTTGGAGGACGGAAAACAGAGGTGGTTCTGGAACGCTGGGTCATTGAAATCCAGAGACCCGACCCTCAAAGTGGAGGGGCTGGAACAACTTCGCCAGCATCCTCCACAGAACTGCCCATGGCCTACAAAAAGTGCATTCTTCTCTTCCGCTCCCTGTACACTTACTGCAGACTTCTGCCGGCCTGGACGCTGCAGAAACGGCTCAGCAAAAGCAAACTGAGCACCAGTCCCCTGCGCATTGGCTGCAGGGTGCTCAACGGCTCGCAGCCCATCTCTTCACGTGGGCGGGTCGGGCTGAGCAAACTCATTGCCGGAAGCTCAGACTCGCAGCATCTGCAGACCTTTTCGTTTGACCCCGTCGAAATCCCGTCGGGCGTCTTCAAGATCTCCGTCAGCTACCGGGTCAACTGCAACTTTGCCGTGGACGACTCGGAAGCCATGCTGTCGTCGCAGTTTCTGCGCATCGACGAGGAGAAACCCGTGGTGCCCCCCAGCCCGCCGGTCAAGCACCCCTCCATGGCGGCCCCCAACTTGCATTACATCACGGGCCTGCCACGGAGACATTCGCATTCCCAGGGTGCGGGAGCCAGCGGCGCGGCCATCGTGCCCACCTCCGTGTCGTCTGTAACGGACTACATGGAGCGACGAAGGAGCAGTGGCGCCAGTGGAGCTGTAGGCGGTCTTGCCGGCACTTCTGGCGGCTCTGGAGGAGTGAGCGGAGGAGGTTCAGGAGGCTCTGGTGGTTCAGGCGGTTGGGGAGGAGAGGAGGGCTCCCCTGGTCCTGCAGCGACCTCTGCCAGTCCTTCCACTCCTGACTTTGCTCGAGTTCCATCTTCCTCCTCTCTTGCCGCTCTCCGAATCCCTCGTCGAACCATTTCCAATTCTTCCACCTCCTCAAACAACAATGCCCGGGTCGCCACGACTCCCGGGTACACTCCCTCGGCCTACGAGCAGGCTATTTCCTCCTCTGGAGGGTCGTCTCGGTCCGGATCCGTGCCCAAGTACTCGTCGTCATTCGGTACTCGTCAGTGGAACCGGTCGGGCTCGATTAGCAGCTCGCGACGCCGAAACTCGATGCTGGTGGGCTCGGCCGAGTCTGCCATTTCGTCCGGCTCGTCGCTCATGGAGCCCGGGTCGGGTTTCATTGACATTGAGGACCCCACCGACGTGTCCGACTTTGTCAAGATGGTGGACTCTATCAAACCGGGCTCGCCCTACTCGCTGCCTTCTCCTCGAAAGGGCAGTGACCCCTTGGCGCGTTTCCATACGCTCAAAGGCTCCCATGCGGGTATTGCCGATAGTATCACGTCGTCAATCTACCACCACCAGCCCAGCCCTCCGTACGTGCGGTCCAAGCTAAGCGGCGAGGCGAACCTGGAGGCCATGTCTAGCCTACCTAGACCCGTGACAGTGCCTCCGTCGCCTCGAAAGCTCGAGTCCCAGATGCAGCCCATTTCTCTGGCCGACCAGCACACCAGCGAGTACCAGCAGCTTCAGCAGCGGGCCAGTGCTCGGCCCCAGGCTCACTCGTACTCTGAGCGTGACCAGCTCGACAACTCGCACTACAAGGCGCTGGAGAGATACGATCTTGGTGGCGCTGCTCCGAGCGTGGTGGGCTCCCGATATTATACGGAGCACGACCGGGGCCGGGGCGAGAAGCGGTACTCCGTGACTCCCCTGCCCGGGTTGGAGTTTGACGAGGACGATGATCTGTTGTTTGCCATGAGCGATATGGCCATGGGAGACTCCGGCGGCACTCCTGGAGGAAACCTGAGATCTTAGGATCTTTTGAAGGGCGAGCACACTAATCGCTTTCTTGTATTTTCACCTGAGCAAGAGGACCCACTCTAACACCCTGTTGCTCAGCTCATATCAGAAGAGGACATAACTTATATAAATGACACATACTTATTATATTTATACGAATTAATGAGAGAACGAAGAGGGTGTTAATGAATAGAGGTGTGTTGATTTACGTAAGCATCACCATGAAATGATAGGGTTCGAAAATGTGGGGGGGAACAGAGTCGTTTTTGGAGGTGGTGAAGTTGAATGTTTTCAGACTACTACTGGAGAAGTTGTTCTATAGCTCCGAAATTAGTGTATTCAAGTATCTTGATCTTACAAGATATGCAGTCAATCTTGATAATTTGAAGAGTGATTCAAACCAGACCTACTAAGCTCATTATTTTCAGCTCTAGAAGTTGGCATTTTGATTTCTCTAAATTTCTCCCATTTTTGCCCTATTTCTCTTCATTATTCATATATTATCTACGCCTGCATAAGACTGCATGATATCACGGGTGCATCGTACCAGCTTCCAGAACACGACACTACAACACCAGAATGAGTATAGCCAACACCATCAGCGTGGACTCCGTGTCCCATGCTTTGGCCAGCGAGTTATCTCCCGACGGGTCGACTTTGGCAGTGGCCTTTGTGGACAAATCCGTGCGTCTTTTCTCTCGAAAGGAGGACTCTTGGACCAGAGAAATGACTCTGTTTCATAACGATGGAGCTGTGGAACATATGCGATGGTTGAGTTGGGTGGCTAAAGACGCTAATCCCACCTTGGCGATTTCCAGTGGACAGGAAATTGCCATTTTCGAGCCGTATAATCGAGTCTCTCCAGTGACCAAAATCTCGGCTCCGTTCATGGTGTCTGGTTTCAGCCAATCAGGAGATTATGTCATGGCGTGGGGATGTTCCAATACCATTCTTTTTCAGAAATGGAAGAATTGTGATTTAGACAGTGTGGCCCAGATTCTGGTCCCTTTACCTTCTTCAGTAGGATGGCCCCTGGCAGCTCCTTTTCAGCAGTATCGGGATTTTCTGACAGTTGGAAAACGCAATTCGAGCATTTCTGCATGGTCTATAGTTGACCATTTGAACGAGTCAAAGGTGTGTATGCCTGTATCGTTGTACGAGTCTCGTTTGACTGACTCGGCTTATGGACCAGGACTGTTGGTGGAAAAAGTGGGGTTTTCGCATTGGGTGGTTGTACAGAAGAATGGATGGACTTTGATCAAGTGGGAAACGGAAGATGACGAGCCTGGCATTCATCAGGAGATTTCAGCTGATTTGGAGGGTGTCAAACAAGTCATTGTGACGGATCCAACAGCGAAATCGCCTTCTTTCGGCTTTGTTACGAAAAAGAATACCGTTTTCTGGGTCTCCAACGGTCATTCTCAGCTTGTGGATGCTCCTGAGGGAGATGCTAAGCTGGATTGTTGTTTCTACGATATCGAAAAGAGTAGAATTGTTGGTCTGTTTACAGAAGAGGGGGAGACGTTGATAGACAGTGTCAATGTCTCTCAATGGCCTTTGACTTGGTGTGGAGAAAAGACTGCTATTCAAGTGACCAAACAGAAGGAAGAGGAGATTGAGCATCCTTTGGCTGATGTGTTGAACGTGAAACTCGATAAATGTTGTGCTACAAGTACTCATATCGATTCAGTCACTTCTTTGATTGGTCTTTCTAATGGCACTATTCTTCATTCAGAGTCAGGAAGAACCATTAGAGGATTCACAGGACCGATTATCCACCTGTTTGAGCTCGCTCGTGAGTTCAGAGTGGCTAGTCTAGTTGCGGCAGGCGCAGCAGCAGCAGCAGCAGTGTCTGTAGGTGTTCCTAACGCAGCAGCTCCTCCTAGAAGCTACATTGCTGTTTCTGGATCGTCAGAGGTTGGAATTGTCGACTTTCAGGGACAACTCAAGTACATGGTTCCTGGTCATCATGCTGCCATTACTAAGTTAGTGACCTACGTGAACCTCCCCAACATTCTGGGAGTCAAGTATCTTGATGGAAGCAAACGTCTATGGAGTCTAGAGACGAATGCTGAGTATACTGACAAGTTGAGTGCGGAGAACTGGGAAATCGAATTGCATTGTCTATGTACTTCCGGAGAAGATGGACAGATCTTTGTCGACTCAAGAGATAGTGGTTTGGACAGTTCAGGTTCGTGGGCTGTCAATCTGGAACCGCTATTGAAGAGTGGAAGTTATGTTCAGGTTTGTCGATCTATTTTGGCAGCCATCACTCCTAACATTGAGTCTTCAGATGAGAACGATGACCCCTTTTATTCGTTACTAGCTGGACTGCCTCCTTCAGATACTGTGTCTGGTTCTCTTTCCACCTGTGGAACATGGATCTACGACTCTGGCCTACTTTCTGTCTCTCATGATCTTTCAGCTGTCTTCCTGCCCATCATTGCAGCTCTAGCAGATGCGGTTTATGAAGCTCAAGAAGGAAGAAGACTCCAGCTGACTACTCTAAAGCCACTGGCTTCAGCTAAAGGATTCTTAACCCCTTCAGCTACAGCTCTAGGATACACTGCTGTTCATAGCTCAGCACGACTCAAGAGAGCTGCTAAACAGTGTCTACAGGCATACTTTTCAGATATGAGATACGATCAGGAATCACTACTCACGTCCGTCTACAACAACCACAGCAACTTGTTGTTTGACCCTTCAGAACCTACTACTTGCTGTATCTCTCTCTACATCATTACAGCTATTGCTCGAGTAACTGGAGTGCCAGAGTACACCAATCACGTGTGTCAGGTTATTCGAAACGGTCTGGAAACCGACTCTGTTCTTATCCAACAGTCGTGTCTGGACTGCTTACACCAACTATGGCCTTCTTTGAAACCTGGATTGGATCATATTGTCGATATCGAGGCTGTTATCACTTGTCTCGCAGTCAATTCACACTTGCAATCCGACTGTTGGGCTGTAATCAACAGAGTTACTCGTGCCAATGCTCCTTTACTCATCACAGCTCTCGTTTTCCTACTTGAAAACCTGGACAAACCTCTAGTTGTTCGAATCACGTCCATTGACGTCCTCTCAGACTTCTTCAGTCATACCAAAAAGTCCTCTTCCATGGACATGTTTGTTCCGTTCGTGATGCACACTGCTTGCAAGATGCTCAATCCTGATTTGCTTCGACACAGCACTCTTCAAAGAGGTGTCTCTCTTCAATCCAAGGTCACAGCTCTACTGTCTCAAATCACACACACTTTCCCTTACATTGTAACGTTCCATAAACCCAGCCAACGTCTGGCAGTAGCCATCTACCCTACTGCTACAGCTGTGATGATTGAAAAGAATGTTTCTCGACGAAGATCTTCTCTTTCTGAACTCAACAGAGACTTGGACATCAAGGTCACCGATACTTGTTCTCTGATTGTCTACGATCTGAGAATCGGTTCAGAATACGCCTACCTTGACCCTCAAGAGTTCAACTCCAACCATGCTGCTCCAGTTTGGGGTCTAGTTTTCTCTCCAGATGGGAAGATGGTTGCCGGACTTACAGGTATTGGTTCCAACAGTGTTCCTGGTCCAGATTTCGATGGAGAAACCAGAGTCGTTGTTTGGCAGATGGAGTCTCATGGAGGAACCTTTTCCAGTCTCTTTGGACACTCTTCTCACTCTTCTCACTCGTCTCAGGGTGTCTACTCTGAATCAGTCAAGTTTGGAAAAACTAGAAACGTCATGGAGAGACAGGTGGAGATTCTGCTGTATGCCAGTGTTGGAAAGATTGGATACAGAGATAAACAGACGCCTAGTTTCGAGCCTGCAAAGGTGGAGAGTCTGGGTAAGGTCAAGAATCAGGGACTGAGGATTACCTGGGTGTCTGAAACAGTTCTAGTTGTCCAAGGAGATGGAGTAAGGAAGAAGGTGCAGATTAGTTGATGAAGCACACTAACAAATGCAATGTACAAGTAATGAAGACGTATCACGAATGAAGATCGAGAGTGGCTTTTATTACCGGTACCCAAATAGTTAAATCGTAATCCAGTATCGTAGGTCTGTAGGTGCTTCAGTAGCCATCAGGGTAGGGTCAATAGATAATGGGAAATATGAGTTTTTGAGATGAGATGAGGTCTCGAAGACTATAAGAGGACTATTACTAGTAATAGATGTTACAGTATGTGTTTAGCATTGTTGTATACACTCCTCAAGGTGTTTTATATGTGGTACTGTTTCAAGGCAAGTCCCATCTCACTTTAGTTGAGGTATTAGTTGAAGAAAAGTTACGCTGGGGGTTCGTTTTTGGGGTTGCAGTCTCAAAAGTAGTACCATCTGATAGCTCGGAGCTTGGGGAGTTTTTTGGTGTATTTATGTCTCTCTTATGTGCTGTATTAGAGGCTCTAGAGGGTATGGTATCTCTGTTCCCTTGTAGTCCACATTTAGCTAGACTTTACTTCAGTTTTAGACCTCGCCAAAACATGGGCAACAGTATGGGGAAGATAGTCAAGAAAGACTGTTTTGAATGAAGGCAGAGGGTGTAAGGAGGAGTCTCTAGAACGCATTAATTATCGAAAACGAACAATAATATATCCAAAATGATCCACTCAACTCGGGAAACATATCTATGCGGTTATTTACCCCCCATCTCTTCTATTTCCCTCTCTAGTATTGTGTTGTGCTGCTGTAGAGGTGTTTTTAGCACTTCCCAAGAAAACCAAGTTTGGAGATTTTCTGAAATCTGAGAAAGAAAAAAAAATTCTCAAAAAGCCTGAACCAAGGGCGAACTTGAATTTGAGAAAAGTTATTGGGGGATAACACAATGAAGAAGGGGTCAAATCCAGAAAAGAGTGGTATAATCGTGATGGGGGATTCTAGGGGAGTACAATGGTACTGAAAATGCTGTGTCTAGACTGCTTTTGAGAAAACACCTGCTTAGTCAGCAAGGATTTTTTAGCCCAAAAGCTAACAAAATCGTGGGTGAGTGTAAGGGAAAAGTGGGGGTTTCTGGAGAGTAGGGAAATCGGCGTTTTTGAAGGGGAAACTAGTTCACGGTAATACGACAATCTGTAGGAGTTGATCGGTGTATTTATTTTGTGTCTATGTTGATTATTTCCGGGTTTAGAGAGGTTAAGAGTTTCCAGCGATATAAATCCGAAGTAGATACTCAGGAGAATAAAGGTCATTTTCAAGATGAGATCATGAAGACCAAGAAGTATGAAAACAGAATGAATGGGTCAATTTGAACGTGAATAGCAAAATTACATTGTTTACATAACTATATAATGTGTTCTCTTTGAACTGGATGTAGCACTTGGGTATTCAACTACTTGTAATCACTACGTTCAAGTCATTCCCCATTCCATTTACACATGTTCATATCAGTTCATACGAAACCTTTAGGTATACACTCAGTAGTACTCGCTCGGCTCGTACTTGTTCGTCTTCTTATTACAATTAACTATACACGTTAGTACTTAAATAAACATGGCTCCAGCCAAGAAGCGACCCTGCCGACTTACACCTCGATGTTCTCTTCAGACCATAATCCTATGAATGTCCATAGTCACGCTCAGGTCGGGTCACGGACTCCCTTACTGGAACGTGGACAGGACTCCATCAACATCCAACTCCGTCAACACCACGCCACTCTCCGAACACTTTGCCTTGTTTCGCAGCTCGGAACAGAGACCCTCAATGTCAATGTCGCCAAACTTGGGATGCGAGGTGATTCGGTCCCATACGGCAGTACAGTTCATCAGAGTCTTGGGCTTGGAGAACATGAGCAGATCCTCTTCCTCCTCCTTCTTGACCTCTGGTGCGGGAGGAGCTCCACTTCCTTGTCCGTTGTTGACGCCGCTGTGAGTAGCACTCATGGTGGTCAGAGGCTTACCGGAGACAACGTCATTGTTGGCATGAGGATCGAGAGGATCAAACATGGACGTTTCCGTGGTGAGCTCGGGCAACGAAAAGTCGTCGAGATGCGCAGTCTCGGAAACAGGGTCCCGGTACGACATAAAGTCCATGTCGAAGGGCATGTCAAAGAGAAAGTCCGATCCGGGCAGATCAGAGCCGGCTGTAGCGACGGATGCAGACAACTGGGGGGCAGTTGAGGAGGTGGGGGTGGACACGGAGGGCTGGCCAGCCGACTTCTGAGTGCCGTTAGGAGCAGAAGCACAAGGAACCACCGAACTGGAGGCCTTGGGAGATGCACTGGCTGTAGCAGACCGCTGGAGCAGCTCGGCCTTGTTGACACAAGCCTTGGAGAGCTCTGCACAAAAGTCCACGGCATGAGGGTCGGGCTTACCGTTCATGGCGGCCATGGTAGCACCCACCAGGGGCTTTTGTTGGCTCACGCTTCCGTTCTGGCTCGTGGGAGAAGTGTATGCGGAGGGGTTAGTGCACGGCGACTGGTTGCACGAGTTTTGAGATGCAGGAGAGGTGGTATCTGAGGCCACGGACGAGGGCTTGCGCTGCAGGTATCCTCGAATCTGTTCTCTCTGTAGCTGTTCTCGAGCTTCTCGTTCCACATCGCTGGGCTTGGGTACCGTGTACGAGGGGAACTCGAATGTGAAGGGCTTGGCGACCATTTCAGGAATAGGTGCCGACTGAACTGTTGAAGGAACTCCTCCGGCAGCACCAGCTCCCACGGGTTTCTCTCTGTACAGTTTGAGCTCATTCTGCAGGCGTTGCACCTGGAACCGCAGAAACTCGTTTTCCGAGTTTTTGGCTGCGGTTTCGCCCTCGAGCTGCGAAATCTTGGTCTCCAGGTCCCGCAGATGCTTTTCCTTTCGCTCCCGGAAGGCCCGTTGGGCGGCCCGGTTCTGGGCCTTGCGTTTGGACGCGGGAATGGTGGTTTCGGGCTTTCGGCCGGGTTTTCGGGGCTTCTTGGGGTCAGCCTCGCCGTCGTCTCCCTCGGGCGACTCGTCGTCAGCTCCTCCATCACTGGTCGACTCTCCTGGCGACATTTTTCGCTTCTGTGAGTCGTGGTCTAGAGTGTATGATGACGACGAGTAGTCCGACACGACGGGAAGAGGTCCTCCTGCGCCGGTCAGGTCGATGGGGTGTTGTTGCTGCTGCTGCTGTTGCTGGTGGGGAGGCAGTGGCTGCGACAGGTCGTACTGGGCGTAGTCAAACTCCTGTTTGAACTGTGGCATACCCATGGACGCCGGCATGGCGCCGGGAATGTTGTAGTCTGAGTACATGTGGTGTGGTGGTGGTAGTCTAGTGTCTAGTTACTAGTGGTGAAGATAATCAAAAACTGTTTTGCAGGAAGGCTAGTTTTAATAGTGGAAAGACTAGTTATGACTGCAAGGACTCGGTGACGACAGGTCTGCCTCGTAGTTCTGTCGTATGTGCAAATTAGGGGTGTTTTCAGCGGTGTGGAAGCGGATGAAATCGAAGCGGCTAAGAGTTTAAGCGTCTGTTGAACTGGTCAGAGTCGTTGATGGTATGAAATTCGTTGATCAATGTGGACGTATTTGTAGGTCCTCGATAGGAGTCAGAGAAATGGAACGGTGCTGATGCTGCTGCTTCGTCTCCGTCTCGTCAGGGTAACTGTCGGGCAAATGGTTCTACGACTGGTCGGGGAAGGGCTCGTCGAAGAATCGTGTGTACGTACGTCTGCTGGTCAGGGTTCGGAAACAGGTGGTGGACAACGTTGCACTTTTATCTCAAGGCAGAGGGACGGTTTGAGTGGCGAATGAAGCTTATTTGCGGGAGTACCTGTTGACGTCGGAAGAATCTGACACCACGAGTTTTGGGCCCAAGCAGGGTATTTTAGGGGCCGCAAAAACGACCCGGGGATCTGTTGGACCGGGGAAACGGGATTTATGGCCTCAAAACGTCATAATTCGACCCCTCACTGCCTCTTTCAGCCTCCTGGCCCTACAGCCAGTATCTGAAACCCTCCCAAAATCTGACGCCTAAAGCTACCGGTACTTTAGCTTCCAAACCGTTCCAGAAGCAACCGCGGTGTTGACTCAGTGGCTGAGGTCTTTACGAGCTACTGGGTAGAGAATGTGAGTCAGAGAAGGGGGAAGGAGTTGGAATTTAGAGGATCTGAGTTGATATTCTGACTCGCCAGACTGAGACGAAAAATTTGGTACTTTTTCCATCCATTTTCCTCCATTTCCCACCCTGTTACACTCCCTCAAAACAATCGAGGTTCTCCTTCATCTCCACTCTCACTCTCACACTAACAAGTCACTTGTTCAATGCACCCTCCAAGCCTTAGCCTCATGGAACATGTACCTACACACTCTGTATCGCCGTATAAGACTGAATGCTGCTAAAAAGACGAAAAGACGGTTTGTCGATTTTTGAATCTCATGTACCTGCCTCACTGTGCATTTCCAGCTGTCACTTGTATATGACGTATCGTGAATATCCCGTCCTCTGGTTGTCCCTTGAGCATCAGATAATACCACCTTGAATCTGTTCGCCATGTCAAAACCTTCGGGGGTTGATTTCAAAGCATGCATGGCTAACGCACCCCAACTCTGTTGCACCGCTGAGCGACACTAAAGAGCTCGTTTTGGGCCCGCTTTTAGTGTGCCTGAAAAAAACTAGAAAAAAAAATGCTGGCGAAAATCGCTGGAAAATAGCTGCCGGCTTATTAATGACATGGACCCGGTCAGCTGGTCCACGGAGACCTGTTCCCGGGCACCGTTGATCGGCGACTGGTCGAGACGTGGATTAGTGATATGGCGGCATTAAGGAAGAATATGACCGGTGAAATAATATATAAAAAGGGGAGAAAATGGGGGCAAAAACTACCGGCAAGAGTCGTCTTCCACAATCTCCCCCTATTTGTCGTTAAAGGTGTTCTCATTTCAGGACGAATCTCCGAGTATGGAAAAAGTAAATAATGTACTTGTATGGTTGTAGCTTTTGGCACCTTGACTAACAAATGACTGATGTTTAAGAAAGATGGGGGAGGGTCCTAAACGGGTAAAACACAACGTTGCTGGTATAAATAGGTGGGATGAGGTATTTCGATGAGGGGGACCCAGGTCTAACGGTTGGAGCGTGAAAAAGAGAGTACTACGATAGTGAAAGAGTCTGCTGGAGATGATCAACTAGGTAGTTGGTCGTATAGTTACCATGTGGTTGAGATAGGTATCGAAGTTACTGAAGGTCTATGGACAACAATTTGAGCTAGAAAACATGTGGAACTTCATTTCCTATCTCTTGTAGGAGCGGCTGTTAGATGGGGTGCTTTGAAGGTGTTGTTCTGTTGGTGCTTACTGGTAGAGAGTGAGACCTTAGGACACTCTTCATCCTCAACTTCAGTATACCTAATTCAATTCATACACTGTCCATCATGCCTCCATGGTAGAGATACTCCTCCATCTAGGAT
This sequence comes from Yarrowia porcina, assembly GCA_900519025.1. Lineage (NCBI taxonomy): Eukaryota > Fungi > Ascomycota > Dipodascomycetes > Dipodascales > Yarrowia > Yarrowia porcina. The sequence goes on along the minus strand of ULGT01000014.1, from coordinate 518,662 downwards.
AAAACAGATGGATATACTGAAAACTCTTGAACTGGTGCTTTTCATGGCACATCCTCTTCTCTTCTCCACCTCTTTACTCATTTCTTCCCATGGAATGTGAGACATATCTGCTAGACTGACCTTCTTAGACTGACCATAGACTGACCTTCTCGTATCTCCTCCATCTCTCTAGTCTCTCTACAAGCCCTGCATGCATCGGGGAAACAGTCCCGAGACCTACGGGATAGAAAACCCGCCAGCTAATCGGCAGTAGTTAGCTGCAACAGACGCATTAGTGATGAACTAACAAGAACAATACGATATGTACGATCGGAATGGGATAGGTTTGTCCCTGCGTAATCATAAATGGATGTGACGTGAGTAGAAGTTATTCATTCGTTACCTATCCTTGAAGAACTAATTCTATCGAAAAAAGAACATTGTTAGAGGTGTTTGAGTGATACAAATATCCCACTTTTGTGACTTCATCGGTTGTAATGATGGCACTGGAGACTCGAAGAGTCACACTTCCCATCATCAATGCAGTTCCTATTACCGCTGAGAGACTCTATAGAAGTCTATGATGATAGACAGCAATCCAATACCACCAATAAGCGAAAGCCCATGTCTTAAAGAGGCACTCCCACCCGAAGCTCCACCTGGTGACTCACATTACTCAGTGGGATCTAGCAGTTCACTAATCGTTCAAATCACTTGGCAAAATTACCCTTGAGGTACCGTTCAATCCAGCTCTCTGCTTGGTTGACTTGAGGATGTTCCTTTTATGATCTGTTGGTCATCATGTTGAACTCAAGAGGTCAATAAAGTGACGACATCCTGACATTCACCTTATATCCATGAGTAAATGTCCAATCAAATAAAAAAGTAAATAAAAGAGAGCTATTGGGTGATTTGGCAAGCCTCTTCACCCTCGTATATAAACTAGCCTGCTAGTTCTGAGGCCTTTTTGCTGGATCTTCTCTCGAGTAGACTAGCGGGGTCATTGAGAGCTCTTTTGAGAGATGAGCGAGAAGGCAAACGATGCTCAGACTTGATATTTTGAAGTGTAGACTCCGTCAGATTCAATCAATAACTTTTTTTGGCTAACTTGCTATTTACAATGATGTAGTTTTGCCTATAGTTGTCTTCGCCAAAACCTGCACCCTTCAATTGATGAATTTACAACACGACTCTATTAAGCGAGGAGTTTTCTAAGAGTAATATGATTACTTAACTCAAGGGTGAAAACGAAGCAAAAGACTCCGTCGTTATCCATGAGTTTTTCGGTTAAATAGTATGACAGACTGAATTCATCTTCTCAAGACCTTTCTCGCTAACGTCTCTCTACTTGAAATGACTGAGGACAGAAAACGTTTAAGAGACTTCAATTGGCCAACACTGTGGTTTGACTCGGGTAGCTTCTGACAATGTTTAAGACTTCTAAGATGTCAACTCATGAGAGTCCACATTCATCTCCAACGGTGAACAGAGTCATAGTGAGAGGTCTGTTTTACTCTAGACGGAAAGAACTTGACTGTAGAATATATACAAGTGGCTCTTGTTTTTCTGTCATCCCCTACCTGATACTCTACCTCCACACACCCACCTCCCTACTCCCTTCCACACTCCCTTCCACACTCCCTTCCACACTCCAACCCACCTAATAGTAACCACACCAATACCAGAACTGGCACCCATATTATCCATATTATTCTGCACTATTGAGCGGATTAACAGAAAGGGAAACACGTCCGCTTTTACCACACGCTGCAAAAGCCGATAATAAGAGCTCCAGAGATTTCTTCCACATGCACTGTTTGACTCACACACTGTCCCCATATACAATGCGACGTTGCTCAATAATATACGAAGAACACACTTGGCTCTAAAAAGGACACAACTAAAAATTTCCACACTCCACTTGTGCACTCATTTCTGCACTCCAAAATCTACACACTCCAAAACTCCACACCAAGTCTAAAAAAAAATGTCCACACGCCAAAACGCACCCCTTTCAAAACAATAATACCACATCTATCGTCTCACTTTTCTCATCGCAGCCATCCAGCTAACGCGCCTCGGTTCAGGCAGGATTATATACGTTTAAGGTTTATACGACGCTGGACGCGTTTGTCTGACGCCCTAAATGCTCAATTGGACACCTGTGAAACCACATGGAAGCTGTCACGCATCACGTGAAGGTGTCACTCTACCTCTTTCCAATTTCTCATTTCTGCCACATTGCAAAACCCTGATCCCGAGTTTCAGACACGTATTTCCTGAAACTTAAATATATGAAGCAGCTCAAACTTAATTGTTTGAGTGTGTAGAGAAACATCTTAGAGGGGGTAATTGGGCCCTTTGGAGCCCATCTGAGTGTGTGGAAATAATGACAAAAAATTGTGGACCATTTTTCTTGTCTTTTTTCCCCAAAAAGTCCCCCAATTCCACTGTTATTTTGTCCTCTATTTCCACCTCCATTTTTCATTATTTAGGCTCACATTTGTTGAGTATACACGCACGTTAGTTGAACCTTCCAAGGCTGGTGATAGCTGGGGAAGCGGGGCTTTAGGCCCTGTTTCAGGTGGTAAATCTCTGCAACCCGCCGACCTTCCTCAGCCTCCTGGCCCTGTACTTTTGGGCCGTCCAGATGGCTGCAAAAACTTTCTCATTTACCTCGCGGCATAAACGAGAAAACTGTCGGCCCATTTAAACTCCCACAGCTAAAATTAACGACGATCGTCACGGAAAGATATACGAGTGTGGGGGTTTCGCAACAGTAGAGGAAGAGGGTTTGGGTGTAGATTTTCGTGGGATTTTTGTGGGATTTTTTGGTCCCCTTGGAGTCACACACAATAGCCTAGTTGTGGCTGTCCACACATGAGCCCTGAATCGACCTTGGAAGGGCCAGGGTAACCCTACGAAGCGGAAGGTTCGTTAGCAAACATGAAGTTGCATCTATGCGTATGGCTATCTCTGACTTGTGAGAAGAGGGCTGGTTGAGGAGGCTGGTCAAAAAAGTAGGGTAACATGTGGATAGTGTGCGTTGGTGAGTTTGAGAGCAGGTTTCAGCCCGTCCGATTTGTATCAAGTTGGTTTAAAAATAAAAAAAAAGACTTGCGCAACCCCAGACTCCCTAATCTCATCTCTCGCCACTCATAACCTCTCCCGTGTGGAGGAACTTTATCCGTTGTAATCTGAGATCCGTATAGACTTTGCTTTGTTGTGGTGGATAGTGGGACGACAAGTGGAGCAGAGAATGGGTGTGGATGAGAAGATGAGTGGATTTTAAAAAAATGCAGAAAATCCGGGGAAATACTCGTCAAACCTGTCTCATCATTACGCACTAATTTTCACCCACTTTCATAGCCTAACCCAATCACTATTCAAACATTCCTCTCCCCCCACCTCACTATCGCGGGCTGCTGGTTGTGTTGGGATATACCCTTGTATTTTCCGCACACCAGGTTAAATTCACTTTTTGATAAATTACCGTTTCGTCATATTCTGAGTGAAGGGATAGAGACAGTGGAGGTAGGGTTGTGTGGAAAAGGGTGCCCCAGAGTCCGGATTTTGCAGTAAACTGGAAAAAGCGGCCCTGGAGGGGGGTGGTCACGTGACCCAGGGGCACCCCCCTTCTGTGATGACGTGTTTCCCACCACATGCTACGTTCTTGTGATTGGTCGGGAGGAAACGAAAAGCCAAAAAAAGGTTGTGCTGCTGGGCAAGAGACGAGAAGCTTATTGCTCAAAAAAACACAAAAACACGTTTATTGTGCGATATCACAAAAAAAACCAGACCCTTCAGGTTGAACCGGCCTGAGCACGCGAAAAAAAAAAAAAAAAGGGCATCCACCACAACTACTGACCCGTCACACGTTCAGCCATCCGCCTCGACACCCGCGCCAAAGATACCTCGAGCACACGGGCATGAACCAGCAACGTGTCTACCAGCAGTTTCAGCAGCGGCCGGGCGGTTCAGGGGCCCTTCCGGGTCAGAACGCTACGGCGTCGTCCACGGTCCCTGGAGCTGCTGCTGGCGTCGCGGGCCAGCAACGCAATGACGTGTCTGCGGCCCAGCAACAGCAGCAGCGCCATCATCCGCTGAGCCAGCATTACCAATTACAACAACAGCAGCTCCAGCAGCAACAGTTACAGGAGCAGCAGCAACAACAACACGCGGCCATGTATGGAGCCCAGGCCCAGCAGCAGCAGAGCCATGCCCAGCAACAGCAGCATGGCCAGCAGCATAGTCAGCAGCAACAGCAACAGTTGTACCATCAACAGCTGGCGCATCAGGCCCAGGTCCAGCATCAGCATCAGCATCAGCAGCAGATGCAACAACATCAGCTCAGCCAGATGACCCAGGCCCAGCAGCAGTTGTACGCGCAGCAGCAGCACGCGCAGCAGCAACACCAGCTCCATCAGATGCATCGCCAGAGCCAGAACGCGATCAATGGCATGATGGGCGGAGTGTCCATGTCCCAGGTGGCGTCGCCCCAGCAGCAGTCCAATGTGTCCATTAGTCAGTTGCAACAGCAGCAGCAGCAGGCTGCGTTGGCCCAACAACAGGCCCAGGCCCAGGCCCAGGCTCAAGCCCAACAGCAGGCTCAGCAGCAGGCCCAGCAGGTCCGTCAGGCCAGTACAGCCGGTCAGACGACTGCTCAACAGTTGTATGCTCAGCAGCAGGCTCAAGCACAGGCCCAAGCCCAAGCACAGGCCCAGGCTCGCCAGCAACAACAGCAGCAGCAACAGAAGAACAACCTGCCGTCCATCAATCACATGTACTTGCAGCAACAGCAGGCCCAGGCTGCCGCGGCTCAGAAGAAACAGCAGCAGCAACAGCAGCAAACTCATGCCCAGCAGCAGACTCATTCTCAGCAACAGACTCATGCTCAGCAACAGACCCACGCGCAGCAGCTTTCCCAGGCTCAGCAGGCCCAGGCTCAGGCTCAGGCGCTGGCACAGCAACAGGCTCAGGCCCAAGCGCAGTACCAGCGGCAGCGGCAGCATAGTCATCTTCAGGGGGATGCGTCCCAGTATACAACTCTGCAACAGCAGCAGGCGGCCGCACACCAGCATCAGGCCCATCTACAGTACCAGGCTCATCTTCAACAGGTACAGCAGCAGCAGGCCCAGTTGGAGGAGAAGCGACGTAAGGCGTCTACCGCGAGCGCAGGAACACCCAAAAGTGCTGCTGCCACACCTCGTCTTCAGGCTGGCCATCATCTTACGCCCAAGCAGCAGCATCATGTCCTTACCCCCCAGCAGGCACATACCCAGGCACACACTCAGGCTCAGCAGGTTCACGGTCAGCAGCAGCAGCATGTTCTGACGACCCCCCAGCAGCACGTTCTCAACGCTTCTCAACAGCAGCAGCACGTGTCGCCCCGGAACCTGACTCCCCAGCAGCAGGCCCGGCAATTGCAGCAGAAGCAGCAGCAGCACGTTCAGCAGGCGCACACGGTCCACACCCAGGCCCAGCAGGCGGCCCAGCAGCATCAGCAGGCGGCGTACCAGCAGACCCAAAAGGCCCAGACGGCCAAACAGCAGCAGCAACAGCAGCAGCAGCAGCAGCATCATCAGCAGCACTACCAGCATTACCAGCAGCTTGCCGCCCAGCAGCAGCAGCAGCAGCAGGCCCATGCGCAGGCACAGCATCAGAGCATTAGTCAGACGACCACTCCGCAGTTATTGCAGCGGCAACCCCAGCAGCAACAGCAGCAGGGAGTGGCTCAACAGGCCCAGCAGGGAGTGGCCCACACGGCTCAGCATACTGCCCAGCATGCCACGCAGCAGCAGCATCAGGTGGCCCAGCAGCACGGTGTTCCCCAGCACCAGGGTGTTGCTCAGAGTCAGGTGAAGATGGAGCACCAGCAGCATGCTCAGGCCCAGGCTCAGCTCCAGGGACAGCAGCAGCATCAGCAGCATCAGGGAGTTCAGCAGGGAGTGCAGCAGCATGCGCAACACCAGCAACATGCTCAACAGCACCAGCAACAGCAGAGTCAGCACGGTGCTAACCAGCAACAGCAGGCTCAGCAGCAGGCTCAGCATCAGCAGCAACAGGCCCAGCATCAGCAGCAGACCCAGCAGCAGCAACAGACTGCCAACCAGCATGTTACTCAGGGTGTTGCTCAGGAGCACGCCTCATCAGTGACGCCTACTGCTCCGGCTTCTGCTCCTGCTGCTTCTACTGCGTCTGCAACAGCTGCCTCTACAGACTCTACGCCAGCAGCTGCTCCTGGAGAGCCCAAGAAGAAGCGAAAGAACAAAAAGTCGCCGGCCAACTCGGTGCCCATCACCAACAATGGACCCGTGGTGTGCCGAGAGTGTGGTACGCAGTGCAGCAACACGTCTGAGCTCAAGCGACACGAGAAACACATTCACAACCGGTCGCTGTACATGTGTCGAAAGTGCGGCGAGTTGTTCCAGACAGTGGCCGAGAGGCAGACCCACAAAAACAACAGACATTACCCCGAGATTCAGACCACCATCTGGGCGTCCAACGTGTTCCGGGAGTTCCCCGCCAACACCATTGTGCACTCCAAGCGAGACCAGAACGGATACTTCAACTGTCCCAGTGAATACTGTACATTTATCACGCGAATCCCGTCCTACTGGCACGACCATATCCACAATGTCGCCCATCAAGGTATCGATCCGCAGACATCGAAGCGAAAGCGAAAGCCCAAGATTCTGGCAACCCCCCATCCCGGAGCCATTGGAAATGGAGGTGCCGGAGTGGGTCCTGTGAGTGGAGAAGGAGAGCGGCAGGAGCGTGCCCAGCAAGCTGCCCAGAGACAGGCCCAGCAGGCCGCTCAGCAGCAGGCTCAGCAACAGCAGCAACAGCAGCAGCAACAACAACAGCAGCAGCAACAGCAGCAGCAGGACAGCCAGGGTCAGCAAGGACAGCAGGGTGTGGCTCAGGGCCAGCCCACTCATACACAGCAGCAGGCCCAGACACATCAGAGCCAGCAGCAGACCCATGCCCAGACTCACGCACAGACCCACACACAGCCACACACACAGCATACGGGGCCCCAGCAGATACAGCAGCACCATGTGCACCAACTTCCGCATCAACCCCACTCCATGTAAAAAATGTATTTATGATTGAATTTCTAGAAACCGAGGTGTCAGTAGAGTGATAGGCGGTAGAGTGAATTGAGATAGTAGGTATGGTGGATATTACAAGTATATAATGCAGTGTCCAGTCATGTAGGACTTGCTCATTCAACTCATTTGTTTACTGTTATGTCCTACAAGCTTACATGATGACAATTGTACACTCTGTCATTCTAAAGATCGGACAGATATTGAAGAGTCTATGCATATTCAGAGATGATTACATTGATCAATTGTACTAATGACAACCAGTACCGCTACTTGTACAATGTATTTGCACTTAAGGGAGTATGACTCCTGTCGACCTCTATTCTCTAGCTACTCTTCAATAGAGAGAAGTGCCGTTCCTCGGAGTGAACTTCAAGGGCTACTTGTATGAAGTGCATTAAGATGAGCCTTGGTAACAATGGGATGCCGAAGGTCTATATCACTATGCTGAAAACTGTAGAGAAGAAGTTGTTGAGATGATAACTCCGATAAATATACCTGATATCAACGATCATCTTCTCATTATCCATCCGTGAAGGTCTTTTCGATCGATCTTTTCTTACCCAGTTCCTCGACTGTTCATATGTTTCAGAGTGTCTTACTTTATTGACAATCCAACATGTTGTGTCCCTCCCTACTGCCCGTCAGTCTAGATATATATTTTTACATGCTGTGGCTGAGCCACCCTTGTCCCCCGAGTCACCCAGCCTGGTTCTGGTTCTGGTGACCTCATATGCGATTTCTTGTCTTTGATGATGCTGTAGAGCCGGTGCTATGAGTGCACTGATAGAGCTGTTTTTTCCGGGTCAGCTGATGCACCCCTCTAGAGTCAGCTCGTGTATCAGCTCACGGCGATTATGGTCCCGCTTCAACCTCGCAGTAAACTCGCAGTTTTACTGCTTGTCGAAAGCAAAATGTGTGTGTTCACACTCGCGATTTGTAGCTTTTTCTTTTTTATCCTTCTTTGCTAGTCGTCGAGCGTGGAATTTACTCGTATGAATCACTCAAGTTAATCAACAGTTGTGCGAGACATCGCTTGGTGGCAGCGTCGTCTCTGAGCGCCTGGCTGAACGTGGCGTCTCTCAGAGGCTCGGGCAGACTCTGTCGTAGTGCTTCTCGGGCTCTGGCGTTATCGCTCAGTCTGAGGTAGCATCTGACAACGTGTTTCAGCAGACGAGAAGCGGGCTGTGAAATGAGCTGCTGGACCATGTTGGCAAGCACCTGGGAGACGGCGGTGAACCGTTCAAACGTTTGGCACACGTAGTTGAGACCCATATCGTCCATGAGAATCTTCTGGACAATGAAGATGGCGACTGTTTTCGACAGTTCGGTTCCGCTCTCCATGATTCGAAGACACAGAGGAATGATTTCTGTCGACAGCAGGAACGAAATGACCTCGGGAGAGTCGTTCTTAACCAGAGCACCAATCACACCTAGCGAAGTGAGTCGCAGGTACTCGAACGACCGCGACTTGACGGTGGTGTTGAGGAAAGGGTAGAGGAAGAGAGGAATATGGGCCACCAAAAAGGGAGTTCGGGTGTCAGCATGAGAAGCGACACATTGCAACAGAGCCAGAGCGTTGCAGACCCGGTTACTGGCAGCAGTGGACAGGTTGGGAGGGGTCAACAGAGAGTACACGTTCATAATCTCTTGCAGAAGAGTGCTCATGACACCAAACGAGTGCCACAAGATAAGAGCCAGATCCTCGTACTGCTCTCGTTTCTTTCCGAGCTCCAGCAGCGCCTGTTCTCGTCCTTCACCGTGCATCAGCTCCACGATCCACGAGTACAGCTTGTCGTCTTCTGCCGTGAGTTTCAAGGGCATGACATTGGGGTCGTTGGTATTGGCCGGAGCCATGCCGTTGGGCGCCATCTGGCCCAAATTAGGCGGCGGCTGGTTCATCTGGCCGCCCATATATTGCTGTTGGGGAGGTTGTTGGTACATGGGTGTTCGTTGTGCGATCTGGGTGGAAGACTTGACGGATTTGATGGCACTTTGATGGTGGTGGTGGGTGGAAGGTTGGAGGAGCAGTGCAGCGGTTGCGGGTTCGAGCCGCGGAGGGGAGCGAGGACGGGGATAGTGGAACTTCATTTGGTGGGTTGAGACGGTTGCGGAAGGTGGTGAATAAGTAGAGTTGTGGGTCGACGATTTTTATTTTATGGCGTTGGGGTCTTTTAGAAGGGGGGATATTAAGAGACTGTTTAAGATATTACTTGGCGGAAGTAGTTGGTTTTAGTTGGGTGAGGAGTAGCAAAAGGAACAGGCAGTAATATGAGAATCATGGAGCTGTGATAGAGTCGGGGTGATGGTAGTGTGGTAGATAAGAGCGTTTGGTTGTGTCTGTGTTCGTTTTTGGCTGATATTCCATTTTCGTCCAACATGGTCACCCTCCATGGACCCTGCCTATATACACCCTTCTTAGCCCTCTTAAACGATCTCCATGACGGTGCATACAAACTCGAGTTCGACTCCTGCATGCGATAATGAAAAAACAATGACGGGTCAGAGAAGGCTATAAACAGACATATACGACGACACTTCAAGACTGATATGATTTTGGACTTATGTGTAGGGTGTTATCACTGCTTGAATACAGTACCGGTACCATATTATCACCGTTAACAACTTGCTCTTATTTTAGCCTCTCGCGTCCTGTTCACGTGTAAGAGGGGGTGAAAAGGGCACTTCAGAGTGGAGATACAAGTGTTCGAAAAGATTAAAAATTGCCTAGAAACGCGAGATTCACCTCAGGGAGCTTAGTAATCAACCTTTTATATCAATATATCCATTTTAGAGCACTCCTTGTAGCCACCTCGTACCCTCAGATTGACCCCTAATTATGCAAATCTGATAAAATGCATGTCAACCAATTTATGCATTCGGAGGTTAATGAGGTGAAATGGGGGAGTTTTCCAGACTCGATACTGGACTTGAAGCATCAAAAAAAGACCCGCACGAGAGCCCCGACTTCACTGATCACAAATATTCTCTTAAATCCACTGCAAGCCGCCTCTTGCCCGTCATTATCACTACCCAACCTGTTTCCCAAAATGCAAGCCACGAACTGTATATTTCAGGGAGGTATTTGCAGGACTTCAAAAGCAGTCCTTCTAGTCACGTGAAACAACCAAAATAATCAGAAATCAGCCACAAAAATATCACGCAGAAAATCCAGCTGTTTTCGCCACTTTTCTCCTCACCATTACCCTTCAAACAGCCACTATAAACACGTATTAATACCCACGCGACTCCCCTGTTAAAGTTTAGAGGTCAAAGTGGGGTTTTGGAGATGGATCCAGAACGGTGAATAGTGATTAAAAAGAGAAACGAAGACCACTGAATCACAGAGAAAATGAAGAGCTTTCGATTAAGCCACTTTCCACCTTTATACCTCTTGTATTGCCTCTTTTATTCCGCTTCACCAATCCGCATAAACTCTATCACGTAAACGCGCTACATTGTAATATCTTTGCCTTGAACTACACCTCTCAACATTCTCTTGCAAAGCTCTCTCACGCTACCCGACATGTCTTCTCTACAGCCGTTTTCGGTGGACAACACGTGGAGTAACGTGGTGGCCAAGCGGACGGGCGACAAGCGCGAATATGGAGGCGACAATTTATCGTCCGAGTCGTCCAATTTTCTGCCTACCGATCAAACTGACAAACAGCCCTCTAGTCCTGGAGGAGGCGCTCCATGGTCCGATAAAGACGGGTGGAGCTCTCAGTACGATCTACCTTCGAGTCCGGTGCGAAAAAAGCGGTTCCTAGGAGGAATTCAGTTCACTGAACGAACAAGCAAGAGCAAGGACGAAGAGGAGGAGGGGGAGGAAGGTGGAGACGAGAATAGAGACAGTCACATTGTGAGCCTTCAAAGCAAGGGAACAGTTACAGAAGATAAAACTGAGGCGTCGTCGTCGTCTTCAGGGATTAAATTGGAAAGACAGAGTGTTACTGGTGCCTCTAGTTCGAGTACTGCTCATGCTCAAGCAGCCAACTCTACTCCTGTAAGAACAGCTTCAAGACCTTCATTGCTTGCACCTACTACGCCCTACAGAAATTATACCCGAAGCTACAACTCCTTCAACTCTTTCAATTCTCTGGGTTCGTTTGGAGAGACTGGAGCAGGAATTGCTGCTGAAGTGGCTAGTCCCGAGAAACGCCATAAACCCGCTCCAGTGGACCCTACTCTTCCTCCTGCACAGTACCTTCTTCAGTGTGCCGATAAAGAAGCCGAAAACATTGATCTCATGTTCCGCAATCTCGAAAAGCTGCCCCAGGAGTTTAGTGAGCTCAAACATGTCGTCAAGTCGAGCGATAGTCCCTGTACGGCTTCTCTAACAATGTGCTACAAGGTCATGTTATCTCAGAACAGACTGACGGATTTACCTCCTCAGTTGTTTGACGGAATCAACATTATCAATCTGTCTGTTTTCAACAACTGTCTTCTTTCGGTTCCTCCTCGAATCAAAGAACTTGCTAACCTGGATACTCTCAACGTCAGTGGAAATGTGGATTTGAAGTACTTGCCGTCTGATCTTCAAAAGCTCAAGAAACTGAAGAACCTCAAGGCATCCAACGTGGGCTTTCCTCCTCTTCCTGAAGGAGCTACTAAACCCCAAGGCAAAAAGAAACAGATGCTGCATAGTGAAATCACCGTTGTTAACGACGACAAGGAGTTTCCCACCCTCATTGAAAAGATTGTCATGTCCATCTACAAATCTAGAGACGGACAGCTAACAGACAAACAAATTGCACATCTCAACGTCCACCAAATGGGCAGACAGTACTTTGAAGACGCTCAGAGGTCGTTTGAACAGGCTACTTCTTGTGGAGTGTGTGGACAACATATCCTATATGAAGATAGAGTGTACGGATACGTGACGGAATGGTGGCAGTGGCCTGGACATGAAGAATCGTCTGTTCTAGACCAGCAGATTGTTGTCCTTCGACGACTGCTATGCAAGAAGGCGTGTAGGAAGTTGTTGGAAGAGAACGGAATGATGATGGAACAAGAGTGAAGATGAAACACTAGTCACTGCATTGACAAAACATAATGAGCTAACGATAACGAATAAATGACAGAGTATGCAAAGGGAGGGGTGGACGTACACAACAACACAACATGTATGTGATATGGACACACGTAAAATGGTGTCTAAAGACTCAGGAGAGTCTCCTAGAGGTGACCCTCGAAGAACGTACTAATACAAGAACATTACATAGCCGTAGACCTATATTATAGTAGTATCAGACGTGCGAATCGCTCATGACATTGATGGGTGGCATTTGAACCCCTCCATGAGTATTTAAGATGAGCGTAGAGACTCTCTAAACACGGGATAGGAACAGTATTCCGACAAAGTAGAGACCAAATATATATCGTGAGTTGAGAGAAAGTATCAGAGAGCGTCAACATCAACATTCAAACCCCTCATAATGTCTTGAACGTTCCCATACTGACCATCATGCTGTGACCATCAGCTCACTGGACATGAAGAGAGTAAGCATTGTACCAGTATTGAATAGAAGAAGAAGAGGAGTAGGAATATGTTGTACCTAGGAAGTGTCCTATAAGAAACCATAAGAGAAGAGAGAAGTCGAGACTCGTAATGCTCAAGGCTCCAGCTTTCAAATGGACAAGCTCTTGTTCTTTCCTTATACCGTCTTGTTATGTTTTATTGTGTCCCTCTCAATATGGTGCCATCTTCATATGACATGACCAGCAAGTGATCAAGAGTAAGACGTCAATATAGCACTTCAACAACGAATACTACCATTCTCTTACCTCTCCTAGCCCACTATACACCCCTTACTACTCCTCAATCACTACTCTATCTCTCTCATTACCGTCCGTTATAATCTATCAATATACATGCAACCCTACCTGCGTACCTGGTACCTACAACAACTCGTCGAGCTTTGGAGTGACCACCATCTTCCGCTTGACCTGGCCAATCAAGTACGCCTGTTTTTCCTCGGCCGAACAGACCACAATGTCCTGTAGGAACTTGGCCGGCACTCCCTGCGTCACGTCCATGACAATATCACCAATAACCATGGTCAGCTTGCCGGACTTATGCAGACGCAAGCTACCGACCTGGCCCTCGGGAAGTGATGCGGTGGAAGATGTGTCGTCGGACTCTGCGGTCTCTTCGTTGACGATTTCGACATCGTCACTTTCGTTGTCTTTTTCTTTATCTCCTTCTTCAGCGTCTTCCAGTTCGATATCAACCTGTTGTTTTTCGGGAGCCTGGAAGGAAGGAATGATAGGAGGCAGCTGGAAGAGGTATAGTTTCTGTTCCATCTCAGTGGTATCAGATCCTCCAAGTCCAAACTCCTTGGAAATGTTGACTGAGTCAATAACTGCTCTTCGAGCCTCATCTACCTGTTCAGGAGCCATATATCGGCCCTGTTCCAGAGCTCTAGACACCTCCAGAATCTCCTTTGGAGTATCAATGATTCCAGAACTGTTTTCTTCCTCCACCATGTTCAGCAGAGAATCTTTAACCGACAACGAAGAAAAGCCCGCTGCAGTAGCCGACACAGCGTCTGGATCCTGTTTGTCGATTCTAATGGGGAAATATTGCTCAATATGGCCAGGAATGGGGTTCTGTTCTCCCATACTAATGGCCATATCGTGCATATCATGTAGATCGACTGTAGCTTCTCGAGACCGTCCAGAAGATGATCCGGGGACTGGCGTTCCATCCTCGTTCTCTTCGCTCTTAACCTGAGGAGACTGGCTTCGAATCAGAGGAGAATGACTATCTCTACCTCCTCCTACTCTAGAGAACCCAGCAGAAGTGGTTCCTCGACTTCCCCAGCTTCCACCAGTAGATCCGTAGCCCGCAGGAGGTGCAGCTAGAGGACCCTGGGCCTGCGAAGTGACGATATTGTCAAACTTTCCTCTTCCTCGACCCATACCAGAGGCTCCTCCTCTAGCTCCTCCTCTTCCACCTCTTCCTCCACGGTCAGATCTCGAAGGTCGAGGAGGTTCATCCTTGACGACCGGGGCATCTGCGTCTCTCTCAGCCTTTGTTCGTCGAGCCACATTTTTCGGCTTGAATTTCAGACCTCCAGAAGGTGTAGATGCTCGAGGAGTGCCTGCCGAAGACGGCGAAGGAGTGACATTTCGAGACAGCGGAGAAGAGCCCGAAATGACGCCTGGACGCGTGGAGAGCGATCCCAGACGGGTGGAGCGACGGGGGGTCGATCCGGGAGTGCCGGATGCGTCCGCAGAGTCGGTCTGCTCCTTTTTGACCATGATGTGTTGATGATTGAAAAAAGTGGAGCGCGAGAGAGAAAATATTTAGGTTCATGCATGCTGTGCAGGTGGATATTGGAGATGAACAGATGGGTAGTTGAAGGAGGGGTGTTAGGGCGGTAATTAAGAGCGTAAAGTGTTTATAGGGCGATTTTGTAGTTACAGACAAAATTTGGAATGTTTTTATTCACTTTTGGACCCTCTAGGGAAGTATCTAAATCGTCTAAAATCACCACTGTTATCCCAAGTACCGAGTTTATGCAGCCAAGTAGATAGTAGAGATTAGGGGGGTCCTTATAACTTGACCGAGAGAGGGGATATTGGGAAGCTGGAAAAAGGAAAATGATCTAGATACCTCATTGAGTAGCATTAACCTGTTCATTTTCTCGCATGCGTGTTTTTAATGGTTGATATATTCGTACTCAATATTACCCATCTAATCACCCCTTCTAAGCGTAATCATAATACTGTGTGGGCCCTTAGACTGAAACACAGTGTACCCTCCTAACTGTTTCAAAAATGCTCATAATAAAAATCTGGAAGAACCTACAAATAGCCCGAGTCCAGACAATTATTTTGGTACAATTATACCCCACATATTCTCATTCAAACAGTCCAATTGATGCACTTAAATAAGTCAGATCTAGATCGAATCTTATTGTCCAAACAATCATACAGATACGCCCCAGATGGCTCTAAATCAGGCTCTAAACAAGATCGACTTTTTGCAATGGGCAGTTGGTTGCGACTTTTTTTTTAAGGGTCACGTGATGAAGTTAGTCAGGATGACGTCATGGTTCCACAATGGACCTAGGGTTACATTTGGCTACCAAAAAATACGTCAATGACTTGGACGGGGCCACGTGATATATTCCGCTGTCACGTGACCACCCGGACTTTTTCGTGGCAGTCTACTCCTAAACAACTCTCTACATACCCCACATTATTGTTGACCCCCTTGCTGTCTCCCAATACGATAACGAAAACGTTGTTGCTACGCATTGAGGGCGGAGAGAGCAAGAATGGGGCAATTGGGGGTGGTTGGGCAGCTCCATGAGTTGAGAGTGGTCTTTTGTGCCATTGAGGGTGAGCTCAATCGTCATTTCTGTGGGATTTCTTTTTTCCGCATTTCTTTTCCAAATTACGCGTAATTCCCATTTATTCGATTAGTTTCGAAATAACCGTGTTCTCTTGAATACGCTCGTATAGACCGTCACGTGGACGAAAAACAAATCGGAACAAGTGTTGTGGACAGCTTGATTTGTGCCGAATTATGGATATTTTACCCCGGTTATCAGCCCCTTCAGCCGGCCAATTGAGACGGCCTGGACGTTTGCTGTTTGCAACAGCACAGCACAGAGGGGTGGAGAGAGGTGGCGGAATAGGAGGGGCATTTAAAAATGGGGTAAAAACGTGAAAAATATTCGGAAAAAGCTGAAAACGCCCGTTAATTGAGGTGACCCTTTTGGAGGTTCCAGACCCGTTCTAAGACGCCTCAACACCTCTACACAGACTCCTCCCCATGGCGTCACCCTCAAAATTAGAATTGCAGGAGGGTAATTCGGAAGGTGGGTTTTTTGAGCGAGATGAGATTAGGGTGTTGATGGAGTAGGAGGGCCTGGAAAAGTCGGTGATTTGGGGCTGTTTTTGGCCCGGGAAAAACGTAGATATGTAGAGCACGTGATTTGGAGCCCATTCCCGCAATTTCCAGCCCTCTACCCCCATTCCTAACCCCCCAATACAGCCCTCAGCCTCCTTCTCTACTACTCCCAACCCAGACCTGCATACATTTCTCACAGCACAGTTTGCACCACTCTACTTGTTGTTTGACCAAACCCCATCATCACCACATCATCACCGTTGTCCATCGACGTTTGCGATAGAGCTATTTGGCCCCGAGTGTACGAGTGGAACGAGCGGTACGATAACGATAACGACTGACCAAGCGACACGAGCTCCTGAACGAGAACACCATCTTCGACTACACCTTTTCTATAACAACCTCCTCCCCCAAGTTACACAATCCCCTACCCGACACAAATGGACGAACAATGGAAATTTTCCCAATGCTTCGGCGACAAGGGCGACATTGAAAACATCACCGACGCGGACGTGATTTCGACCGTGGAGTTTGACCATACCGGCAACTACCTGGCCACCGGCGACAAGGGCGGCCGAGTGGTGCTGTTTGAGCGGAACGAAAACAAAAAGGGATGCGAGTACCGGTTCTACACCGAGTTCCAGAGTCACGACGCCGAGTTTGACTATCTCAAGTCGCTGGAGATTGAGGAGAAGATCAACAAGATCAAGTGGTGCAAGCGCCAGAACCAGGCCCATTTTTTGCTCTCCACCAACGACAAGACCATCAAGCTCTGGAAGGTGTATGAAAAGAGTCTGCGGGTGGTGGCCGAAAACAACCTCAGTGACTCCAACAATGCTGGCGGAGCCTCTGCTGCTGCGCCCGGCACCACCACAAAGCCCAACCAGCTCACCATGGACACCCTTCGACTGCCCCGAATGACGCTCCATGACACGATTGTGGCTGCCTCGCCCCGACGCATCTACGCCAACGCCCACACCTACCACATCAATTCGATTTCGGTCAACTCGGACGGCGAAACGTACATTTCGGCCGACGACCTGCGGATAAACCTGTGGAACCTCGGCATTGCAGACCAGTCGTTCAACATTGTGGACATCAAGCCCGCCAACATGGAGGAGCTGACGGAGGTGATCACTGCGGCAGACTTCCACCCACAGAGCTGCAACCTGTTCATGTACTCGTCTTCCAAGGGCACCATCAAGCTCGCCGACATGCGAGACAATGCTCTGTGTGACGGCCACGCCAAGCAGTACGAGGAGTGGATGGACCCGGCACAGCACTCCTTCTTCACCGAAATCACATCTTCGATTTCCGACGTGCGGTTCTCCAACGACGGACGATACATTCTCTCTCGAGACTACCTCACAGTGAAAATCTGGGACGTGAAGATGGAGCGGGAACCCGTGCGAACCATCAACATCCACGAGCAGCTGCGTGACAAGCTGTGTGACACGTACGAGAACGATGCCATTTTCGACAAGTTCGAGGTGGTTTTCTCCGGCGACGGCAAGTCCGTGTCGACCGGCTCCTACAACAACAACTTTATGATCTACCCAGACGCCGTCAACCCCTCCACACCCGAAGACGCCGAAATCATTCTGCAGGCCGACAAGTCTGCCTTCAAGCAGAAGAAGTTTGGCGTGCCCAGCGCCATGGGCGGCATTCTCAAGGGCGGCAACGGCGCCAACTCGCCCAACGGCCGAAAGCGCGGCCAGTCTCCGGGCATGAACATGGTCAAGCGGGACATGGACTTTGACACGATTGATTTCAAGAAGAACATCCTGCATCTCTCGTGGCATCCCCATGAGAACTCGATTGCTATTGCGGCTACTAATAACCTGTTTGTGTTCAGCACCTTGTAGTCGACGAACGAAACCAAGGGGCGAGCAAATGAGCGCGAGCGCGATTGAGCAAGAGCAAGAGAGAAGGCACGAACGATAGAGTCGTCGTGCAAGCGTCATGAAGCAAGGGGCATATGGGATACGGCTGGAGACAACAAGCTCGCAGCTCGTATGTGTTTTGGTATAGGTTGGAGGGATATATAATGAGTAATGATTATAGAAAGGAATTGGAGGTGCTAGAGTAATTGATTGTAGCAATGACATGATTAGCGGGAGGTGTGGGAATGGTGGGTGACGGAGTGACGGGGTGTCTCGAAAGTGGATCACTTGAGACAATGGGGTAAGCCAGTGAAAAATAACGGTGGAAGGAGGGTGATGAGAGTCTACAGGTATTAGAGAGTCGTTTTACAATAATAGCCCAAGGATATTGCTTATAGTGACTGAAGGAATCTGATGTGAATTGATTGAGGCTGCAAAGTGCTTTCTCAACTGGTACCAACAGTTTGTATCTTCTACCATGAATACAGCTCTCTTTCGACTCGTCGACTTGAAAATTGATTACTTTTCTTCTTTCGGGTCGTTGTATACTCGTCCTTGACCAGTCAATGCATTGATGTATGAGGCACATGGGCTGTCAAGTTGAGTGTCCAATAGGGAGATGCCCATGGTTAAATGTGGGCAGGATAACGGAGTCGTGGGTCTGGTTAGTTAGTGGTTGTACAAGTACGTACAAGAGACTTCTCTTTATACCCATTCTATAGACGCTTCTTTGTTAGACCTTTCACTCTCGTTCTCATGAAGCTCTTGATAATGCAGTTGAGGAAACCTCTTGACAGGAGATAATTATATCCTCTGACCAAACAAACTGCAAAGAACTTGACAACTATTATCTCTCCACGTGATTTGACAGCCAGATCAGAATGAAAACCTTTACTTCCACTTCTATAGACGCCATGTCTTCCAATAAGAGTCAACCTGATTCACTGTAAGACAGACTATGAGACCGTTTGAAGATCTGATCTAGCCCAGAGATAGGTGCATTAGCCCGGGGGCTATAGATTGAGAGATGACAAGGAATGGCAAAGTGGAATTGGTCCATTTGATATGATCGAATGTTCATTTTTGCTTGCTATTCACCTCTCACAGAGGATGACGTTTCATCTTCACATTTCACAACCCCGCACTGACGCTTGTAGGTTTAAGACAGTTGATAATTTCAGGATCAGAGACCTGTCCAGTTGAATGAAACCAAGAAGAAATTAGGGGTTGATCAAGGCGGAATGAATGTAACTAGACATAGAAACAGAAAACCTCATTCAACTATGAACAATATTCACCTGTAGATTCTCAAGACTGGAATCTTCACATGTCATCTTGTAGACCATGTCTACACCTCCAATCACCCACTCTCTACAGGTTCTTATCGTTAAGATATGAAGGGTCTACACCATAAATCTCATACACGGTCCTTCTCCTCCACCTCCCCCATCTACCGTTATAATAATGCTTTAGCTATATCGCGAACTTAGTCAGATCGGATGTGTCGGTTGACGGCAGGGTTCCAGAACAGAGTCTTGTCACCATCGCCCCAGAAGAAGCTGTGTTAGTATGTTAATAGGAGGGACTTTTGTCTCATTCGAGATTGTCAGGGTATCAGGGGGTTCAGTCGATTTAGATGTCAGAAGATACAGGTTGTCATACGAGACAGGGAGACTGATGGTAATACCACGTCAGAACGACATGTAAAGCTGGATAAAGACAGATAACAACATCAGACGACACACAGTATGACACGGACTCTCACGAGACTGTTCGACTCCTCATCCTCAACTCTCTATCAGTCACCCAATCAGATCGCTCCGATACGCGTCACATGCCATCTTATGTGCTTTTTCCGTCTCTACAAACGTGGCCTTACGCCCAGTGTGCGTTTTCCGTCTCAAGTGTCGTCCTTCTCCTTTGTCACTCAACAGCTGGACTGTCGTACTGTGTTGCCAATGTAACATCTGACAGCAATCAGCTGCTTGTATCCACCCATGTGCTAACTACAGGCAGCTTAGCTACCCGCAATCAATCTGCGAAACGGCCTTGCCGCTCGCTCGCTACTCACTTCTTGGTTCGAACGTTCTGGAACTCGTACTCGGGAGGGAAGTCCTCCTCGGAGAGATGAGACAGATGCTCTCGGTGCTCGGCGTGGGCCATCTCAACAAAGTAGGTGTTGACGCAGGTGGCCAGAATCACGGGAGTGCAAATGTAAATGGAAATCTTCTTCCACAGCTTGGAGGTGTGCTCGGCATGCTTCTCAGTGGCCACGTACTCGGCCTCGTAAACCTCAGCGCCGGCCTTGTTGATCTTGTAAGGACCGTCCTTGAGAACCTCCTCCACCTTCTGGTTGATGTTTCGGGTGGTGTTTCGGAGAGTGGGGGCTCGGAGAACGGTGGTGGGTCGTGCGACTCGTCGAAGAGCAAACATTTTGATGATGGGTGCGGAGTGCTGTTATGGAGAAGAACCAAGCCTATTTTCCGTAGAAGCCCTCTGGCGATATTCCTCGCAACTGTAAAAAAGTGTGGGCTGATGAGGGTCGCTGTGATTGGCCAGCTAAGTTTAGGGTTAGGGCAAAGGTCTACCAATCGGGCAACAGCTACCACCACCCAGCATTTCTTTTTCTGCGGTAATATCACCAGTTAAATAGGTCCGTAAGCGTTGAATCTCGAAGCGAATCCATCTACAATCAAAAACGAGCAATTTTTGGGTCCCATGAGCTATTCTATTGCGAAGTGACCAGATGAAAGATTGACCAGCCCTAGCCCTAGTTACTTTAAACAGTAGTCACCCTAAACCTACAACTCAATTGATTTGTCCCAATCACAACGCCTTACAGTTAGTTACGAGGGGGAAAGGGGAAGCGTGAAGACTTTAGAGTGCCCTAACCCTGAACCAACTGAGGTTGGAGAGAATACGAATCATGACGAGGGGTAATGATAGACGTTCGATGAGGCTTTGGAAAATTTGTAACTAACGTCTATAGTCACGTGACAGTACTTTCTTCACAAATTCGGCTATATTTCCCGCCCACTCTTTGTCTACGACCACTCAACAACACCTTTTGACCTGACCAATGAACATTGACCTTGAGACTGCAGGGTAACTTTGCAGAGACTGTGAAAAGACGGGTATGAAGAGAAAATACCCCTATGTAGAATAGTCCACAACCCGGCGACGAATCTACAAATTGAACGAGTGTACAGCCCTAGCCCCCTCCTCGTCTTAGTCAGCTTCATAGATCCTTCCATCTCTCCTTTCCTCTTCCCCATGTCAATTAGATTTGGTGTCCCGATTTCAGCCGGTTAGTGCAGCCGGACCGAGCAGATTATATGAATACTTTGGAGGCAAAAGTGGATTTGAAGCTGGTTATTTTGGCCGGAGAGATACGCAAAACAAATATAAATATACCAAAATGAAGCTACGGGTCTCCACATTTCAATTGAGCCTTTCGGCGCGTGCATCCGACTGTTATACGTCCCACAATCAGCCCTTCTGTGGGTACAGCTACTCCAGATGGACACCTGGCACAACAACTTAAAGTGACTGGGTCGAAGTCAAAGCTTGTTACCTCCGATTTAAGGCCGTGACGAGCAATGGGAATGTCAATTGTGGGCGCTCTGGAGAAGCAATTGAAAATACAAGCACGTAGAAACCGTTTTATTCTCCCACACCATATTTACCGTTTTTCAGCGGTGAAAAATAATAACCGCAACATCCTCAGCTTTTCACCTTGGGCCCTCTCCCGCTCTCCCAGAACGTTACCCTGCACGGGAATCCACGCACCAAACCTCCCAACCCTAACCTCCCAAAGCGCCCTGTCGTCCTCTGGTTGGCTGGATTTGGCACTCGTTGCAAAAGTCCAAACTCTAAGAGTACAAACACAAATTTCTCTCACTCACCTCTTCTCTTTTCCTCTTCACTACGTCTTGCGCAGACAGATACGCTATTTTCAGCCTGCTCATCAAAACAGCGTCTACTAGTCGAAATGTTTAAGAACGCTCTTCGTCGTGCTGGCGTTGCCGCCCCCCGAATTGTGAGTATCGACGAATACCGGAGGCCCTGACGACACGGCTCCTGTGGTGACCGACCGACAAAACGAGGTGACCACAACCACAGAAGCCTTCCGACAGCAACAATGGCTCCCGCAACAGCGCCAATGCCTCCAATGACATTTACTAACCACAGTCCCGAGTTGCCCAGCGAGGCTACGCCGAGGCCAAGGCTACCCCCACCGAGGTCACTTCCATCCTTGAGGAGCGAATCCGAGGTGTCTCTGGTGAGGCCAACCTGAACGAGACTGGTCGAGTCCTCTCCGTTGGGTGAGTATTACAAATGATTGGAATGATGGATGGATTGATTGCACTCGAAACGGGTCGTTTGACCGTGGTATTTTTTCTCGCTGACTTTTGGGCGATTTGCATACACTTTGGTGCATGCAGCTCTCTCATTGGTCGGTTGGGAGCAAACACGTTGCATCGACAGTGGGTCGCAAAACACCATTCAACACCACAACACACGACAACAAGTGAGCAATGCCTAGAGAAACATAACTAACCCAGTGATGGTATCGCCCGAGTTTTCGGCCTCAACAACATCCAGGCTGAGGAGCTCGTCGAGTTCGCTTCCGGTGTCAAGGGTATGGCCCTTAACCTGGAGGCCGGCCAGGTCGGTATTGTGCTGTTCGGTTCTGATCGACTCGTCAAGGAGGGTGAGACCGTCAAGCGATCCGGTTCTATTGTCGACGTCCCCGTCGGACCCGCCCTTCTCGGTCGAGTCGTCGATGCCCTCGGTAACCCCATCGATGGTAAGGGACCCATTGAGACTGAGTTCCGAATCCGAGCCCAGGTCAAGGCCCCCGGTATTCTCCCCCGAACCTCCGTCAACGAGCCCATGCAGACCGGTCTTAAGGCCGTCGATGCCCTTGTCCCCGTCGGCCGAGGTCAGCGAGAGCTGATTATTGGTGACCGACAGACCGGTAAGACCCAGATTGCCATCGATACCATTCTTAACCAGAAGCGATGGAACTACGGCCAGGACGAGAAGAAGAAGCTCTACTGTGTCTACGTCGCCGTTGGCCAGAAGCGATCTACCGTCGCCCAGCTTGTCCAGACTCTTGAGCAGCACGATGCCCTCAAGTACTCTATCATTGTCGCTGCCACCGCCTCCGAGGCCGCCCCTCTCCAGTACCTTGCTCCCTTCACTGGTACCGCCATGGGTGAGTGGTTCCGAGACAACGGCAAGGGTGCCCTGATTGTCTTCGATGATCTTTCCAAGCAGGCCGTTGCCTACCGACAGATGTCTCTGCTTCTGCGACGACCTCCCGGACGAGAGGCCTACCCCGGTGATGTTTTCTACCTCCATTCCCGACTTCTTGAGCGAGCCGCCAAGATGAACGAGCGAGAGGGTGGAGGATCCCTTACTGCCCTTCCCATTATTGAGACCCAGGGTGGTGATGTGTCCGCCTACATTCCTACCAACGTTATTTCCATTACCGATGGTCAGATTTTCCTCGAGGCCGAGCTCTTCTACAAGGGTATCCGACCCGCCATTAACGTCGGTCTTTCCGTCTCTCGAGTCGGTTCTGCTGCCCAGGTCAAGGCCATGAAGCAGGTTGCCGGTTCCCTCAAGCTTTTCTTGGCCCAGTACCGAGAAGTTGCTGCCTTTGCCCAGTTCGGTTCCGATCTTGATGCTTCCACCAAGCAGACTCTTACCCGAGGTGAGCGACTCACCCTCCTCCTCAAGCAGAAGCAGGCTTCCCCCATGTCTTCCGAGGAGATGGTCCCCCTCATCTACGCTGGTGTCAACGGTTACATTGACCACATCCCCGTCAACCAGGTCGAGAAGTTCGAGGCTGAGTTCGTCTCTTACCTGCATGCTAACGAGGCCGACCTCCTCAAGGATATTGCCACCACCGGCGAGCTGTCCAAGGAGAACCTCGAGAAGCTCAAGAGCGTCACCGAGAACTTTGTCGGCTCCTTTGCCAAATAAGTGGTTATGACCCAAAACTTATGAATATACGAAGTAGACAATTGATTAAGTCGTACGACGAATAGGTATAGAAGAGGCATGTCCAGAGCAGTCTCTGAGTGTGACGAGTAGTGAGAACAGTAGAAGAAAAAAAAGCAAGTGAATAAGTGATGGATACACGAAGTGAGAGAAGACTTTTGGCTGAGTGATGGGATCTTAAGTGCGTACTTGTAGATCCATGTGGTAGACACGTGGTTGTCTGAAAGGGATGAGCCTTGAGTTTAGAGTGAAAAAGTTGGACTTGTAGAAAAAAGGTGGATGAACCAAAGAAATTGAGTCATCTTGTAGAAACTTGATACTTGATCACATGGATCATTGTGAGCTTGGTTGCTTCTTTTTGGCTCTTTTCGGTTTAATATCTTCTTGTTTTACCTTGTTGAAATGTCTAAATGATGAGAACTCCTCACATCATAGTTTCATTAAATCACGATGTTGGAGTCAACCATGAGACAATAATCCCCTCTCACACATCAAGTTTTCAAGGTCTAAATACACATCGTGATCTGGAGGAGCCACCCGGAGAGATGTGTAAAAGTGTGGCTTGAAGTTGGACTTGAAAATTTGGTCCGTTTGGTCTGCTGTGCTTGGACTGTTGAGTCCTGTACCTTGGTAGTCCATTCTGGGATGCGTGGGGGTTGTTGGGGAGAGCACGTGGGCGTGGGAGGTTCAATTATGTGGTCACATGACTCCCCAGACTCTGAATATGTCATTTCTGGGACCAAAATACAGATTATGACTTTCTAAGCTACTCCAAACGTCCTGTCTCTACCCTGTTCCGTCGAAAGGCCTATTCTGAGTCAAGGATGACCCGGGTCTATAAGTGCAATCCAACGTTTTCTACTCGCTAGTAGCGATACAAAAAGCCACTGCCAACTAGCCCAGTTTGACCGTTAGACAATACCTGCTTCTTTTTCGCATTGAAACCAACTCGTTAGCCGTTCTTCTACCCTGAGATATCGTGAACACCTTGATACCCAGCAGATCACGAGAATGACGCAAGACGTCAGGTTTATGACGACGTGACTCAAAGTTTGAGATGGTACCTAAACCATGCCGAGGGAGTGTGTGGAGATGAGCTGTAGCAGAGATATATGTCTTCATTGTTTGACTTATTAATCGTGCCCCAGACGAACACTTTTCAACGGCTTATCTCGCTACCAACTGCAATGTGCGGGAGATCGAAGTAGGTCCGAACAGAAGTACGAGTACAAGAAACCTCTATCCGACTAGATCATAAACAGCTTGTATAGCTGTAGGTCCCGAAAGAGCGATGGTAGTCTGTATATATACATTTCTCGATCTCTTAGACCCCGCTCTATCTCTACTTGTAACACCTATGAAGATCATAGCTGGAAATACAGGACGTGCCTGAAGAGAAGGCAGGCGAGATGGAGGCTGGTGTGGCTGTAGCACCAACGCGGGGCTAATCGTAGCTGCTGGTCTACTTGTGGAGGAGCTGTTGGCTAGTGAAACGTGCCATTTGCAGTCCACAGCGCAAACGTGCTTTATATCACCGGTAGTGCCAAAGTGCAGGCAGTCTAGATTTTATGAACTTCTCCAAATCTCACATGCGAACCTACAAAGAAATCAACACCATTTGTCACTATCGGTCAGGAAGTTTGAACAGATAGCCATTTGATCAGTCTTCTAATTGGCGAACCCAGGCTGAAACTAGATGCGGATAGACAACAGGCCTATTATCGTAAAGTCGCTGGACCTCAACTTTCAGGTTAGACTCCTTCTCTAGGGTGGGCTGCCAAGAAACGCCACAGCAGGAAAATAGGAGCTACCGATGCCCTGGCACGTGCGCAACTAAGAGCGGACTCATCTGGGGTATCTTACCGAGCGGGAGCACCAAAAGGCCCTATGCCAAGTCTCTTGCCTCAGCTTGTCCCGACCGGGTAGTGCAGAGCCAAGGTTCGTTATCTCGCCCAACCTTTCGTATCCCAGAGACCGCCAGGGGCAAAAGCTGGAGAAGCGAGCAGTTGATCTTTGCAATCTCTGAGCGGGATTTCCCAGCTTGGTTAACTCCGAGACCTTGTACTATGGTGCTTGGAGCGGTTCTTTGTGCGCACCCGTGGAGTCTAACCGGCCGCCTGCCTGATGCTGCTTTCCCTACATGAAGGCCCATTAATTCCTTTGCTGCACTTCTCGGGAGCTTACCGGCTATCAAAGCGGTCTATCCACGTGCAGCTTTTTGGCCCGCTGCTCATCTTGGACCCCTGACGTTGCTTTTCTACGGTATCTCCCGGCTATCATAACAGGCCCTGGTGCATAGATAGGGCAGGTCAACATGGAACAGTTCGAGACCCAAGAACCGACTGTGACCGACTGTTAACACCGCACCAGTCAGGGTCGTCAAGCGCTTAAAAAGGAGCGGTTTCAGATCTGTGGATATATATCCTCAAAGTTCAGCCACAGTGGCTATCGTACGGTGTACAGATACGTCTTGCGGCAGTGTCTGCCCCGAGAGAGAGGCTTATGTTTCGCATGGCTTGAAAACCAAGAGTGTCTTTTTGGCGCAGATGTCGAAAACGGCAAAAATAAGACGAGTGGCCATCGTCACCGTGCCTCTAGCTCCCTCAAGTCTTCTCAAGGGTATAGTTTCGGCTCGTCTTCGTTGCTGGAGTTTGCATTTAATATCGGATTAGATTTTCTGCGAGACACTTCCCTGAGACTCTTGAGTGGTAGATATTCCGGCTTTGAGAAGAGGTAGAGGCAGGCGGCTCGAGGAATCGACACTTTTTGCCGTCACAAGCACATCTACAGGTCTTTACCTGCTCCATATAGTCGGTAAAAGGAGTTGACGGCGACTAAGATTTTCGCTTCGTCATGCGCAGCGTGTCAAATGCATCGAGTAGAATGTACAAAGAAATACGGCATAGATGAGATTGAGCATCGTATTGGCGCGCTAGGTAAAAAAAGGGACGTGTGAGCGGGGTGGAGTGGAGCAGCAGCAGCAGCGGCTCTTAGTCTTAGTGTCCTTTTATCACATGTCGTCTATAAAAGCGGTTTGTTATTGACGATGAGGGGAGAGTCTGCATAACAGACATCTGTTTCCGTCATCTAATATGAACTTGAAGAAGAGGTCGTGCGACCAGCTGGGAGATAATCGTGCTACGTCGCTGCAACGAGTCGTGTAATATCTCTCTGCACGCTGATACTCCCACTGGTGCTCAGCCTGCAGATCTCAGTGGGGGCTGCGTATGTAAAAAGTACAACTGAGATCGGACAATGGAGGTTGAAATCGGAACAAGTAATAACACCAGCTAAAATCGGGAATCTTGTATGAAAAAACGGGGGAAAATAGTAACCGAGTTCTCCATACAAGACTGTACACCACCTTCCATAAAGTTTTCATGTTGAAAACCTCTGTATGAGACGTGGACGTGGTTTCAAGATGGTGCTCCTTCCGTCTTCAGCCTCTTGACAAGAAGCAACCTTAGCGCGCTCCAGTATAAACAGGGCAGCTTGATGACGTTGACGGGTAGCTAGCGTGGTTTCAAAGACAGCAAAGTATACGCCTATCAAGGGCCAGTCGAATGAGCGCCTTTTTGCGACTTTTTTCGACCCCTGAAACCCCATCTTTGCAAACATCCATTCTCCTCGTCCATTTCCAAACTTCATACCAAACCTCATACGGAACGCTGAAAGTTAGGCTCGACTTTATTAGCTATATTAGCAGCATGGCAGCATAAAGGGAAAAGGCCAAAAAAGCCTATCCATGACGTAATATAGTTCTGTGGCTTACCTCTTGCATATTACGCCGTCGATAGTCAAATTAACAGGAGCTCTCGGGTGTAAACCGTACCATGCACCTCTAACCTCCCTGCCAACCGTCAGATTACAAAACCAACGATAATCCGGAGAGTCCAGATCTGCCCGAGCCCGCCCCCCAGCTTTTTCCCGCGTCTCCAACCACAAACAAGACCCCACAAACACACACCTTCCAGCCCTCATGACAACCATGGAAAAACGCTACTACATAGAGGGCTCTCATCGTTACCCCATGGAGTACCAAATCAGACAGGCCCAGCAGCTGCTGGCGCCTCATCAGAATCATACCCTGACCCAGCACGACCCTGGCGACCCTCTGGATCCGTTGCCCGACCTCTATCCTCACGACTTTTTCTTCAACACCAAGCAAACCCAGGTGGGTAGCATGAACTACACAGACTCGTCGCCGCATTTGCGCCGGGTGTATCCGAGGCGCGACAAACAGACCCAGACCAACGACGAGGGCATCAATTTCGACCTGGATCTGCGGATATCGGCGTACCTGGAGCTTCCTGAAGAGCCCGAGAGTGTGTTGGAGTTTGAGAGCTTCATGCCTCCTCCAAGGGTCGAGCGTGACAAGCCCATGGTGGCGTCGGCAACTGCGATTCCTCAGGCGATACACATGCAGTCGGCTGGGCAATCCACCGGCGCAGGGATCGTTCCCCAACATACCCTAGGACTGACACAACAACAACAACATGCCCATCAGGCTCCTCCTCAGCAGCAACAGCAAAGACAACCGACGTTGCCGCTCATCACACAATACGAAAATGGTCATACTACTAACGGCATCAACGGCATGAATGGAATCAATGGCATCAACGGAATGGGAGGTATCAACGGAATGCACAGTAACCCGCTGGGCGAGAGAAGATACTCGTATTACAATATCCAGGACCCCCAACAGCAACAACAGCAGCAGCAGCAGCAGCAGCAACACCAACAGCAGGCTGATAACGTGTCTCCTGGCGTAACTAACGGTGTAGGACCTGCTCAGGGAGGAGCTCCTGGATACGATGTCAACGGAATGGGCTCAGCAGACAAGCAGTTCAAATGCGACCAGTGCGACTGCTCGTTCCGACGAAACCACGATCTCCGCCGCCACAAACGAAGCCATCTGCCCGTCCGTCCTTTCCCCTGTACCACTTGTTCGAGGTCGTTCAGCCGAAAGGACGCTCTCAAACGGCATTTGGCCGCCAACGCCTGTGAGAGAGGCAAAAAGAAGCGACGGCACGATTTCGACGACGACGATAGCTCGTGAGAAGAAAGACGGCGCCCAAGCTGAAAAGCTCTATTTATTGTATATATATCGACATAGGTAATAGGTGTATCATGCCTGCCAGAAGCATGGCCCACAGTGCAGGATGCATGGTGAGTGCATGATTTCAATGTGCGGCGAACGGAGGAAAAAAAAGGCGAGTAAAAAAATAACTGGAATATTCAGCACTAGAGAAAAGTGTGGCTTTTCCAAGAGATAGCTAAGAATATTCAACAATGGCCGCAATTAGATTTAACGTCCGTCTTTTGACCATTCCAAGCCATGTCTTGGTCTAGGCAGATTAGATAAGAGTTTGCCGGAGGGGAGTATGTACCTGGTACGCACAAGAGATTGTACCAGTAGGTGAAGAGAGGAGGTAATCTCTCTGATAAGCACCGATACTCGTACACACCATCGTTCCCATGCCTGTATTTTACCCCAGATATACTCAGGGGCCGATTTGCTTTTTCGGTATACAGTTTAGTCTGTTTTACCTTGCCAGTATTTTAGAGCATTGTTAGTCGTAATAAATATCTATTGTCTATGGGGGTGATTGGGGTCCAGGGGGAGGGTCTGTCTAGAAACTCGGAGCCTGAATCAACCATTCCATCAATGGGGAGTCTACATCTCCCATGTACCATCCCATCATGTCCACGCTGACATTGTTTTCTCTCTTGACAATGTCCAGGAGTCTTGTCAAATGAACGTGGGCCTGGTGGGCAGTCACGTAGACAGAACCCACCGACGAAATCCACGCCAGTAGCGTATCGCAGGTGGCGAAAATCTCCGATAAGGAGTCTGTGGCGTTCATTTTAGTGGCCTGCCATGCCAGAGAACACAAGTTTAGGCAAGTGAGAGTCGAGACTCGAAGGAAGATGGCCTTGATGGGCCACGAAAAGGACTTGAAGTGGCGCATGTTGGATGACACGTAGCCACATACCGAGCCAATCTCCAGACAGGTGAAGAGGAGACGTCTATGGGACTTTTGAGCTTCATTGGCAGGCACTTGACATGCTCTGTTTACTAGAGACTGGAGTTGAAGAGCTCCAAGAAGAAGAACCAGCCGATTGGCAGCATTAATCTCGTCCGTCACCACCCACTGCTCCATATGCAGATTGAGACTGGAGCGAAAGTCTTGAATGTCCGAGATGATGATCTGGTAGTTTGCGTCTGTAAGTCCTGAAGGAGTGAAGATGAAGGACAAGCCTTTACGCATAAGTTGGCACATTCGCGTATAAAGCGATAGAGAATGTGCGCATTGGACTAAGTATGTCTTTTCTGCGTCTGTAGTTGCCAGAGCAGACAGATCTAGTTGCTGGATGCGGACATTGGAGCTGTCAATCACATTGGAAAGTGGAGTTCCTGTATTGAGAGAGTGGAATGTATCGCAAACAAGAACATGACACCAAAGACCTCGCCAGAGAGCACATGTAGAGTCAGGCAGCTTGAATACCGACGGGTCTCGATGTAATCCCATAGTTACAGCTGTGGAAACCAGACTCATGGACGAGTGAACAATACCGTTATCTCGTTGGTCAGTATCGATATTCTGGGGAGAAAACACAGCATGACATCTGAGCAGAATAAGAGCCTGGAATCCTTCTAAAGCCATGGAATTATGAGTGACAGTAGCCTGTAAGAAAGACTCGGCGATATGTTGCAGTCTAGGTCCGAGATATGTATCTGCACAGTAATCTGGACAGTCATCATGGGTAGCAATATGCCCCAGTCTCATCATGAGCAAAACCAAAGACATAGCTCTCAGTTCCGCGTTAGTATGTGGTTTACTGGGATCCTTGGAGTAAACAGTATTGATCCACAACTGAGGTTGAGCTGGTCCTACAGCAAAGTGAAACACGTTGATAGTGTCCATATATCTCTGACATAGCTGTTCACACAGAGCTCTAGACGGCAATAATCTCGCCCACAGGTGCGGATTCGAGTCGATTTTTTCACGCGCGCTTTGATGTAACAACCTGAAAACATTGTGCAAAAATGGTGGGTCTTGTTCTCGCGGGGTAGGCTTGACTCCCTCCACGTTACTATGGGACCCAGACCCTGCCAACGCCGCTACACTGATGGACGACGTGTAGATCTGAGCATCTCCGATATGGGTGAGAGATTCCGGTGCCAGAGTGTTGACGGTAGCCGTGTTTTTCTTGGAGTCGTGTTTCTTGAGATAGTTGCAGTTTTGGCGCTGATGCGTGACGCAGTTGGAGCAGGGGGTTTTTCGGTCGCAACGCAACTTGCGGGCATGGCAAAAAGTACAGCTCACGGGCAGACGGTTTCGGGTGCGTTTCATGGCCAACGGCTGGGATGGGGGGTCGGAGAATTGGGAGCGTCGCCAGTCATGCGGCTACACGGCTTTAGAGGTGCACTAGCCGTAGTGGTGGAGAGTATATGTAAAGCCATGGCTTAGGGTTACACAACCGAGACAACATCTACAGTTGGGCGAGACATGAGAGATGGAGGTTATGAGACGAATGCATGAGGCTCAACCGACAAGCATCTTTGAGACATGCGGCTGGATGGTTGGATACCGTTGTTTTCGTTCTTTATACCGTCTGGGCTTCGGGCTCCTTACTGCCACTTAGCTCCCACTATATAGCCCTGTAGAGCCCTCCAGTAGATACATGACTAGACCCAAAAGTGCAGCCAGTGCAACCAAACTACAACCAGACAGTGAGGGAAAGATTAGACTGGAAGAGATTAGACTGAATTGAGATTCCATACCAGTGAGTAGAAGGGAATAAAAAGGGGCAATCTCGCACTATCGATTCCGTACCTGATACCAGGTACTAGTCGATATCTTCCATTTAGCATGACCAGTTGGCTATTTTGTTTCGTCCTATTTTCGCTTAAAAGTCATGCTGCTCATTCCAATATGACAGACTGTTTTTTCTCCCAGTATCAATGTCAAATATGACACATGGTCTGTATGAACAGTATGTACAGTGAGATGGAATGCAAAGAAGACAAAACTCGTCTCCGAAAACCCCCCACTTGCTTTATATATACGTCGCTTAAGCCGTCTTTTTTTGGCATACTTGTGGTCAGTCTACGATACTAATCACATTCTCTGCAATGGCCCCATTTTTCCAATCGGTCAATTGATCCTAAAGCACTCTAAAAAAAACAAACGCTATAGTCGTTAGCTCAGATCGGTTATTTGACGGTCCTTAAGCCGCCAAGTGAGACCCATAAAGTGACAAAAGTAACACGAGACGATCGCTCTGGTAACGTATCGTATGGATACGTCTTTCACCCCACTTCTACATTGTATCTTTGTTTTCGACTCACCCTCTTCTTCTCCTCTCCATGGAAGTCACCCTCCGCCATGTCCCATGACAGATTGGCTTGTCTGACGTCACCCACCCGCTCCCACTTCCAGTATTATCCCGTGCCAGTAATAATGTACGCCCGTTCACTTGTATACAGCTCACCGCACTCGTACATACATATGCCAGGTGCCCCATTGGAGCGCCCACGTTGGCTGGTGCGTTTTCAGACAATACAAGGAACTAGTTTGGAGGTGGAGAGCTGCTCAGAACGTCGAGTTTGGTGCGCAGATCGGCCTGACACCCGTCATATATATGACGGGAGGGCGTCGCGCGTCGTTCGTGCCGCATGATAGCTGTACTTGCTTTTTCACACACGCTGTTTCATGATGCGAAAAAACCACCCCAGTTTCACCCGTTTCACCCCCTGGAAACTGGCTTTGACCTCAGTTGCACTTTGGCTCGCACTTTTCAGTAACCCTATGCAAGAGTCTGCCTAACGCATGTGGGTTGCGTTTAATTAGATAGGGGAGTGATGATGACGAGAGATTGTAATTCGACGTAGAGAGGTGCTGTGGTAGTGATTTTTAGCTAGATTTGATGAGCCAGGTTCAGCCATCAGATATATCCATTTAGTTTTCCCACATCCCATCTCCTTCACCCTCTACCCACTTTACCCCTGTCAGTTAAAGTTGAATTAACTTGCGACAGAGTTCCCTCCAAAGTCACCTCCTGAAATTCCATGCACTCCCGACCAGGTGGTTGGCCCGGATCTGACCATGTGCCGTCTTCGTCTGCCAGCGGGTAGCGTGCTTTTTTGCAGCGCTCTCCACCACGCTTTCTTTGCGCTGCCTTTTTGCT
Organism: Yarrowia porcina; assembly: GCA_900519025.1. NCBI lineage: Eukaryota > Fungi > Ascomycota > Dipodascomycetes > Dipodascales > Yarrowia > Yarrowia porcina. The sequence goes on along the minus strand of ULGT01000014.1, from coordinate 485,615 downwards.
CAGAAACACACGCATAATATATTGGCGCTCCCCCTATCCTGCCACACGCACCACCTCTACTACAAAGTGTCAGTTTGTTCAAGCCCAGGGGAACTGCACGTGTGTGGGGCCAAGAGAACGCCGCATTATCGAAAAGTTCAAGGTGGAAAAAGCCTTGGTATTCGAGCTGGAGACGCCCGCTCCACTTGACCACTGCTAAGGGCCTCTTTCTCGATAAGAAGGGCCGCCGTCCACTCCTGCGACGCACCTTGCCAGCCTGCTCCATCGACCCTGCGTGTCTCTCAGCCACCCGATCTGACCTGCCCTGATCTACCAGGTTTGCGACGTATCGGATCCTTGTCCAAAAACCTGATCCGTTGACTGGAACCGGAGCCTGATAATATCAGCTTACTGCGGACATACAGTACACTGTGCGTGTAAGCTGGGCGAGTCAAATCAGCCGGTTGTTAATAATAGTCTTGGGCCATTGTATACCAGACATATATTACGAAACGACATTATTGGCAGAGCAATATCCGGAGTACTTGTACATACATTGGTCACCCGCACAGGTCATTTCAGCCTCTCCCACACGCTCATTTCACCTCATACAGTGCGCCTGCAACCGAGCCCCATTACCTCCTCCCCCCGTCTTTCCGTCAGCTTCATTTCCGGAGCCCGAACCATCACCTGATTCTGAAGACTTAGCGACACACACAAGGAGACTTTAAGAGGTAGCCGATAGACCAACACTAACGACCCGTTGTTACTCTCTCTCTCTCTCTCTCTCCGCCATTACTCACCCATCCCACAGGGGCATGTTCAATCGATCCTCACTCTCTCTTCTCTGCATTAGTGTCCCTTTCCCCTGCTTTTGATACGGGGCTTCGTTACTTTCAAACAACACACTTTACCCCAGGCAAATAAGGATCGTACCCTTATACTGTACTCACGCGCTCTTCTGTGTCGACACTCTTGTTTGTTGTTTACGATAGACTTGACTCTCTTCTTCACACTCACAACGCACTCACTCTCCTCCAAGACGTGAAAGCTCCTCTTGTCTGTGGCCGTGTCTCTCCTAGCTGGTAGTTACAGACACAGACTCATTGCACCCCTTCTGAAACCAGAAGCATTCAGTCCACACACATCATCATGCCTCCCGCAAAAACACAAACACAAACATATCCAGACGGCCAGACCGCAACAGAGTCCATGTTACTCACGGTCAAGTCGCTGGACGACCGCTATGTTCTGCTCAAGAACATCGGTAAGGGCTCCTTTGGCCATGTCTCTCTAGCCCGAGTCAGAACAAAGGCCGCCATGGAGAACGAGGAAATGCGAGCGGGCTCCATGGTTGCAATCAAAACCATGAAGAAAAAGCTGGCGTCCATCAGCGACTACAACTTCCTGCGAGAAGTCGAGTTCATTCGGGAAGTGCGGCCTCACCGCTTTCTGGTCAATGTCCACGATATGTTTGTGGACTCGGTCAACCACCACTTCCACATGTCCATGGAGGTCATGGAAATGAATCTCTACAACCTCATGAAGGCGCAGGAAAAGGTGCCCTTCCAGCCCCACGCTGTAAGGTCCATGCTGTGGCAGATCATCAACGGAATCGACCACATTCATCGCCATCATTTCTTCCATCGAGACATCAAGCCCGAAAACATTCTGGTGTCTCGGTACCTTCCTTACCACAACGAGAACTCCTCGTCTCCACACTCTGGGTTCCGAATCAAGATTGCTGATTTCGGCCTGTCCCGTCACATTGAAGACAGAGACCCTTACACAGCCTATGTGTCGACGAGATGGTACCGAGCCCCTGAGATTCTTCTCCGGTGCGAGTACTATTCCGCGCCGGTGGATATCTGGGCGTTTGGAGCCATGGCCGCAGAGGTGGCTAATCTCAAGCCGCTGTTCCCTGGAACGAATGAGTTGGACCAGTTTCAACTTCAAATCACTCTTCTGGGAACCCCCGGCCAGCACTCCCTCGGTGGTCGATGGAACAGACACCCTGAACTGTGCCGAAAGCTCAACATCAACCTCTTGCCCACCTATGGCGAAAAGGCAAGCAGCATCATGACCATCCCTGAGCATCAGTCGCTCACAGACGTGGTGCTCATGTGTCTCACCTGGGACCCCGACGCCCGATGCTCCGCCCGTGACATTATGTATCATCGGTACTTTGCCCAGGAGTCGTCCATCGAGGTGCCCCGCACGCTCAAGCGCAGCCCCCTTCGCATCACCAAACAGACTGCCACCAACCCTCAAGGCAGCGACCCCATTCTTGTGGACTCCAGTCTCCGCAACGCTAACAACAATGCTAACAACGCCAGTACTCCTTCTCTGGCTTCTTCTCTCAAACAAAACCACGGTCTTCAGATGAACAAGTCGCATCTCTCTGGAGTCAACGGTAGCTCCAAGAGAAACAGTCTAACTGGAGCCGCCGCCGCCGCCGCCTTGTCAATGTCAATGTCCTTGTCTCTTTCATCCAAGGACTCTTCTGCCCAGTCTGACCGAACGGGGTTTCTGGCCGGCACTGGTCCCGCCAAGAAGAAGTTTGGCAACTGGGCCAACATCTTCAAGCGAGAGTCTGAGGTGGCCCCTCCCCCTGAGATGGTGATGGTGGAACGGGTAGAGGTCAACAAGGAGAACATTCCTACAGTTGTACCTGCACCGGCTCCCAATAAGGCAGGTGGAGGCAGTCAGGGTTTCGTTCCCAAGATACCGCTACCTCAGTTGCCTCCTCTCGAGACCATTGCTGCATCCATCGAGAGCCTGGCCATTGAGGCCCGGTCTACTAACACTACTTTGACGGAACGGATGTCCGGGCCGCCATCGGGGGGGACGAGCCAGAGCGAGTGGAGCACAACCAATGCTAGCATTTCCGAGAGCGTTGGTCCCGACAGCGGTGCTGGTAGCAGTAATGCTGCGGACAAGGGAAGTACTGGAGCAGCTCACTACGAGGTTGAGGCCCTGATGGAGAGCCCCCAGGCCCGAGTCACTGTCAAGGCACTGCCCCAAACCCCTGACAGCTCCTCGTCCTACGACCAGATGCCTCCACCTCCTCTTCCTCTTCCCAAGGTGAGAGTAGCGGCCAAGCCTCTCCGGGCTGTAGTGAAGCCCGAGAGTCCCGTGATGGTGCCAGTGTCTCTATCGCCCAAGGAGTGCATCAAGCCCCCCAGCCCCGTGTCATCTCACTACGAGCCCCCTGCATGTCTGGACGAGCATTCCGACAGCCAGCTCACCGCTTACGAGCGCTCTGTTCGAGATTCCGTGCTCATGATGAGCTTCGCGCTGCCGCCTTCCTCACAGGACTCGTGCACCTCTCTGGAGGGCGCATCCGAGTCTCCATCAGTCAACGATTCTCCTCTGGTTGACCAATTTGGCGGCTCGTCCAGTGATATTCGCATCGAGACGACTTCGTTCTTATCACCCGACCTGGACAAAGGAAACGTTTGGGTCAAGTCGGAAGAGCTTGAGTGCCCCGTATACTCTCGTCTCCAAACCAACAGCTTCCGGGACCGTAAGATCGGTGCAGGTGCCATCAGCCACAACAACATAGAGGTAGAGTAGCTGATGGCATCACTAGATTTTTGCACTAGACTCGGTCCGTGGAGAGTGGAGAGTCTACACTTTGCTAAAACTGAATTCGTCTATTTATTTTAAACATATCATGGAGCTATCGAGAATTGTAGATTAGGCGTAATTAAATGTATTGATAAGGCGTATATCTTTCTTTCATCGTATGATACCAGGCGTCGTTGCGTATCTGTTACTTCGTTTGAGCGTGCATGTATGTGTGTTTGGGTGTGCTCCAGTTCCAGGGGTTCTATAAATATCATAGATTTGAAAGTCACGTGACTACGGCAATATGTTAAATAATAAGAGATTGCAAAAACTCCTGTGCGAATAACTTGCCTAAATCGCGAGTTATAATGGTCTGAAATTCAGGGTCACGTGACTTGAGTGTCTCCTCCTAGTGAAAGTTTAAGGTTCAGAATCAAGTCCCCGCCTTCGTGGCCAAGTGGTAAGGCGCAGCACTAGTAATGCTGAGATCATCAGTTCAAATCTGGTCGAAGGCACTTTCTTTTTTCGACCATAAGAAGGCTCATAACTTTTTAATTCATGCAACAACGATTCTGAGATGATCAATAATTCGTGCATTTTTTTTATATCCAACTAATCCCTCTACACACTCACTTAATTGGATAAATATCATGACGGCTATATACAAGTACAATAAAAATACACGAGCTATACTCCCCTCTTCTTCTGTTTCATGTAGTCTGCGAAAGACAGCTTGCCTTTCTTGGCTCCACTGTTGCGACGATCTTCCACAGGTGACTCGGAGCCCTTCTCCTCCACCTTTGGTTTGATTTCCTTCGATGGTGTGCCTGAAGGATGGTCAAAGTACTCCTTCATCGAGAGACGTTTGAATGGAGTTGTGACGACTGGTGAAGGAGGTGCAGGTTCAGGATGTGCCGAACGAACCTGGTACATTCTGTAGAGATTCGTCTTGAACGGAATGGCTCGTGGTTGAATGGGATCCTCTTCTGAAGTTGCCGTACTTCGTGCATCCTGGAACTCGATCTTTACGGATGAAGACTCATCAGACCGGAGTCGTTTGTCGATAGGAACGGTCTGGGTCTCTTGAGACACCTGGTCATCACGTTCAGGGGCCTCCTTTCGTTTCATTGATGGTGACATGAATGGTGACTTTGGCGTTCGTGGGACGGATACTGGTTCCTGTACTCGCTCATAATATGGCGGGTCCACGTATGCAAATTCCTCAATGTAGTCCATCGCAATGGTGTGATGCTCTTCGTCCAACTTATCCAGATAGTCCATGCAAGTAGGAGGAACTGGAGAAGGGAACTGGATACCACCATATCCTCCATATCCCTTGTATGACGAACCGATACCGAAACCCACACTGAGTTCTTGTGATCCAGGGAACATTTCCGGGTTTGGTGAAGCTGACGATGATTTGCCAGAGTCTTCATATGACGAGCCTCCTTCGCCATTAGTCTCTTTGAGCAGGTTGAGAGCTCTAGTTTTCGAGCCTCTGACTGATCTTGGGTTAGCAGACACACATTTCTTCATCTTCTGTAGAATGCACTGTGAATTTGTAGGGTCTGAGCATTCTGTTCGTTGTAAGATTGTTTCCACCATGTTTCCTAGACACAATTTTTCTTGAGGAGTGAGCTGGTCGATTTCAACGCCATGAAGAATCTTTTGAACAGGATGATGAGTGTCCCATTCCCATGCCAGTGTCAGTTCAGTACCTGGTTTGATCGGTTCCGTTGCAAACACCACAAAGATGATATCTGTATTGTTGACCACTACTGTAGCCACCTTGCAGTTTGGATTGCAAGATCGACGCATAAACCGAGCATCATTACCCACCAGACGACCATCCACAACTAACGGAAGAGTAGGGTGGAACAGGACTGACGATTTAGGTACTGGATGAATGCGGTACTGGTTGATAGGGTCTGCCTTGTACTGGTCCTTATGAGAAACATGACCCACGTACTCGATAATGAACCGGTCTTTCTGGATAGGCTGGTTGGCCACTAGTCCGTGCTTGGAAAAGCCGCAAAACTTGGACTTTGGATTGTCTTGGAACAGCTTAAGAGTCATCTTAGGCTTGACAATCTTGGAGTACTCTGATAGAGACATGTAACTGATATCCTTATCAAAAATTTCCTCATTCGCCAGTTTCGCCAGGTAATCCTTCACCTCTGGGTCCACGGTATTTCTGGGAATCACAGTATAGTCGAAATGGTAGTCGTTCTCCTCATTGTTTGGCTGTTCAGTCGACTCCCTTGAAGGAGCCACTGGAGGAGTCTGCGTGGTTTGTGTGGTTGCTGACGCGTCTCCATTTGACTGTCCCTCCTTTTCCTCCGACTCTTTTCTTCGCTTCTTCTCCTGCATTTGTTTGATGGTCTCCAAACGGGTCTTTTGTTTCTCGTGTGCAGCCTTGACGTCTAACTCTCGTGGTCCACACTGATCACACAGGTACACATCCGGCACCTCCGCTTCGGACCCGATTCCCACGCACACCGCATGTTGCCACACGTTGCAAGATTCACACTGGATAGTGAAGCCATCGTCCTCGTCAAACCCACATATACATTTGATGATACCCGCGTCCACGGCGTATTTCATGGTGGCAGGTGGATATTAGTCAGCAAAGTGATGTGCGCGCGGGTGATGTGGTGGATGAGCCGTGTCGTTTGGTGTGGTGTATGTGTCGTATTGTTGCGGTACAAAGCTCGAAAGACCACCTTTAATGGGTGTGTCTAGTGGTGATGAAGTTTGGAGGTTTCACCCGAGTGCATGTGCAGTTGATGGTCTAAGATGATGAGACAGGGAGGGGTGGTGAGGTGAGAAATGAGGGAAGAGGAGGGAAAGTAAAGACGTAGAAAGTAAGCAAGACAGAAGCAAAGTGGATTCATTGAAAGAAATATCAGATTCATCTTTAGTTGGACCCTCCTTACACCCCCTCTACAACTGTCTCATCACCTCCTTGTTTAAAGTTCCCAAGGCCCATCCTCCCAAAACAATAAACTCTGGCAAAAAATGCTGAAATCTTTTCTCCACACCACCAAAGAACATCCACACATAACCGCACCATGGCCCACAGACTCATCTACCAAGTTGTCGTGACCGGCACCCAGGTTTTCGCCAAGGCCTTCTCCCAGGCCTACAAGCAGGCCGCCACCGCCCAGGCCGCCTCCAAGACCTCCAAGTCGGCAGCTTCCAAGTTTGGAGGTCTCCAGCTGGACGAGGCCTGCAAGATTCTCGACGTTGACGAAACCGCTCTGGACCAGGTTGTGGCCGAGCTCAACAAGAAACACAAGCTGGAGGACATTGCAGAGTCCGAGTCGGTGCTAGCCCAGATCGACAAGAAGTTCACCCATCTTTATACGGTCAACTCGGAGCACAAGTCGGGCTCTTTCTACCTGCAATCCAAGGTGTACCGAGCCATGGAACGTATCCGAGGCGAGCTGGAGCTGGATCCACTGCCCAAGCCCGAGATCGAGGAGCCTAAGAAGAAGGAGGAGGAGAAAAAGTAACGCAAGAGAGAGAGAAATGGACAGATCGGCACAAGTTCGGAGACAGATCCAGTGTTTTGTAAATAGCATAATGAGATGATGATACGGAAGATCTGGTGTGAAAGGGGGAGGAATGACGGGAAGGAACAGGTATGGTGTATATTTGGAGTTTAGGAGATGAGTGGCGATGTGTAGATGGTGCTGTACTGAAGGTCAGATGGTTAGTGTGATCAAGTGAGACAACCGGTAGTAGAAAGTCAGTATAGATCAGAATAGACTAAGAAAGAGTACCTGACTTCACCTTTTCGAAGAAATGTTTTATATTCCCTGACTTTCTTAATGTACCTGCTTCTACAACTTTGTCTTAATCCATTATAGACAGCTATACTGAGAGAAGAAGGCATTCCGATCCAACGAACGCTTCTAGTCAAAGGAGTGAAATGTTCCAGTTGACAACATAGCTGGTACATGAACTTTTACTGTTCTCATGACTCTACCAGTCATAAAGCACTCCTGAGTGCTCTACGGTGCTCCAATAACATGCTTCATTATCTATTTATATGCAAGTAAGGACAGGCCATTGCCCTAGTCCTGCTGAGCTTTTGCTCGTGAGTAGCTACCATCACCAAAGTACCTGATACGGTAGCTAGATCTTGTAAGGGTAGATCATTACTAGTACCGGTACCGGTACCAGTAGCCAAACAGCAGCCTACGGCTACTGTTCTACTTAGACCAACCGCCGAACAGTCAGATCGTAAATAATCTCCTCCACCTTCTTGACATCGTACTTGATAGAATCGTAGCTTCGTCGCAGCTTGTCGTTCTTCAGGTTGAGCACCATAAGACCAGCATGGGTGTTCTTGATGAATGCAAGCAGGTACTGGGGGAAGACAAAAGGCAGCTTGGTCTCGTGACTCTCATTATAAGAAGCAATGGCAGTCACGGAGTTGAATGCAAGACGAGAAAGCTCGTTGATCATAGTGACAATACCCAGCAGGTAATCGTAGTCAGTGAGATGGCAAGTGTTCTCATTTCCAGCCTCCAGTTCAGTCAGAAAAGGCACTCCGAGCTCCTTGGAAACAAGATCGGGTCCCAGAGGGGTAGCAGCTACTAGAGTCTGCCAGTTTGCAGGATTGGAAACAACAATATCCATATCTTTATCCACCCAGTTGGCAAGAAAGTGTCTAAGTAGAGTAACGAAGACAGCTCGCTGGAAACAGCCTCCGTACATGTTGTTGTATCTGTAAAACTGCCATTGAGACGCAGTAGAGGCCAGCTCCTGGCACTTTTGAGCAATCTCAGCGTAAATGGGGTCTTCAAGAAGAGGTTGGAGGTACTCCTTGATGGGAGCAACAGTATGAGCTCGTCCAACGACAATCTGGGCCTTCTTGAGAGTCAGATCGAGCTTGTCAATCTCCTCGTTGAGCTTGGTCACGTTCTGGGAGTTTTGGTCGTTGAGCTTTTGCACGTCACTGAGCCAGTCCATTGTTATAAGTTGTGTTTGAGAAGATGGATCCAAAGTTTTGGATTCTTTTGGATTATCTTCATGCAGTGAAAAATAAAGTGCACCGTTCATGCAGGTGGTGAAATGACAACTCGGATGATAATCTCAGATCTTTCATACACTTGAGAAAATGACTCTGGAAACTCCACGGCAGTCGCAGTCGCCGTCTCCAGCACCAGCAAACGATCTATTCAGACCATACTACAAAACTCATCGACATATCAGCCATGAATCTGCTCTCAACAGTCCAGATGTGTTTTCATCTTTAGAGAGATACTCTTCTCCTCATTATACGATACGACAACAACCGTTTGATGCTGAGTCTGTGGATTTGAAAGGGAGATTTGAAGAGTTTGCATCACAACCGGTTCAAGACGAGCCACCAAGGTACTTCTATACTGTTGAAGAACTTCCTGGACTACTCATATACCCTAGTCTGATTCCTCCAGCAGTACAGTCTCGTCTGGTAACTGAAACAATAGAGCAATATCTGCCTCCAAAAGAACACTTGAACAATCTGGACTTGTTTTACGACATTCCTAGACCCTTCAACTTGTTTGACACCGAAAATCCGCACGCTGAAATACCCCATAGAGAAGGAGGAAAGCCTACATCCAGAGACAAGATCAAGAACAAACAACTACGATGGGTTACTCTAGGAGGACAATACAACTGGACCACAAAAGTGTATCCGAGTTTTGTTCCTGGAACAGAAGGGTTTCCTTACTTTCCCAAGAATCTTTACGAACTTCTTAGTCGCCCTCTGTTCTCTATCAACCCTGAAGCTGCCATTATCAACTTTTACAGTCCAGGAGACATTCTTTCTCCTCATCAAGATGTTGCTGAACTGTCCAAAGATGATCTTGTAAGTGTATCTATTGGTCTGGACGCTATCTTTTACGTTGGTTTGAATAGATACGATGACGATAATGACAGCTTGGCTCCTCCTCTATGTCTCATGTTGAGATCAGGAGATGTTATTGTTATGGGAGGAGAATCGAGACATGCATACCATGGAATCGGAAAGGTGTTTGCAGACACTTCTCCTGATCTCAAGAGTCCATACCAGGACTGGTTGAATACCAAAAGGGTGAATATTAATGTCAGACAGATGTTAACGTGACGACTGGCCCATGTATATACTAATAGAAACAATCACACACACACACTTTCTCGCTCCTTCTTAATTTCCTTCTTTCCTTCCTTCCTTCTTTCCATCTCTCTTCCTTTCGTTCTCTCTTTTTTCGCGCAGTTTATTAACTACTGGATCCGTGTTGTTCATGCCAAGCTCCAGCTTCAACACTCACTCAATAAATACTATATACTAATAGACAGTCTCAAGAACGGCCCATCTTCCTTCTCCCAGACACAGCTCCACCTGGTTCTTGTCGTTTCGCCGGGTAGGAAACACCTCCCACGAGTCATGCACTCCTGCTTCAATAGCACTCTGTCTTAGCTTGAGCTTTTTGTGATCTTGAGCATCGTTAGTAGTAGAAGACGACTGTGTGGAAGAACTGCTCTGTTGTTGTTGTTGTTGTGGCGGAGACTGAACAGCCTGATCCACCCACGCAGGATGGTCTGCAACCTGTGGGGCCACGGGAATGGTGACCTGTGTAACCTGAGCCAAGGTAGTAGTAGAAACCCCTTCAGGAGCAGTGAAGACGTTTCTTCTACAAGTAGGACACAGCTTGGATCGCTCCAGCCAGTGTTTCAGACAGCCATTATGGAGCACGTGACCACACGACAGCTTCTTGGGCACCAGCTGTTTGGGTTCTTCCACCAGCTCCATGTCTTCAAAGCAGATGATACAAGTCTGGTTTCGGGCCAGATCGTCTTCACTGGGAGCAGTGGTAAACGAATCAACCTGCCGGGTGAGAACTCGGTAGTTGTAGTAGCCCTTGACCCGAGACACGAGATTGAGCACGGAAACCACGGCGTCTCGGAACTTGAAGATGGGCATACCATGAGACGACGAAATGAGAACAAAGAAGATGCAGAACATGGCGATCTGGATGAGATCCGAAGCGGCCTCGGCAGCAAACAGCCAGTCCTTCTTATGAGCCCAAGTCTCGTCGTTGGGGTTCTGACGAAGGAAATACCGCTCTCGCATGGAAATGAGGTACTTGTTATGACACAGCGCAATGGAGTTGAGCACCAGGCCGATCTCCAGCGCCAGAATCACCCAGATGCCCTGTTCCAAGCCCGTAGAGAACTTGCTAAAGTCAAAGTCAATGTGAGGGTAGAAGGAGTTGAGCAGGTAGACGTCGGTGGCACACAGCACTGTCAAAGTACTCAAGTATCGAACATGGGCCCAATCTGATTCACCAGTAGTGAACAACAGATCCACCCGGTCCTCGGCAACCCAATGAAGTGATTTGACCAGCCACACAAACGTGAAGATGGAGGCATAATGGACCTGAGAGAGCTCCTTATGGAACACAGCAATGGCAAAGAGAATCTCCGTACCCGAGTACCAGAGTTTCTCACCGGTATGCTGCTCCTCCACGGCCCGCAGCTCGCCGTAGAAGATGCGCATCAGCAGCTTGCGAGCGCAAAAGATGTGTGTGAGAATGGTGGCCAGCAAGACGGACTTTTTGGAGTTTGACTGGGTCAACGAGATGCAGGCCGAGTAGAAGTTGGGGCGGACCACCAGGGCCTCGGCAAACATGAGGCACGTGACCAGCGTCGATATCACCAGCGCGAGTATTAATCGCCACGAGCTCATTGTGGGATGTGTGGGTATGGGTTGTTAGAAGCGAGAGAGATGATACAGTATCGTGGGGAGCTATATCGCTATATGCATGAGGTGCTGTCTTTAACTCTATCGTTGAGAATGGGGAAGGCAGTGAAAAAAAAAAAAGGCTGCTTGGTGGCAACAGTGGCAAGAGTCACGTATTTATTTGAAGTGAGTAGAAAAGATGAGGGTATTTATTTCTTTTGATTTGTGGTATTTTGGTGCTGAAAGGTGGTGTTTTGGAGGGGTCAGTCTGGACTATATGATTACTGTTAGTGAGCAATTTAGTTACATATTTGTTAGGCTTTGGAGGCAATAAAGGGGTGAGAGAAGGAGCTCATTAAAGGGCTGATATAATATAAAAAAAGTGATCAAAAATGTCGATTATTATACGGAATGAGATTCAGAGAGTCTTTTAAAGGCGCTTCAAGTGTATAAGTCGATGTCCTGAGTGGGTATACTGAGTGGTCAAGCTTCTCATGACTTACTGATCCTCCAACTTACAGTCTCTACGTAATACCAACAGATGAGCCATTTTCTCGTCAGCATAGCTCATCACTATAATCAATGTTCATAAATATTAATGCAATAGTTAATGTCCGGATGGTTAGTAAATCTTGGACAGATCAAACGTCTGACGCCAGTGAGCTCCCCAAATCTTGATGGCTACAAGAGACAAGGCTACAACCAAACTCAACAGAGCCCAGAGAGTGAAACACCAACCGACAGTGAGACCTCTGATCATAGGATCCGCAACAAAAGTGGCGACGGCGGCAAGAATCATTCGCACAAAATTGTTGAGAGCCACTCCTGAAGATCCCTTACCTGGAAGAGCGTCCACAAGGTAGGTGGTGTTTGTTCCAAAGATCATCATGGAGGCAAATCCAAAGATAAAAGTGCCAATCAAAGGACATAGCCAAAAGGTCTTGTATTGAGCACACCATCCAAAGATGAGAAGAGATACAGGGAAGAGAATTGCCGCTAGCAAAATGTTTTCGGCAATTCGTTCTTCAGGAATCATGACTCCTCCATTCTTTTCCTTGGCCCGTTTCACAATGTAATCACTCCACATTCCTCCTCCAACAGAGGCAGCAATGTACCCTACGGAGTTGGGCAGGTAAAGAAGACCGACAATGATGGTTTTGAAGTTGTAGGGGGCCTCGGAGTAGACAATCTGAATGGCCATATTGAGAATGTACAGGGAAAAGAAGACATAGGAGGCATACACGATAGCCAGAGCCACAGGAGGGTATCTCAGGAAGAGGAGTGTTTTGAGAGGAGCAACTCCAAACATGTACATCTTTTGGCCAAGGGAAAGTTCGTCCAAGTTGATTCGTTTGGGCATTTCCATTCTTCTGTACTTTTCAGACTCGGTGGTAGCTACTCTAGACAGTTCAAGACCTCCTACTGCCTTCTTTCTAGAACTGGCAACAGATCCTCTTCTAGATTGAGCCATGGAACCTCTTCTAGATCGAGGTTGAGACTCACTGACATCTGCTCCATACGACATTTGTGAAATGTGCGAAATGATAGGATGCAAACGATGGTTGTCATCATCATCTTCATCATCTTCAATCAGAACAGGCTCAGGATCATCTCCAACGACTGTGCTGAGCATATGATGATGTTTGAACTCTGGTTCTTGATCTTCGGCTTCTCCAGAGGCCTCGATTTCGCTCTCCAGATCCTTCTTTTTCCTCCACCAGTTGATTTTCTGGCTCTTTGTCTTGTTTTTGGGTCGGATCCACATTTCTCGATCTTCAGCTGAAATTCGAAGAGTCTCTGGAATGAAAAACAACATGGCTACAGTGAGAACTCCACCAAGAATCAGAAGAAGGTACTGGGGAGCTCTCCATCCAAGTCCTTCAACTAAAGCTCCTCCGATAATGGGAGCTACAAGAGGAGAAACAAGAATACCCACATAGTAGATACCCAGACCCTTTCCTCTGACTCGAGCTTCAAACAGCTCGGAAATGGTTCCTGCTCCTACACTCTGGACAGATCCAGCAGCTCCACCTGACAGTACTCGGAAACCAATCAGCATACCGATCGAAGTCGACAAAGCACATCCAATGGAGAAGGCTGTGAAGAGAGCAAAGGAGATGAGATAGATGGATCTTCGTCCAAAATGCTCGGAAAGAGAAGACCAATAGATGGGGAAGACTCCCAGAGATAGCAGGTAAATACCAAAGGAGATATTGACCAGGTTTTTGGTGGTATTTAGACCCTCAGCCACATCATCGATACCGGGAAGCATGATAGATGTACCTAGAGGTGCAGCCATAGCTGCTAGAGAAACGACTCCAGTAAGAAACCATTTGATGTTACTGGGGTAATCTCTGGGGTCTGTGACTTCTGGCACCACGCAAAACCGCGCCAAAAGTCCTCTTCGTTCACTTTTCGGAACAATGGTCTTTCTCCAGGCCTTGGGGTCCTTTATTGAGGTGGAATCTTCCTCTTTTTCTGATGCAAGTCCGTCAGCTACTACGGAGGCAGCTTCTGGGGATGGCGAGTGAGTTTCTCTAGAAGAGTACGACTCGCTATGTTGCAATTTTGTAGGACTAGGATGATGTTGACTATGGTCCGAGTCGGCATGGTAGGGCGTTAACGAGGGATGGGACTCGTCTGATGCAAGAGAAGTGTGCGTATGCACCGGTTGGACGTCTGGATGGTCGTCCTCCTTCATTTTGGTGGGTTTAGAGAAGTAGAGGGAGTGGTTTTTTTCGGCAGAAACGATTTCAAACCGTTTTTTCGTGTTTTTTTCCACCCGTCTTTATGGTTTATGACTGCTCGGACGAGGGGTCATAAACTGATTACGAAGCTAAATTAGTATGGTGGAGGAGAACATAGAGGAGTGGCTAGGAGGGGTGAAAATGAAGATATCGGCTCCGTTCTTGCTGTAAATCGATTCTCTAGCCGATTTTACTCGGATACCGCTTTTCCTTCCCCCCACAGCACCTCTCCTTCATCGTGCAGACTCTGCAGTATTTTGTCCATCTCGCTTCCTGATTTCATTTTTCACGCGCGTGCCCTCAGCCTTACTGTCAGCCTCGTTCGGCTGGTTACAGGTGAGTCAGGCACGGTCCAGGAAGGGAAACCGGGCGCCAAACGGACTTTTAAGGGGCCGGAAAATACTCACATATTGCTTGCGCGCACGTTAGAAAGACAAGCCAGTATATATACCTGGGCGTCAGTTTTTCCACTTGTCGGGGTCCGTTATTGCACGGAAATGCAAGCACGAACGGAAAGTTAAAAAGCTCTTACCCCCACACCAGGAGATTTATGAGTCTCTTTAGCGACCATACAAGTGAAGATACTATACGGGTGGACATATAGTAAGGGTCTAAGTGCTGGTATCTGACCAACCAGTTGTCCAGAATCCCGTTTGTCGACATAATCATTCCCCACCTGGATGACATTTCTTGCCGACACATGTCTCAAGCCCACTCTACCTCAACCTCAAGTTGCTTGTTCCTATGCTAAAGTCCCTAAAAAACCTCCCAAAACTCTCCTTGTCCGCTGCACCCACGGACCCTAAGAAAACGACCCAACTACCCTGAACAAGGCGCGCCAAAGTCGACGCTCCGACCTGTTCCGACGTCAAAAGAAAAAAGATATCCCGGTGGTCGGGGTTTATTAGTTCCGTCCATGTAGATCCAAAGAGAGAATGTAAGGCTTTCTCGTGAGACAAATACCATAGAACTCAGTACTGGCACCGTTGCCGCTAGCTCTACAGACAGATACCGTCGACCCTGCCTTTCCCCTTGTCCGAGACTCGTATACCCCTCTGTCTCTCCTCTCTCTGAGATAACCGCTCCTACAGGTGAACACTCGCAGATACGAAGGAGGGAGGTCTTGGCAACCGACTCCCAAACTTACGACTCCGACGGAAGCAAACTCACGTTGTTTTCGGAGGAGAGATAGGTCCGACTGCACCTTTACGTCAGAGCCAGAGAGTTAGCGAGTGTGTCAGGATGGTTTGATTGGTGAAGTTATCGTCTTTCCTTTTTGATGGGGAATTAGGTATGGCTGTGAAGGTGAAAGTGGGAGTGAAGGTTCCATACTGTTAGGCTTGGTAGTGTATACCAGTTACGAAGTGCTGCCTCCACTCTTTGCAGTGTTACATAGGAACGTACTTGTATTAATTAGTGGAATTCTGTACGTACAGTAGTCGAAAGCAGCAATGTGATTATTATTCAGTCAACCTGATTTTCTATTCACAAGTTACAACACTTGCCACACCATTATTTTTCATGGATGTACTGTTTTATTCCAATCCCGTCAATAGAGTGCAACTACTGAAAGGCTAGAGAGCCGTGCTCACGGGAATAGGAACGGCTGAAGTATCAATTATCGTAGAATGAGAGACATTGAAACCAGTAGATGCCGTAGGGCGTCTGTTGTAACCTCCTGACAATCTCTAATGTGTAGTTACGGTGTGACAAGTGACATCCAAGCTCATGTTCATGTATTAAGAGCAACAGGAGAAGGGGTGACTGGTCAGTCATTCAAAGAGCTCTGAAATCAGGAATTTTGGTACCAATCACTTAAATCGACTAATTAGTGTCATATAGACTCACCCATTTGGTACAATCAGTTTTGCTTCCCCATATTTTCAGGATCAGGAAATCCACCCATCTCTCTTCTTCAACTAACTCCTAACAAACTCCACACCTCACCATATTCCATCTTATGAACTGAGATATCGAGATTGTAGATAAGCTGAGTAGATGTATGGACTGCCAGAACTCCTCTTTCTTCTTATCTATCATCTCTTCTCCTCGTGACACCTCTCAAACACGTGTCAACATCACTTGACATCTTACAAAAGCTGCAAGGTGGGGGAGGGGCATCCAGTGTGATTAACAAAACGAATGTGGAGACGATGAGAGTATTGGAGGAAGTAATTGTGACTGAGAAGAAAAGTACCAATTAGGATGTGGTCACGTGACCTATCACTACTTAGACATATCCTTTATATACTTTAATCTGCGCCACCAGCTCTTCCTTCAGATCCTCCACTGCATGCCATCTGTTGAGATGTTGAGCCTAAGATTATCACGATGAGTGAAGGCTGTGGTCAAACGAAGTAGCAACTCCAGATCTGAGACTTGGAATTGAAGTGGATTGTGGGAAAAAGTGAACTATAACGAATATATTGAGCAAGCTACACAAATGCTACTTTGTCAGGTAAAAATACTCGTACTGTAGTTATCACTTGTCTTGTCACACCTCCCCCACACTTCTCTTCTCTTCACATGTCCAATGTTCTGACAAGGTTGTTCCCGCTACATACAATGGCACTGTAATTGCAATGAGATTCAGACGATCATAGAGGGTAACGCAGGTGGATTTTTGAGGTGAAAATGACAAAGACGCCTTTAATAGCTAATCTCATCCACCCTAACCTCTCAAAACGCCCCAACCCATTTGCATTCGCCACATTCACACCTACCCTTACCCATGCACAATCACCTGCGTCAATAAGCTAATTAATATAATAGTCTCTCTAACCGAGGGATATCATCTCCGAAAACACTCTTACCCACACCACCACTTCAATGGCTACTGCAGAGGCTGTTAAGGCCTCCGGTGTAGCTGGAGAGGCGACTTCTGCCACCCAGCGAGCCTCCAAAACAGTTCCTACAGCTGACCCTGTCATTCCAGTCGACATTCCTCTGGCAGTACCTACCACCAACAAACAGCTTCCTCCTCCTCGACATTCCAAGCCTTCACAGATTCTTCGAGGAATCATTGCTGTCTTGTACTTTCTGTGTGCCTGTGTATCCATTGTCCTCACTCAATGGATCGGTTACCCTCTGAAATACCAGTCCAAGATGGCTTGGGTGGTCTGGGTGGAGTATACCAAGCAACAGTTCATTGTGGTGATGTTGTGTCTTGTCCAGGCACTGACATCTACCGAAATGCGAGTCTCAGGTGACGAGACTATGAAGGGTGTCTTTTCCGTCGATGGAAACGGCTACCTGTCTTCTCGGTTTGAAGAACGAGCTATTGTCATTGCCAACCATCAGCTATATACTGATTGGGTCTACCTATGGTGGTTTGCACTCACCAGTGGCATTGGAGGATGTATCTACATTATGCTGAAGAAGTCTTTGAAAAAGATTCCCATTCTTGGATCTGGAATGGCAAACTACAACTTCATCTTTCTGTCTCGAAAATGGGCAGAGGACCAACAGAACATGAAGGAGCATTTTGATGGTCTCAACAAACTGCAGGCTCCCGTCTGGCTCACAATGTTCCCCGAAGGAACAAACACCTCCCATAACGGTACTAACAACTCAAACAAGTTTGCTGCCAAGGTTGGAGTCACTCCTATGAAGCATGTCCTGCTGCCTCGAACTACAGGTCTGCGGTTTGCAATTGAGAATTTGGCCCAGTCCGTGGACTACCTCTACGACTGTACTCTTGCTTACGAGGGTGTGGGACGAGGAGAGTATGGACAGGACTTTTACACGCTTGGAAATGTGTTTCTGAGAGGCCAGGGTCCTCTGTACGTCAAGGCTCACTGGACCAAGTACGTCATCAAGGAGATCCCCTACAAGGACGAAAAGAAGTTTGAAAAGTGGCTCTACGACCTGTGGTACGACAAGGACCAGATGATGGACAATTTCATTGAGACTGGCAAGTTTTTCCCTGACAATGAGGAGTCTGAGAAAATTGCAAAGTTACAGCTGGCCCATCCTCTACAGGGTCTGCAGGTGTTTGTTATTCCTGCTGCCGTTGCCCTGATTCTGAGACTGGGGTGGAAGTACTGGCAGACTATTTAGTTGTACCAGGTACCGGTAGGACGATGGAGATGGTAGGGGAGGGGACAAGTTTGTCGCCCTTTATCGTTCGGATCACTCGAATAATATACATTACTGATTATACACCTCGTAGTTACTCTTTGGAGAGCTGGGTCTTGACCCACTTGTCAATCATCTCAAACACCTCCTGAGGTTTGTTTCCAACAACGTCCTCAGAATAATCACCAGGAATAGCAAATCCATGGGGCAAAGGAGGGTTCTGAGAAATCACCTTTCGCTCGGCATCTTTACCTGGAATGGCTCTGAATCCCTGTTCCACAGTTGTTCGAGGAAGCATCTCGTTATCGTCACTGTAGATGAACAACAATGGCTTATGGACGTTCTTAAAGTCGTCCAATGTAGTCAATGATGGGTTAACAGCCACTCCAGACAAAATGTGATCTTCGGCATTAGCCTTGTCTCTGACTTCCCAAGGACTGGAGTCTTCATCATCTTCTTCCACTGGGTTGAACAGAGAACTTCTCTTGAGTAGAGGAAGAACATAACGAGCTCCAAACCCGTAGCCAACAACTACAATCTGACCAGGAGTATATACCTGATAAATCGTCTCGATAGAAGATCGAACGATGCCAATTGTCTTTTCATACGAGTGTGCGGCCAGCCACATGTCGTCAAAGAAACCCGAGACTGATCCTGCAAACCAGCTCTTGAACTTGCCCAAAAACGAGGGTCCCGATTGTGACTTGGGTTTGGTCTGTGGAGGAGGCAGATGGGGCAATTCCTCATCGCCCTTGAGTCTCATGACATGCATGGCAGGGTTGTTACCTGTGGAGTCTACCAGCACAACGGGAAGACCTGTAGTTTCGTGAATGGAGTCAGCACATAGCAGGTTGTTGTTTGACTGGAAACCCAGGTAGTTTGTGAGCACGACAATGAGGGTGTCGCAGTTTTTCGCGTCACCAGCAGTGTAGAAGGTGATATCATTGACGGTAGAAGTAGTTCCTTTAGGAGGGGTAGATGTAGAAGTCTTGTGAAGTTGGGGAGCTGATGAAGAAGAACCAGAAGTTTCAGGTCGTGAACTTGGTGTGTCATTGACTGTAGTTTCCTCTTCATTGTCCTTCTTGACTTCAGTATCTGTTTTTGTAGGTTCTCCAGTGGTAGGTTCTTCAGTCTCCTTGGGTGCTTCGGTTTCAGTGGACTTAGATGTCTCCTCGACTTCAGACTTGGTAGTTCCAGGCTCGGTTTCAACATCTCCCTTCTTGCCGTCATCCTTCGAAGTCACAGCTTCAGTGTTTTCATCCTCGCTTTCATCTCCAAGATGAATATCTTCCATTTTGTCGTCCGTCATGGCGGTAGTTGTTTGTAGTGCAACAATTGTCTGGTTAGTGTGAAAAAGCGTGTTGATGCTTATATGCAAACTGATACAGGCTGTTTCAGACGTGATTGTAGAGGCGAGTTAAAGCGAGGAGGCGTCTATACAGTGAACGAACAAGGAGCCAAGTGGAACAAGGGATACAGTGGAGAAATATAGACGGATAATTATATGATACGGGAGATGGAGAGACGTTTTAGGAAAGAGAAAGGAGCTCCAAACAGCGGTTGTACATGATATTATTGATATGGGCCACTCTACATGCAGGGAACATAACCCCACACAACTACGGAGGTACACCTCATAGTTCTATTTCTATATTGACCATCCTATCGTATCGTACAACACACGCCTATTCGTTACATTTCATTGCCTACATACCCACTTTATGATAATCATCTAGTCATGCTCATTAGAGTTTTATATAGAGGCTTACTCAAGAGAAGAGGCACCGGTAATAATGTCGACCAGCTCGTTGGTAATGACAGCCTGTCGAGTTCGGTTGTACAGAATGGAGTACTTGTTGATCATATCGGAAGCGTTCTTGGAAGCGTTGTCCATAGCGTTTCGTCGAGCAGAGATCTCAGCGGCGTGGCCCTCAGCCATGGCGGCGTAGATGGTGTTGGCCAGAGAGAAGTCGGCAAGGTTCTTGACAACGTCGTCCTCAAGCTCGTACTGGCCAAACTTGGGGGCGTCCTCAATGGCCTTGGCGGAGTAGGACTCCTTCATGATGGGCTCGAAAGAGATACCGGACAGAACCTTGTTGTAGACAATCTCAATGTCGTCGTACTGGGTGTCGAGAGCAAGAATCTCATCGGCAATGTGGGCAGCCTCCTCAAAGGTGGGGGCCTCCTTACCGGTTCCACCGAAAGACAGACGCATCTGCTCGGGGTTAGATCGGCCGAGCTGGGCCTTGATCTTCTCACCGACAGCAACAATGTCGATCAGCTTCTCACCGGACTCAAAGTCGAGGAGCTTCTTTCGCACGGTTCGGGCGAGCTGGGAGTGGATGGAACCACACAGACCCTTGTCGGAGGAAACGACAACCCAGAGTCGCTTCTCGATGTTCTCGGGAAGACCGGTCTCGGAGTTCTCGAACACCTTCTCGGAGGCCTCGTTGTAGAGCTTGGAGGTAGCCATGGCTCGCTGGGCCTTACCGAGCTTGGTGGAGGCGACAATCTTCATGGTGTTGGTGATCTTCTCAATGTTCTTAATGGACTTGAGTCGCATCTCGATCTCTCGAAGAGTGGCATAGTTTCTGAGTTAGTGGGGTTCTTGAAGATGCTAGGTCTTGAACCTGAGCGTCAATTGGTCTGATTGCGTTGTAAACAGATAAACCGGAGGGTGTTGTCGTTTGTAAAATGTCGTAATGTCGTTTCTCCTTTCCTGAGTGTGGTGGTGCGTGTAGGGTGTCCTCTATAATGTTGTGTGGTGTGTATGCATAAGGGTATTGGCTGGATTTAAAGATACCTTCAAAGTAACATTTCCTCCACCAAATAAGCCCACAATCGCTCCGTAACAACGATACAACACCATTACAACACCCATTGTCATCCCACGTACAACCACCATTCACAAATATCCTTCACTTCTCTGCCGTCCATCACGGTTATTTCTCGGAAGTCCACGTCACACCACCAAGGCGTGTTGAGAGAGGTCAAGTAGACGCAATTAATCGCGGTCTTCGAAGACATTACTACTCTGACGTGTCCCCATTCCATTCTCACAGTCTCCTTGTCGATTGAGTCGTCCAATTGTCCAAGCCCAAGGGTATCATCATCAATGTCGTGGGTCCAGGCACCAGAGTCCATCCAACGCAATCAGCACCATTATTTTTTCCTACTCACCGGGTAGCGCCCACGCTTCGGGCAGCGGGTCGAGCAGCAGTTCGAAGAGCAAACATCTTGCCAGTTGATTGTGGTTGTCGTTTAGCGGTGATGCGACACTTCCAAAGGGAGGAGTTTACGGTGTGGGAAAATTCAAGGTGTTGTCAGGATTTGGGCCAATCAGCGCACCTGCTGGGAGGTATGCAGTTTACGCGGTGCTGGAATCTGCGCGGGAGCAATTTTCGTTGTCGCCGGAACCTTATTGCCCGGGAGAAACGGGGAGCCCAAACCTCAGGTCAGCTTGCTACCCTTACCCCAAAGTCCCAACTCGCCAAGGTTCGATTCCCACCCCAAATCCATTAATGAGCCGCACACACGTCCAACAGAGAGAACCATAGTGATGTGGGTCGCCACTGAGTTTCAAAGCTGAGTTCGAGACAGTTAATCCCACACCTTGCGACACACCATCTAACCATGAGTGGAATCGCGCTCAAGCTGACTTCCTTGCTGGTCAGAACCATAGCCAAACCCATGGCGACGGCCATCAAGGGACAGGCCAAACAGCATCCTCGATTCAAACAAATCTGCATTTCGTTGGCCCAGAGACTTCATCAGACGGATACCAACTTGAAGATGCGTCTGATGGGCAAGTCTACGTTCAAGGTACGACCTCTGAATGAGGCCAAGGCCATTGAGTCTGGTGCTACATTTGTTGCCGAGGGTTTTATTTTCTCGGTTGCAGGAGGACTTATTTTATATGAATCATTTCGGGCTCGAAGGAAGGAGTTGAATCGACGAGAAACAGTTGCTGACGATATCGAGACGCTTCAGGATGAAATTGAGTGGCTCAAGGAAAAGCTCGTCCAGCGAAAACTGCTTGAAGATGACTATAAGGCTCCTGAAGGTCTTAATCCTCAACATCTCGTTGTAGACAAGGATACAAACAAGGTCTCCAAGAAAGTGAGAGAAGTGGTTGAGACCGAAGGAGAGGGTGAGAAGGAATCTCCTGTTGTTGTCAAGGAACTCCCCAAGCTTACCACCATGGAACATATTCAGAAACTGGCTGAGAACCATAACAAGCCTGGTCATGAAAACAAGGTGATTCATCCAGAGTCACCCATCCCCAAGAATGCTGTATCAGCCAAGGACTCAGCCAAGGAGGGCTCAACTAAGGAGAAGGAAGCCAAAGACAATTGATCTATTGGACGGTACAAACTAACATTGTAAATAGCATGTAATATAGATGATGATAAGAGTGGGTGCAGTACGCTGTATACAACTGTACTCAAGCTGGGTGTAAGACAAAAGGCCGTACTCATGCTGACTACAAGTAACATTATTTGGGCGCCTCAATGAAGATACTTCTTAGGCACAACTTATGTTAGACTCTCAATTGAGTCCTCTGTATGTATGCTACTTGTACCATTGTCCCAGTATTTTGACGTACCAGTCTCACTAACATGGGCTGAGATGGTATTTCATCTGCTACGATATTCTACCAGTACCTTGTATATTACAAGTTCCTTGGTTTCATCTGCATCATGTATATTAGTATAATTTAGTTCATCTTCATCTCCTTACCTTCTTCCCTACTTGAAGTACTTGTGGGGAACAAAGGGCATCTTGACCACCTCGGCAGGTCGCTTCTTGTTTCGGATATCAAGAGTCAGCTTGGTGCCGCTCTTGTTGAAGGGCTTGTTAACGTAGCCCATACCGATGTTCTTGTTGAGAGAAGGAGACTTGCAGCCAGAAGTGACAACTCCGACCTTCTCGCCAGCCTCGTTAAGAATAGCAACACCCTCTCGAGGAGCGGGACCATCGTTGAACAGACCAACTCGAGCCTTGGTGGCAGACTTGTCCTTGATCTGGGCAAGAATCTTGTCGGATCCGTTGAATCCAGTTCGATCTCCGGATCGTCGGGCCTTTCCAACAACCCAGGTAAGACCAGCCTCAACGGGAGTAAGCTCCTCGCTCAGCTCGTGACCGTAAAGGCACATACCAGCCTCGAGTCGAAGAGAGTCTCGGGCAGCAAGACCGACAGCAATGACATTGTCGTTCTCAAGAAGAGCCTCGGAGAAGGCGACAGAAGCAGCATCGTTAGGAATAGACACCTCGAAACCGTCCTCGCCAGTGTATCCTCCTCGAGCAACGTGGTACTTGTTACCTCCAAAGTCAACCCAGGCAGACTGACCAAACTTGATCTGAGAAAGATCGTAGTTGGTCATCTTCTGAAGAGCAGCAGCAGCCTCGGGACCCTGCAGGGCAATCAGACCGCCGCCAATTGTGTCGTGAACGAGCTTATCGCCAAACTGCTCGCTCTCCTTGGCCAGAAAGGCCAGATCCTTATCTCTGCATCCAGCGTTGGTGACCACGTAAAAGTCGTTCTCGCCGTGCTTGGAGATGATAAGATCGTCCACAATGCCTCCCTCGTTGGTCAGAAGCACAGACAGAGTGGAAGAGAAGGGCTGCAGAGCCTGGAGATCGGCAGGAGTGATCTTCTCAAGGAACTCGGTAGCAGCAGGACCAGAGAATCGATGCTGAAGCATATGGGACACGTCAAACAGACCGGCCTTCTCACGCACCCAATTGTGCGACTGGATGTGTGTAGTGCCCTTGTACAGAACGGGCATGGCAAAGCCTGCGTAGTCGACAAACTGAGCGTTCAGCTTCTCATGAAGGGGGAAGAGAGGGGTCTTCTTGAGGTTGGCATCCACCGAGTATCGAGCCACTCGAGCGGTAGGAATGGCTGCTCGGGCAGAGACAGCAGCTCGGGAAACGTGTGCAAGTCGGAGCATTGTGTGAGGGTGTGTGAGAGAAGAGAGAGTGTTACCAGAAGAACTTCAATTTATTTCTCTCGGCCAAGATATACGATCTGCGCAAGGTTTCACTGAGTCAAAATAAGGCAAGCACCGAGTAAGGTTCGCTCTAAAGCCTGGAGACCTGGGGAGCCGTAGCGTTATCGCGGCGAGGGTTGGTTGGGAGAACCAAAACAAAAAAGTAGAGTGGGAGAAAAGAGGGAAAATGGTGGGATACATGGAATAGATGGACATGAAGTGATTTATATACATTACCAAGGTGACATTGTGGGTGTGGTGGGTATTACGAGTATTACTATCGCACGACTATGTAAGTATGAGGATGTCTCAAATAACTTCACTACACCCCTTCAATGTTATGATATGTCAGTCTAACCCTACAAGTACCAGCCGCCAGCCCCTTCGATATACATCAATATACAAATACATTTATCCTAGGATTATAAAAATACAATAAGCCGTGGTTGTTCCCTCCGTCCACCATAATTACTTCTTCTTGTGCTGCTCCACCTTGAGCAACAGAGCCTTGTTAATGTGGGGCATGACTCCTCCGTAGGCAATGGTTGCCTGGATGAGGGTGTCGAGCTCTTCGTCTCCTCGAATGGCCAGCTGCAAATGTCGGGGAGTGATTCGCTTCACCTTGAGGTCTCGAGCAGCGTTACCCGCCAGCTCCAGCACCTCGGCCGTCAGATACTCCAGCACCGCCGCAATGTAGATGGCGGCCTTGGCTCCCACACGCACCTTGTTCTGGACGCTCTTCTTCATGTATCGCTTGATACGGCCCACGGGGAATTGCAGGCCTGCTCGGCTCGAATGTGACTGCTGGGCTCCCTCGACGGCGGCCGACGCCTTTCCGCCCTTTCCTTTGCCGCCCTTGCCCTTGCCGCCTTTTCCTTTTCCGCCAGACATGTTGTGTAGTTGTGATGGTACGTGTAAAGGGTGGTGTTGTGAGGTGGTGTTGCAGCAGAAATAAACGCGTCTGCGCGTAATTGGGACTTGGCCCTTTCTTATACTTTGATGATGTAAACATGCGGTTACCCGGCCGGCCAGCCCAAACTTTAGCGCCAAAGGATAAGCTCCAAGGTTCGATTCTGCAGTGTGCATACTGCTGGACCTAGGCTAGGATGCCAGAGAGAGTAGGGGGGTATCACGGCGGTGGCAAAGTTGCTCTTAAAGTGTAGATATTGAATTTTCCTGCTTTGTAATCACATTCTATCATCTTGTATTTCACCATCAAATACCCTTGTCTTGACGTATGCGGCTTAATACAACCGTTAGAATGATATGAGTTACTGGATGAGGAAAGAAGCGGAATGACCGAATGAATCAGCTTATGTAATCAGAAGATGTTTGAATCACGTGACTTCTATCACTTTCTCATAATTTGCCACTAATCAACTCCCTCTATAACCACTGCTTCAAATGTAGACTTTTGAAATACATACCGGTTAGATAGTTTATCCCATTTAAGGTTATGTTGAATATTCTTTGAAAATGTATTATCGTTAGATCCACCTGGAAATACGGGAGGCATCAGAACAGAATTATCTTTGGTCAGATTGCAATTGCAATCTTTTCACACTCAATTAGGACATACATGGTTTTCTTTATCTCACACTTGTTAAATACATCACGAACAACTTGCAGGGCTCGTTGGATTCGTCCATTCATAATCATATTTACATATTTACATCTTGCTTAGAAGCCCATGCCTCCCATGCCTCCCATGCCACCCATACCGGGCATGCCGCCAGCAGGAGCAGCAGCAGGGCCCTTGGGCTCGGGAGCGTCGACAATGGCGCACTCGGTGGTGGCGAGCAGAGAGGCGACACCAGAGGCGTCAACCAGACCGGTTCGCACAACCTTGAAGGGGTCAATGATACCGGCAGCAATCATGTCGGTGTACTCGCCCTTGGCGGCGTTGTAACCCTTGTTGAAGTCCTCTCCGAACTCGTCGGTCAGCTTGCCGACAACAACGGAGCCCTCACCTCCAGCGTTCTCGACAATGGTTCGAGCGGGCTTGGTGATGGCGGTTCGGATGATGTTGACACCGAGCTTCTGGTCAAAGTTAGCGGTGGGGACGGAGTCCAGGTTTCGAGAGGCCTTGAGCAGAGCGGTTCCTCCTCCGGGGAGAATACCCTCCTCGACGGCGGCTCGGGTGGCGTTAAGAGCATCGACGAATCGGTCCTTCTTCTCACCAACCTCAACCTCGGAAGAGCCTCCGACCTTGATGACGGCAACACCGCCAGAGAGCTTGGCAAGTCGCTCCTGCAGCTTCTCCTTCTCGTACTCGGAAGTGGTGGAGTCGGCCATGAAGGCTCGGATCTGCTCGCATCGCTGGGCAATGGAGTCCTTGGAGCCCTCACCGTTCAGGATGATGGTATCCTCCTTGGTGATGGTGATGGCACCGCAAGAACCAAGCATGTCGGCGGTAGCGTTCTCGGGCTTGACATCGAGGTCCTCAGTGAAGACGGTACCTCCAGTCAGAATGGAGATATCGCCAAGAATGGACTTTCGGTTGTCTCCGAAACCAGGAGCCTTGACGGCGGCAACCTGGACCTGTCCTCGCAGCTTGTTGAGGATACAGGCAGCCAGAGCCTCTCCGTCAACATCCTCGGCCAGAATGAGCAGAGGTCGTCGCTGCTTGTTGGACAGCTCGAGAGAAGGAAGGATATCCTGGATGGAAGAAATCTTCTTCTCGGAAATGAGAATCAGGGGGTTCTCAAACTCAACCTTGCCGGACTTGACGTCGGTGACAAAGTAAGGGGAAATGTATCCTCGGTCGAATCGCATTCCCTCGGTGATCTCGAGCTCGTCCTCAATGGTCTTGCCCTCCTTGACGGTGATGACACCCTCCTTGCCGACCTTCTCCATGGCGTTGGCAATCAGCTGGCCAATGTGGGTGTCGCCGTTGGCAGAAATGGTGGCAACCTGGGCAATCTCCTCGGAGGTGGTGATCTCTCGCTTGTTCTTCTGGAGGAACTCAACAACGGCGTCAACAGCAGCCTGGGAGCCTCGTCGGAGGTCCATGGGGTTGCAGCCGGCAGCCACGTTCTTGACGGACTCGGTGAAGATGGATCGGCCAAGAACGGTGGCAGAGGTGGTTCCATCTCCAGCAGTCTCGTTGGTCTTGGAAGCAACCTCCTGCAGAAGTCGAGCGCCCATGTTCTCAAACTTGTCCTCGAGAGTGATGGATCGGGCAACAGTCACACCATCCTTGGTGATCTTGGGAGAACCGAAAGACTGCTCAATGAGCACGTTTCGGCCCTTGGGGCCCAGAGTGACGGAAACGGCCTTGGCCAGAGTATCGACACCCTTGAGAAGAGCGGCTCGGCCCTCGACGCCAAACTTGAGCTCCTTGTGAGCAAAGCCTCGGACCTGCTGGGGTCGCAGACGGCTGGATCGTGCAATGACTCGCTGCATTTTTGGTGGGAAAATTAGAGAGAAATTTCGTATAGATGAATCAACCTCTTTGCAGTTGGGACAAGGCGAAAATTTATACCTGACCCAAGGTTCCCGGTGGAAAGTTCCTTAGAGTTCTCTGCTGGGGTTAGGGGAGAATACAGAGCTGTAGGAGAGGATAATGGGTGGCAACGAGTGGCAAACGCAGTGAGAGTGATTCTTTCCTTGTTTTACGCATTTTAATCACTTTTTCTTCCACATTTTACCCTCGGTTATCCCGTTCTTCACTTTACCTTGCTGCCCTATACTGCCTCCCTTCTTATTCACTTCTTCGGCCGAAGAGTATCCGAAGTCTGGGGTTGCAAAGCTTCTTTTTTGCCCGCAGAAAACGAACAGGCCCAAAAGTGCCACAAGGAGGATGGGAAAAGATGCAGGACAGGAGTATGTGTAGGGGGGACGTCAACTGTTCAGATAGAAGCATCAATTGACCGTTTTATTGGCCAATTGAGTGAAATCGAAGGACCTTGACTCCCCTCTGATCTAGTCTCTCTCCCCAAAATTAAGTCTAACTTGAAGGCATCCCTCCGAAGTATCTTCCTAAGCAGTCTCACTCCACAAGTATACCTTTGACGGTGGTCCAATTAGTCATATAACGCATATCCCGCGTGTCTGGCGCTCAAGACCTCTGCGGCTGTCCTGCACACGCACCAAATGATCCGTGTAGAGCGGGGTATGTCGGCGGCTGTGGGCGGTAATTTGGACTCTTCTGGAGACAGTTCTGATCCAAGACATTAGGCGGAGGGAAGAGGAGGGAAGGAAGAGACTCTACAAGGAGGGTAAGGGCACGTGCTATAGATATAAATGGTGATCAACTGCAGTTATTGACCTGTAGAACTAGGTAGATAGCCAGCATTTTCGCGGTACTTTTATATTGAACAGTCAACACCTATACTGTCCCATCGACTGTTCTGTGGGGTGCGGCTTCTGAGACCTCCATGAGGCTCATAGTGGGCTGTTCAGTTGGAGGAGTTATTATAGGGGTGTTATGGAGATGAAGGCAATGGGTCCAAATACTGTTCATGTGAGTCACCAACTGCATTGTGGACGTTTTTGGAGCTGTAGAGTGGATCCTTCCAGTGACCTTGAGAGAAGTGGAAGGGCTAACTAAACCTATCAAATGTACTTAGCTTGGAAATACACCATGGTTGTGTTCAAATGGAGGAAAACGATATAAATAAGTTGCCCAAATGTTTCATTGGGTACTTTTGATCATTCCAAGACTGTTTGTTGTTAATTTGATATCGCTTCCACACAATTTGAATGCTCCAAAACACCCTCTCATTTCCTACCAAACCCTCCCCATTAATTCTCCCACCTCCAACTAAAGCTAACAATAAATATATATACCCTTCAAGGAGTGCCCTTAACAGCACCCCCAAGTCCCTAATCACAAAAATAAAATAGAAGACTCCCCTTAAAATCCCATTTTACCCGCATTCCCACATCTCCCTTCCCTCCACCTCCTCTCTACCACCTACAATACACCCTCCTCCCACTCCTATCACCATATCATGCAGGTGGGACATGACTGCACTGCGATATCTCCAATTCAATTCAAAACATTCAACCCCACATCCACCCTACACCTCAACCAACCCACTAAAGCAGCATGGACTTTTACGGCTTTGCGCCGATTCTGGCCATCTTCTACTCCACCTTTCATCCTACGGAGGGTCCACGGGTTGAAGTCCAGGTTCCTCGAAACTCGATTGTTCCTGACGCTGAGGCTCTGGATCAACCTGGAGCTCTGGTAGCTTTCAATGCTGTGAAAAACTATGTCATTCCAAAGCCTCCGCTGTGCAATCGAGTGGTTACCATCAAAAGTAACGCCTACAGAGTCTCTTCTTACCCTGTACACATTTATTCCAACGAGTATGCGCGAAACTCGTTCATTTTCAACTTTGCATTTGTTTTCAGCTACGAGTCAGCTTCAGGAGCGTATGATGCTGCTATCAGACGAATAGGAAAAATGTTTGAAGCGCTGGAAATTCAAAGTAAACTGCTTTCTGCTCGTCCAGATATCGTTTTCATCGATAATATCATCCAACAGCTGTTTCAGGACCTCAACAACTACTCAGAGTGTTTGGTTGCTATCAACGATTCCAACGCCATCAACATTAAACTGTTTCCCATCTTCCCGTCTCCTCCTGACCTAAGAGCTTCTTATGTTCCCATAGCAACAGTAAGACTGGAACAAATGGTAGATGAGAACTGGGATCCGACTATGGAAAAGATTGTACCGTTTATCAATGGTATCAATTCCATCAGACGGATTGCTGACCTTGCAGACGCAGATTACAACCTTACAAAAGACTGTATTCAGCAATTGATGTACTACAGATGTATTATCATTGTTGACCTGTTTCAGTTCTCCAACATCTACGCTCCTACTTCAGATATCGGAGACTTTATTGAAGACGCAGATATGGGCAGAGAGTGTCAGGTGTATGTGTTTTCACCAGCAGGAACTCTTGGAGGTATGATGCCTGCTCCGGGTTTGAATAGAAAAAGACACATGTCTCGAACCAGTTTGTTCTCTAACGAACTATCTACTTCTTTCAGACAACGGTACGAACGACAAATGAGAGACCAAGGACACTTGAGTATCCCCCCGTTGTCTTCTTCAGCCACTTCTGCTTTGTCTACATCATCGTCATCGTCTCTTTCTCAACGATCAAACTCCTTCTCTTCTTCACATTCCATGTCAGGAACAGTACCTTCTGTTGTCCAACTGTTCAAGCTGTACAAGTCGTTGCACCAGGGTCAAACTCTTGGCGATTGGTACGCTGAGAACCAAAAGGAGCTGTTGAACATCGATATCAGACGATTCATCACTTTTGGAGTCATCAAGGGAATCATCTACAGAGCTCATTCGTACCCTATTCTGGAAGGAATTACTCCATTCAACAGAAACAGACATGTTCAAGACGTTTCTGCTACTCCTCGAGGAGGACGAAGAAGAATAGGTCTAGGTCCTGATCAAGAAAGAATCAAAAAAGAAGAGGTGGATGGAGTCCTAGCCAAGTTGGTGAAACAGCCCAAGAACTTTGACGCTATTTCTACAGCTCTCCAGCTGCCCAAGGAGGATGTGGAGAAGGTTCTTAGTTCAGAAGGAGAGTGGGCTATTGTTACGGCGTGAAAAAGGGGGAATTGGTTAGTTATTTATATGCATTATGTTACATCAACGAGAGTAGTGGCGGCTTAGCAATAAGTATCACTCTTACCCTTCTGTCTAAGGTCCAGGAGAGCCTCGTTGAGATTACCCTCTTTATTGGCCTTTTTCAGTCGGACAACCTCATCAGGATCAAGAGATCGTCCTGCTCGCTCCTCCAGCGCTTTAGTGCTCATAGCATGGTATACCACGGCTTGTTTCTCAGTTGTAGTTTTCTTTCGATGAGACGATTGAAGTCTGATAGTGAACTTGGATGCTTTATCCGAGTCTTCAGTGACACTGATTTTTCCATCCTTGACTTCAATAAAGCTATCATAAGCCGTTTTCATCGTCCATGAATACCCTTCTTTGGTTCCTTGTCTCTTGAAAGTAAACTGTTGAGGTTGTCCAATAGCTACACTATCCAGAGACACTGCTCCAGTCTTATCCACGCCCAAAAAGACTCCCAAAGACGGCACTTTGAGCGCAAATCGAGCCACCGTCTCGTCGATATCAATTGTCCGTTTATTGGTATCAAACTCCAATGGTGACAGTAGTAGAACTTGCTGTGTAGACGTTGGTTCAGCTGTATCTAGACTCTTGTCAACTGTATCGATATCAAACGAGATAGTCATTGTAGGAGACTTGTTTTTGTCGTCTTCGTCACCATTGCTCTCGAATGCAAAACAGCATGGCTTTTCTTCGCTTGTAGTCACCAGTAAAGTGGGTCCATGGAACTCTTCAGACGACTTTGCAGAGATCCATCCAGCTGTCTGATCGTCTTCAGCAGGGTCAGTTCTGGGTCGTTTCTTCTCCCCTCCTTTTGAAGTACTGGATTTGGGCTTCTTTGTCTTCTTGTCGCCTTTGAAGGACAGTTTTTTGACCATATTTGGAACGTGTCTTGGTCTGATGTTGATGAAGAGATGATTCAGTTTGAGGTATGCATCGCAGTGCATTAGCACATCAGTGGATATTAACAAAAGAATGATAGATCAAAGTAGACAATGAACTGATAAAACTCATCATTCAACAATATATGTTGAGATATAGCACCTAGTAATATACATTGCTTCGTCAGTAAGTCTCCATCAATCTATAATCTAATACTTATACATCTAACTAATCTACTTAGCTTACAGCTTAGCTTACAGCTTAGCTCGAGGAAGAGAGGTGATATCTTCAATGTCAATGAACCGCTGAAGACCCAGTTGTTTGAACTCTTCAATTCCCTTAAGTAGATCTTCCTCGGCGTATCCAGATCGTCGGAACGCTTCTCCTGGAGGCACTGTTCGTCGTCCGTCCTTAATGACGTACTTGGTGATAGCAGTAGCAGCTATGGTAGGGTTCTCAGGGTCGCCCATCTCAAACTGACTCTCGACAAAAAACCATTTATGGTCCCATCCAATGATTCGAGATACCATGGTGTATTTCTGGAGCGGAGCAATTTCATTTTTGAAGTTGCAGTAAACTGATCCAATCGGAATGAAGGCCCATGCTCCATCATTCTTTTTGGAGTCCTTAAGGAACCGGTTCAGAACCCACATAATCAGCTTGGTTCGAGCACTATCCAGATCCTCAAAGTACGTGGCATTACTTTTGTGCACGTTGATATCCAATTCCATGAGATTGCATCTTGAATCGTACCGAGACTCTTGGAAGGGAGAGGTGGGCAAGTCAGCCTCGGGATATCCCAGCACGTTTTCGGGAAGAAAGAGGTAATGGAAAAAGTAGTAGAAGAAACGCACGTGCCATGCGAAAAGCAGGTTTTTGGCGTTAACACCAAGATAGGCCGCCAGAGCGACTTTGGCGAGAGTGTTCATGGAGCTGGGCGTGGTGGCAAGAGCAACATTGGTCCTTCTCCGTGTAGCACTTATCTTCTTTCCCTATACCAAATACAGTTTGATGCACGGGCCTAATGGCTGCAACCACGCATTCCGAGGGGCATATGAAAGCTGAGACAGTGGGGTAAGGTAAATGGAAAAATAACGAGTGTGGGGGATGTTACAAGTAGCAGGCTATAAATTGATAGATAATAGATAAATAAGGGATGATAAATGGATGGAAATATGCAGAAAGTGTTGAAGAATTGATGGAGCAAGAAAAATCTCACTCTCCCCAGCTTCTGTCACATGTTCTTACCTTGCTAAAACCGTTACGTCCAAGGCTTGTTCTAGATAGCCTCCTCCTGACGGAACTAAAGCAAAGACACCGTTATAGCTCTACCCCGCCAGGTCTCACCCTTCTTCACGTGGAGATCGGCTGATGACATATCACCAGCATGTAACGGTGTCGCAGACACCGTGTATTTGTTGGATAGAGTATATTAAGATACATAACATAGAATGTAATAGTAAGGGAGGGTAAAGGTGTTGCTTCAAGGCGGCTTGAGTATGAAATTGTTATGCTATAGATGGGACCAGGAAGTGGGTTACGTAAGATCCACATACCTAGTCTGCTCCAGATGCTCCTCTCGAAGATCCCACTTGCTCTGGATCCTCAGCTGCTCCTGTTTCTCCACGGGCTCGCCCTCAATAATGCTCATGACCTCCTGGTTCAGCCGGTTGAAGAGTCCCACACTGACTAGCTTGACTCCCATAGGTTCAGCTCCTCGAGGAAGAACCACATCGGCATGTTCCTTGGTACCTAGAATGAAGTTTGACATTTCGACTCTGGAGTGAGTAAAGTAGTCGTCCAACACTTCAGCAAGATTGGATCCCGAAGGGTCTGCCTTTTGTTCAACAAGTCGACAAAGACGGATATCAGCATCACTATCAACAAAGATCATCATACTGCTCAGCTTTCGAAGATCTTCGTCGTAAAGAGCATAGTAGCCCTCAATAAGAACCACATGGGGCCAGTTGGGATGGTGTGTATCAACGTAATTGCTCAGATTATGACGAGACTCGTTGTAGGTGGCTGTTTTGGAGAACTCGAGAGCTCCAGCTTCGATATTGAGGACACTCAGTTCGTCCAAGTCTTTCTTCAAACGACTGATATCAAAACGACGAGGATGGTCGTTGTGTTTGGGATCGTGGCCAGGGATAATGTAGTCGTTCATGTGGATAGTGTGAACCTTTGGTTTTCTCAGTTTACCGAGCTCACCGATGCGTTTCTCCACGGCTTTACATACTTCTTTCTGGGTTAGGGAGCGAATGGAAGGAGCGGTAGCAGTTGGCGAATGGCGTAAGCCATGAGTGGACTGCTAGGAGTGACTGTCATGAGCGGACAGCAACATATGATGTCAGATATCTCAAACAAGAGCCGTGTATCTTCCGTAGATACTACTATCAATGACAAAACAATACTGCTTGATATCTCCTTGGAAACCATTGATATTAGATGAAAGCAATCAATAAATCGGTGAATAGAGGGCTTCACATCCCTTTTGTCACTATCAGGGTCCATTTATTCTCCACTTGATCACATATTATCAACTCCGTTCAGGTCATTGTTGAATGCATCATAATGTCGACTTAACTCGGTAATTCGCTCATTTTGTCCCGTTTTTTTCTCCACAAATCTCCATACTCACCTTTCCGGCACACAAACCGCCGCCGACGAGCACGACAAGGCTTCGGAGCTGGTTGAGGTCCTGGTGATTCATGGCTGCCAGGTGTATCAAAAGTTCAGATAAGGTGCTTCGACAGTGCAGATTTAATATGCACGAAGTTTATGATGAAAAAAATGTGAGAGACTAGACTGCATTAATTACCACCTTCAACGCAACACTACTAAAACTATGGCGGACTTTGATAGAGATTTGGACGAGGAGCTCGAGTTCAAAACGTCCAAGGATGTCGACGTGACCCCCACCTTTGAGTCCATGGACCTCAAGGACGATCTTTTACGAGGAATCTACTCATACGGCTTCGAGGCTCCTTCAGCCATTCAGTCTCGAGCAATCACACAGATCATCAAGGGAAGAGATACTATTGCACAAGCACAGTCCGGTACCGGAAAGACTGCTACTTTCTCCATTTCGATGTTGGAGGTGATTGACACCAAACATCGAGAAACACAGGCTTTGGTTCTTTCGCCAACTAGAGAACTGGCCACCCAGATCCAGAGCGTTATTCTGGCTCTAGGAGACTATATGAACGTGCAGTGCCATGCTTGTATTGGTGGTACTTCTTTGTCTATTGATATGAAGAAGCTGGAGGCTGGTCAACAGGTTGTTTCTGGTACTCCTGGACGATGTCTGGATATGATCAAGAAGGGATGTCTTCGAACCAAGAACCTCAAGATGCTGATTCTGGATGAAGCTGATGAGCTGCTCAACAAGGGGTTCCAGGAACAGATTTACGATATTTACAGATACTTGCCTGCTGCTACTCAGGTGGTGGTTGTCAGTGCCACTTTGCCTCATTCAGTCCTGGAAATGACCTCCAAGTTCATGACTGATCCTGTTAGAATTCTTGTTAAGCGAGATGAGCTGACCCTGGAGGGTCTCAAGCAGTACTTTATTGCTGTGGAGCAGGAAGAATGGAAGTTTGATACACTGTGTGACTTGTACGATACTCTGACTATCACTCAGGCTGTCATCTTCTGTAACACGAAAAAGAAGGTCGACTGGCTGACTCAGCAAATGAAGGATAACAACTTCACCGTGTGCTCCATGCACGGAGATATGGCCCAGAAGGACCGAGACTCGATCATGAACGAGTTCCGAAGCGGAAAGAGCAGAGTTCTGATTTCTACAGACGTGTGGGCTCGAGGTATCGATGTGCAGCAGGTGTCTCTGGTCATCAACTACGACCTGCCTCCCAACCGAGAAAACTACATTCATCGAATCGGTCGATCCGGTCGTTTTGGCCGAAAGGGTGTGGCCATCAACTTTGCTACTAACGAGGATATCACTACCCTCAGAGATATCGAGCAGTACTACAGTACCCAGATTGATGAAATGCCTGTCAACGTCACTGATATGATGTAAGAAAAACATACCAGGAACTTCAGGACCGGGTGAAGAGTGATCAGTGGGTCTATGCTCTCTCCAGTGCTTGCTGAGAGACAGCTTAAAGGGAGTGCTCAAGGCCATGCCCATTAAGGCTGTTCTGAAAAGAACCCCGCCAGAGAAAACACAGCAGCTTAATAGTTGAATAACATGTACAGTAGAAAGAATAAGTGGGTGGAGGATGAATACCAGTGCGGTGTAAACAGAGGTCTCCATCTGTAGGAATTGTATGAAGCCCTTTATACAACAAATACCAACACGACTTACATGAGACAGGGTGTACGATAAGATGTAACTAAGAACTATCTTCATATGACTTACTTGTATCCGTTATTAGGGGTATTCTGATAACATGACTCCTATATCTACCAGATTTACTCATGAGGGGATTCTACACACCCTTAACATGGCATGAAGATGGATTCATGAGAGTACTGGTAGTGTGCTCCCGCTGTTCTCATTTCAACAGACAGTGATTTATAATCTCTTCGAGTGTTCTTTAGGAAGACTTTTGAAGGATATACTGTAGTGTTCTTTCCCTCTATACAGTTTACAATAACACTTTATGAAGCAATAAGAACAGTGTCTCCTCATACTGTAAGAACTGCCCTCTTGAACGATGACCAACAGAGAGATTCATTCACAGGCAGCTTTCTATCTGGCTCCTCCCTACCCTAACCCAGATATCACATATTACATAGACCCTGACAAGTACAATTCTGCAAAACTGCTTCTCCTCATAATTATCTCGCTCATCAGTCAAGGGCTATGAACTGTGTATACCGAAAAGAGGTTTGATTAGTCCCAAACAGGACTTAGGTTTGAGAGTTTACGTCTGACGCGCGTGGAGAGTGTTGCCATAGCAACGCAGGGGTTTTTACTACGTTGACGAGTATACAAACGGTTTTGAGGGGTCCGGTCGTAATATATTTCTCTTTTGCACTGCAACATATCTCGGCTGAATTCACCCACAAGTCTCCGTTGCATCCCTGCATAAAGCTAGTCTATATTTTGTGTGAGGAGCTCTTCTGTTCTCATCCAAGGTATTGTAATGTTTACTTCATGCACGACTCAGCAGCCTAATTACTCTAAAACGATTAGATCTCTACAACACCTTTCTTCACTACACTACATTACCAGCTGCGATTATACCCCCTGAGACCTACTAACGACCGTACGACATGTCTTCTCGCCACAACAGTCTGGGAATGAGGTCTCGTTCCCACGGAGCGGCTAAACAACAGGCTACAGCTACAGCTTCACTACGGCGCCAGAGGACCGCTACCGAGTCGCCTGCTCCAGATGCGATAACTCCAGCAACATCTACTGCCGCGTCCAGTCAGCTTCAGAAATCGATTTCCGGCGAAAATATCAAGGTGGTGGTGCGAAGTCGGACGCGAAATGAGCGGGAAAAGAACCAAAACTCCGAGGTGGTGGTCGACGCGTGTGAAGCCGACGCTACGGTCACTGTCAACGATAACCAGCGTCAAAAGACCTTTACGGTCGACCAGGTGTATGGCCCCGAGTCGGACCAGAATATGGTATATGACGGAGTGGTTGCTCCAGTGCTACAACACGTGATGGATGGAATTAACTGTACGATATTTGCCTATGGTCAGACAGGAACAGGCAAGACTTATACCATGGTAGGAGATGTTGAGGGACAGAGCGACGTGGGAGGACTGTCACATGAGGCTGGAATCATTCCACGTGTCTTGCATTCGTTATTTAGACGTTTGGAGATTGAGGGACTAGATTACGCCGTCAAATGCACCTTTCTGGAGCTATACAATGAAGATATCCGAGACTTGAACGATACCACGGAGAAACCAAAGACAGTCAAATTGTTTGTCGAACGTGATGGAGTCAAGGTGGACGGTCTGGATGAAGTTTATCTCAATTCCAGTGCTCAGGGTCTCAATGTGCTTAGAGAAGGTCTTAGACGAAGACACGTTGCTGCCACTCAAATGAACGACCATTCAAGTCGTTCGCATATGGTGTTCACTCTCACTCTCAGTATCATGGAACGAGGCTCTGTGGAGGTTGCTCGAACTGCTAAAATCAACCTGGTGGATCTGGCTGGCTCGGAAAGTATCAAAAACTCTGGAGCTGTCAACAAACAGGCCGTTGAGGCTGGTAAGATCAACAAGAGTCTACTCACACTCGGCAGAGTCATCAACGCGCTCGTTGACAAGGCCCAACATGTCCCTTATCGAGATTCTAACCTCACTCGTCTACTTTACGACTCTCTAGGAGGAGCTACTCGCACGTATATCATTGCGACAGTTTCTCCCGCGCGTGTGAATCTCGAGGAGACCGTCAACACTCTGGAATACGCGTCCAGAGCCAAGAACATTAAAAACAAGCCCCAGATGAACCACATTCAGAAACGGATCTTGCTCAAGGAGTTTACAGTGCTCAATGAGAAGCTGCGTTCAGATCTTCTGGCTGCTCAAAGGAATAACGGGTTTCAGATTGCCGAAAGCAATTACCGAGCTATGGAGGCTGAATTGGCGTCGTTACGTACCCAGACTGCTGAACAACAGAGAAAACTGGACGTGTTTGATGGTCAGATGAAACGAACGCGTGATGACGCTGAAAAGTCGCAGGTTTCGTATCTTGAAGCCAAACGGGAGCTAGACAGTGAAAAGGCAAGGACAAAGAATGCTGAAAGTGCGCATGAAACGCTTAAAAGCAGTATGGCACTTATGGCCAACCAGACGTTTGAACATGTCTCTTCCATGCGCACTTCTCAGCTTCAGTTCGAAAGCGCTCTGATGGAAAAGCTGGAGTCGTCGTCGAGGATCCAGGTGAGCAGTTTAGAGAGTGTTTCTTCGTCGATAAAGAACTCCCTGGCCAACTTGGGCGACCAGTTCAAGGGTGTATTGAGTACCCAGAACCAGAGCGCAACAGCAACAGGAGAAATTGTGGCTGGAATCGAGAAAGTCAAGGAAGAGCTTGCTGGAAGAGTGGCTGCTGGTCTGGAAGAAGCTGCAAAGAGCTGGGAAAGAGGAATGATGGGACTTCAGAGAGAAATGAGAGGGTTCTCCAAACAGGTGACTGAAAGCACAGGCAAGATCTCTGTATCTTTGGAAGATGCCTTTAAGGATCTCAATGGAGGTGTTGACCGTCAGATTTCCATGTTTGACGATAAACAGTCTGTTGCCGAGTCTGAGCTTGCTTCACTAGTTCGACTCCTGGCAGCTGAGAACCAGAAGCTCACCGACAAGCTCAAGTCTCATCAGCACCATGAGAAGCAGTCGCGCCAGGAACTTGTCAGCGATGTGTCCAAGCTCATTACCTCTTGGGGTCAGACTCAAGATGTTTCTTCATCAGAGCTATTTGGACTCCTGGATCAAAAGGTGCAGGCTGAGAAGAAACAGGCTGCTGCTGTGGGTTCGGCATTGTACGATGGCAGATGTACCGTGAACGCCAACTACACTGCATTCAAGGACTCTCTCGGATCTGCCAGACGGTCTCTCCTTGCTTCTTGTGCTGCTGCCAAAACGGCCTCTGATAGTAGTGGACTTGCCCACAGTGCTTCAGAAATGACAGCTGAGGCCAAGATGGCTCTTGAGGAGCGACAACAGGCTCTTGTTGGCCAACTGAGTGCTCTTTCTGAGGCAGTGGCCAAGGCTCGAGTTGAAACAGAGCATGCTCAGAGTGCTGTTCCTGATGCTCTTGCTAACCTACAGACTGCTACTCAAGCCAGTCTCAACAGTCTGCTGGCTACTCTTGTCACTCCCAGTTCACAGGCCAAAGACATTGATGGTGTGATGCACGTTGTGTCTCCCTTCAAGCGGTCTATTCAGCAGTCGGATAAGGAGTTGGAGACTTGTGTCAAGGAGATGCTTACTACTTGTGGAGAGACTGTCCCTCAGTCCATGCTACATGAGGAGCCTACAGCTTTGCCAACAGCTCTACCTACAGCTCTACCTACAGCTCTACCCATAGCTCTGCCCTCAGCGTTGCCTCTCACACAATACACTCAGCCACCACCGGTCAAGGCTTCCAGATCCACTTCTGTTCCTGCCGTTATCTCGTCCACTTCAGTTAACGAGTCTCCTAGAAGAAAACGGTCGCATGGCCATCTGGAGGACAAGGAGAATGAGTTCTCCGATAAGGGTATTGCTCAAAAAACTGCGTCGTTGCAAATGGGTACAGTGGAACCTCCCCAGGTCCAAAGACAGAAAAGTATCCCGAGGTTGGTTCCCCCTCGCAAGTATAGAAAGCAGTAGATGTTACACTAGTCATTAATATTATTTATCTTCACATGACCGAGTACGGTACGAGCACCGGTAGGTGCGAGACGTTCCCCTCATCTAGCCCATAACCTCAAGCTATATACAAGTAGACACCCCGCTGACCTGACATCACTCAATGAGACTAGCACAGCTCTATGATAATGTTGGTGATTGATACAAGTAAATACAGTATTAGAACTGAAAAGCTACAAGCTGTTACTATTAAATGCAATAAATATATAAATAGTTTGGTTTGAAGATTTCTAGAAGACATCGTGTAGTCACTCTTGAACCTCCTCAACATCAAAGTCTCCTTCGGTTATAGGCACCTTACTGACAATCTGATGAAGCAGGTCATTTCTGGACTTGAAAAACTCCTTGAGAGTACGCAAATCTACTGTTTCAAGATCAGCAGCTGAACGACCTCCATCCAAGTCCATATATATCGGCTTTGACTGGATCCCCTGGATAGTCAGACGCATGGCTTTACTCAATTCACTGTTTTTATCGTCAATCACGTCGCCCAAAGAGTCCACTTTGACGTCCGTCACCTGCCAGTCTGGAATCTCTGAATGAAACTTGGTCACCTTGGTTCCTGTTTCGTCAAAATCGACATAGACGGCTGGTCCAGCATCGTCTATAGGTTCATCATCTGCAAAGATGTACTTGACATTTGGAAAGTGTTCAGATTCCGGGTTACCTGTATTTGTGTCTCGCACTGTATGTGTGGACTTGTCATTAGCCACTACAAAGTAGGGCTGAGATAGATTCATGATGGGGTGAAGGGTGGTGGTTTCGTGTGATGCACCTCTTGCATCTCATGCTGGCCTCATTAAGACTCCCAACTGAAAAAGTCAAAGTGAAAATATGTAACTTTTGTAGGTATCACCCTTTTGAAAAAGCTTGACTCACCACGTCACGTTAAACACAACCCATTTCAAAAATGCTCGACATCATCCAGTTCCTTGAGGAGAAGGGCGGCAACCCCGAGGCCATCCGAGTGTCGCAGAAGGCCCGAGGCGACCCCGTCGAGGTGGTCGACGAGATCATCGCTGAGTACAAGGCCTGGACCAAGACCCGATTCGACCTGGACGAGCTCAACAAGGAGCAGAACAAGATCCAGAAGGCCATTGGACTCAAGTTCAAGGCCAAGGAGGACGCCAGCGAGCTGCTCAAGCAGAAGGACGACGTGGTCGCCAAGAAGGCCGAGCTCACCAAGCAGGAGCAGGAGCAGGATTCTGCTCTTCGAGCCAAGGTCAACACCGTTGGTAACCTTGTCCATGAGTCTGTTGTTGTTTCCGACAATGAGGACAACAATGCCATTATCCGAACTTTTGAGACTGAGGGCTTTGACCCCGCCGTCAAGGGCAAGCTTTCTCACCACGAGGTTCTGACCCGTCTGGATGGTTA
Organism: Yarrowia porcina; assembly: GCA_900519025.1. Taxonomy (NCBI): domain Eukaryota; kingdom Fungi; phylum Ascomycota; class Dipodascomycetes; order Dipodascales; genus Yarrowia; species Yarrowia porcina. Next base: position 444,329 of record ULGT01000014.1, on the reverse strand, counting down.
CGATCCCGAGCGAGGAACCAAGATTGTCGGTCACCGAGGATACTTCCTCAAGTCCTACGGAGTCTTCCTCAACCAGGCTCTCATCAACTACGGTCTGGACTTTCTCACCAAGCGAGGCTACGTTCCTCTCCAGGCTCCCATGATGATGAACAAGGACGTTATGGCCCGAACCGCCCAGCTGTCCCAGTTTGACGAGGAGCTGTACAAGGTCATGGACGGCCAGGATGAAAAGTACCTGATTGCCACCTCCGAGCAGCCCATTTCCGCCTACCACGCCAACGAGTGGTTCGAGCGACCCGAGGAGCAGCTTCCTCGACGATACGCCGGCTACTCCACCTGTTTCCGACGTGAGGCTGGTTCTCACGGTAAGGACGCCTGGGGAATCTTCCGAGTCCACCAGTTTGAGAAGATTGAGCAGTTTTGCATCACCGACCCCGAAAAGTCCTGGGACGAGTTTGACCGAATGATCGACGCCTCCGAGGAGTTCTACAAGTCTCTGGGTCTGCCCTACCGAGTTGTCTCCATTGTCTCTGGAGAGCTCAACAACGCTGCCGCCAAGAAGTACGATCTTGAGGCCTGGTTCCCCTTCCAGCAGGAGTACAAGGAGCTGGTGTCCTGCTCCAACTGTACCGACTACCAGTCTCGAAACCTCGAGATCCGATGCGGAATCAAGAAGCAGAACGAGCGAGAGAAGAAGTACGTCCACTGCCTCAACTCCACTCTGTGTGCTACTGAGCGAGCTCTGTGCTGCATTCTGGAGAACTACCAGACCGACGAGGGTCTTCGAGTCCCCGAGGTTCTGCGACGATTCATTCCTGGCGAGCCCGAGTTCATTCCCTACACCGCCGAGCTCCCCAAGAACTCCACTTCTCAGAAGCAGGCCGCCAAGAAGTAATTGGTTCCACATGTATTAGAGTAATTAATTAGCTGGTTGCAGCAGGTTTGAAATGAGGAGAAGAGTAGCTATCAGTAGACATGGAGTAGTGTTACGTTAGTCTTGTGAGGTATGTATCGTAGGCTTCATGTCGCATGGTCAATTGATTAACAATGCACGTTATATATCTGAGAATAATCTTGGTTGATATTATATAATATTGAGGAGTTGACTGTAATTGAATGGGTCTCTGGCGACGAACGATTGCCACCTCGAAAAGTCCAATCTTTCTATTACGTACATCTGGAAGTCCTCGATGTTCCCCTTCATGGGGTTCAATTGACTATAGAGAAGTCCTACAACGAGACTATGCAATCAGCTTCACGAAACATTCAAGCTTACCTGTGGAGTCTTCAGGCTTTGGGTCCTCCTTACCTACAATTACGAACGACATGATATTGGCTTGTAAGAGAAATTAAATGAGACCAAAGAATATCACATATCCTTACATCATCTTTTTTAATTGCTTAGCTCGTATTATAATGACAGTGGCATCGATTCTGAGGGAGTACGTGCCGTTGTCTGTCTCGACCTCTCACTTGACTTCTTCAACAGCTTTACTTGGCTCTTGTAGTTGGCCTGTTCCTGCTTACTAATCGTGCAGTCAAAGTGCCTATGAAGCGCACTGTGAGATTCAACACTCGCTTACAGGACATATATGTCTTGTCTATAGGCCAGTGGGTCCCAAGTGTTTGAATACGGAATATTTGTGGCAATGTGCAGTGATACTTCGACATCAGTTTCAGGCTTAGCCGTGAACTACTCGTACCATAGCTAGGGAATTCTAGCTACCAGAGGTTCGGACGTCGAGAGGCACACATACGATACCATACTCTTCATTCAGTGTAACACCACCTCAGGTCTCCTTGAAACACGTGTTACGTATGGTATTGCTCGTACTCCACCACACTCACTCCACCTCTCGGCTCGATCAATTAATATACCACAAGCCTGGTTGCCCCTTTGACGAGAAATCCGTTTCGGCGGCAATCGATGAACTCTGTTGGGCGTGCATAACGCGAGACTAATGCTGCTGGGTGTGTGGGGGAGTCTTTCTTCAGACGCGGCTAAAAATGCCGTTTGCAGCTAAGAGAAGGAAAACCGAGAAATGCGTGCCTGAAATGAGCTCCCCCCAGGTGCCCCAAAATATCTACCGACTCAATTCCTCCTCCCCCACATGCAGTGGGACCACTATTATGCGGTTATGGATGCATCTCCCCCACACATGCCCCGAGACTAGCCCGACAAACCCAAAGTACAAATCTGGGGTGAGCCGCAGGGCCAGAGGATAAAGCTAGAGACGGATCTTTCAGGGACTTCCTTTTTCACTCCCAGCTAACCTCCTCCCCCAAAACACACATCAGCATGCTCTCTTCCACCTTCAGAAGCTCCGTCAAGGCCCTGCGACCGCTGCGAGGCTCTCGAGACCTCTCCTACGGCTTCATTGGCCTGGGCCGAATGGGTCTCCCCATGGCTCTCAACCTGCAGAAGAAGCTGCCCGGTGTCGATGCTGACTCCAAGGTCAACGTGTTTGACATGAACAAGGCTGCTCTGGAGCAGATTGCCAAGGATAAGGACCCCAAGGGCGCCAAGCTCGAGGTTCTCAACTCCGCCGTGGACGTGGCTAACCAGTCCGATGTCATCTTCACAATGCTTCCCGAGCCCGTCCATGTTCGAGGAGTCTACACCGACCTGGTCAACAACCTCGGAGACAAGACCTCCAAGATCTTTGTTGACTGCTCCACCATTGACACCCAGACCTCAATTGAGTGTGGCAAGATGGTGACTGGCAAGGACGCCTCTGCTGCTTTCGTGGACGCTCCTGTTTCCGGAGGTGTTGTTGGTGCCGAGAAGGGTACCCTGACCTTCATGGTTGGCTGCAACAAGGACAAGCAGCAGGTTTACAAGCAGGTCGAGGAGCTGCTCAAGCTCATGGGAGGCCGAATCGTCAACTGCGGTACCCAGGGCCAGGGTCTGGCTGCCAAGCTGGCCAACAACTACCTGCTGGCTGTTACCAACGTTGCCACTGCTGAGGCCTTCCACCTTGCTGAGAAGCTTGGCTGTGACATGAAGCTGTTTGCTGACATTGTCAACTCCTCTTCTGGCCGATCTTGGTCCTCCGAGGTCAACTGCCCCGTTCCTGGCGTCAACCCTGCCACTCCTTCTTCTCGAGAGTACGTTGGAGGTTTCGGTATCAACCTGATGCGAAAGGATCTGGGTCTGGCCATTGATGTTGCCAAGCAGTCTGGATCTTCCATGCTTGTTGCCGACAAGACCTACGAGGTCTACCAGAGCATTGAGAAGGGCGAGCCTTACCAGGGCAAGGACATGTCTGTTATCTACAAGTTCCTCCAGGACCAGGACAAATAAGTGGATCTAATCCATCCGTGAAGTGATGCTACCGGTACAAGGGTAGTCATCATGGATCTTGACATATAATGAATGATGATGTATGATTTATACCATGACTGGAGATGTAGAATATTGAACATGTTATACAAGACTAAGACCTCATACTGTAGATGCTTCTAGTTTATCATATTACAATGTATGAAGTATATACCGCTACTTGTATGTACGGTATTGTATCGTACGTACTTTGAACGTGTCTCATATCAATTATCTCCACCTGGTACGGTACTTGTAGGAAGTATCTCGTCTTACACTAATCTACCCTCTGAACTCCCTTCTATCCACCACATTGTGTATTTGTTTATAGTCATACGTTAATGCTTCTATGCTTACAGGTAGAGACCCTCGAGGTTCTCCTCGACCTTGTTCTTCATGACCCGCTCCTTCGCGGTTCGGAAATCCTCGGCAGTGACCCGCATTCGTCGCTCTCGTAGCGCAAGCAGACCAGCCTCAGTGCACATGGCCTTGATGTCGGCTCCAGACAGATCGTCCTTGGAAGAGACAAACTCCTCCAGATCAACGTCATCGTTGAGGTTCATCTTGGAGGTGTGGATGCCCATAATCTTTCGCTTGGTGGTGGAGTCGGGGTTCTCGAACAGAATCTTTCGGTCGATTCGACCGGGCCGAATCAGTGCAGGGTCCAGCGACTCAATCTTGTTTGTAGCCATAATCACCTTGACGTCTCCTCGGTCGTCGAAACCGTCCAGTTGGTTGAGCAGCTCCAGCATGGTTCGCTGCACTTCTCGCTCTCCTCCAGACGTCGACTCGTATCGTTTAGTTCCAATGGCGTCAATCTCATCGATGAAAACAATGGACGGTGCGTGTTCTGCGGCAATCTGGAAAATCTGTCGACAGAGACGAGGACCGTCTCCCAGGTACTTCTGAATCAGCTCGGAACCCACAATACGCAGGAATGTAGCCGAGGTCTGGTTGGCCACGGCCTTGGCAAGCAACGTCTTTCCGGTTCCGGGAGCTCCGTAGAGAATGACTCCCTTGGGGGGCTTGATACCCATCTCCTCGTAGAGCTCGGGATGTGTGAGGGGCAGCTCGACGGACTCCTTGATTTCCTGAATCTGCGACTCCAGACCTCCAATATCGGCATACGACTCTGTGGGGGCCTTGTCCAGCTTCATGACCGACACCATGGGGTCAGCATCGTCTTGCAGCACTCCAACAACAGAAACAGTCTTGTGGTGCAGCAGAACAGAACATCCAGGCTCTAGAAGATCCTTATCGACAAAGGACATGATGGAAACGTAGTACTCGGGGCCAGAAGTAGATGAAACAATGGCGTGATCGTCGTCGATAATCTCCTCCAGGGTACCCACACCCATAGGAGAGCCTCTGAGAGTGTCCACCTTGGATCGTTCCTCGGCCACCTTGTCGTCCAGCGGGTTGAGTCGCTCCTGGTTCTGCACAAACTCCTCCTCCAGCAGCAGATGGTCCTTGATTCGCTCCATCTTGAGCAGCTTGAGCTTGCATCGTGTCGTGGGGTACACGCCGGGCAGTTTGTTTGCGTTTTCGGGGCCCTTCTTCTTCTTTCGATGCGATCGTGTGTTCACGGGAGGCTCATACTTGGGCTTCTCGTTCTTCTTGTCGTCCTTCTTCTTGTCACCGGGGAGTGATGGTCGGTTACCCTGGGGTTAGTATGGATTGGACATGTTGGTAGTTGTTGTTTCGCCACCTTGCAAAGAATTGGATCAAAATGGCCTGGAATGGCAATCCGCGCGTGGCGACTTGCTGCTTGTCTCCGTCTGTTTCTTTGGGGCTCAGAAATCGTCGTTTTACTCACCATGATGAATGTGTTGTGTTGTACGGGTTTGAAAGTGCTGGAACCTCTCTCTAAGGTGTGCCACTGAGGTTTGAGTTGTGTGTTCAGCAGTGCCGGGTAACTGAGATAGTGTAAGTGAGGATGGACAAGAAATGGATATAATACTGGATGATTGATGAGTCAAGTAATGTGGATCAAGTAAGATGGAATTTATGACACCATTTTGCCACTGTTGACATATCACTTGTCAATAGATTACTAAGCAAACGCCTCAAAATGGAATGTTCCAGGCGTCAAGTATCAGTAGTTTAGCTGTCAACTGTAGCTAGACCAGCAATCGCAAGCCACACCTACAAATACGAACATACGGTTAGCCTTGAAATGGCTACAATAAATAATCTCTTCTTGGATCATGAAATTTCACTCACAAGATCGCTAACCAGATCACTCTACACTTTACTACACTCATAGACTCATGCATATAAATTAACAGCCTAGTTCAAAAGCTCCTCAACCACTCTCTGCTCGTCCTCCTGAGACTGGGGTTTCTTGATGTTCAGCTTCTTGAAGACGGAAATGATCTTGTCCTTGCTGAAGCCCATGCTTTCAAATCCCTCGACGGAAGCCCGGTCCAGACCCAGTTGGGCAATCTCGTCCACGTCTCCTCTAGCGTTGCCTCCGGCGTACCGGGCGGTCCATTCTGCTGCAGTTCGCTCAAAGGCGGCCTTATCGGTGAGGTAGATTTTGGCCACCTCAGCGTCCTGGGGGTCGTTGGGCTCTGCCGATTGCAGCAGGGACTGCAGCGAAATGAGCGTCGATTTCAGGGTGAAGACGGGTGACCATGCGTCCTTGAGAATGTCGAGACAGATGGCGCCAGTCTGCGACGAAATGTTGGGGTGGTAGATGCGGGTGTCAAACTTCATTCGAGGGGGTTTGAAGGGGTCTCTAGTTAGTAGGGGAAGTGGGGGGAATTAAATTTTCTCTCGGTTCACTCACAATCATTGGGGATCTGGATATCTACCACAAAGGTACCGCCCTGGTAGGGAGTGCCAGGAGGACCATGGAAGGTGCCCTTGAGGTGGGAGATGTCGGCATCATTAATGGCCTGGATGGTGATGCCGGCCTGGGAGTCGGACCGCACATCCTCCATTTCTCTGGCTACTCGTCGGGCTCGGGACATTGTCAGGGTTGTGGTAGTGGTTTCTTGCTGCTGTAGACGAGAGAGAGGAAGAGAAGAGAGAGACTCGTTGTGGTGCTGCGCCTGCGATAATAGGTCCCAACTGGAGAGAGACGTTAGGTTGCAGCGGGAGATGTTGCGGGGGCACGTGAGACGACTTTGCTGGCAACAGGGTTGGGGGTGGAGGTAAACAAGATAGGTTGGGCGGATCGTCTCGGTGGTGCAGTCCAATTTTTTTTAATTTGACGGGTTACAAACGCTTGTTTCAGCCAGTAGCAGTGGTTGCTCATAACAGGACCCATCGCAATTAACCATGAGCAGCGGTAACGTTGAAACTTTAATGGGAGATACGACGTGGGTGAAATGGAGAGATTAGCCTGTCACAGTGATTGATCTAAGAGCTACTGTAGAGGGTAGGAGAAGGGTTTGGGGATTTTTGACAGGTGAACTGATTTAGGGGATTGAATGAAAACAATTGAAGTCGGGATCACCCACTAATTGACAAGTCCGGTAATCGGAGATCTATCCCCGTTTAAATATTATTAATCTGGCATGATTATTATTTGAACTGCTGACAGTGTGCTTTCTACAGGTACCGAGGTATCAGAATCGTACTTGGCCATATTTACCATATTTACCATACTGACCATACTGACCATACTAACCACACTTAACTACAGGTACCTGTTTAATATCTTGTTAACTATTTGAGAGGTAGAGATTCATCTTCAGTCAGTTTACTGAAACGACAGCCACTGCTTGGTAAAGTCGCTAATAGACTTGTCCAGAGTAATCCAGTTGAAACCAAGAGTCTTTCGAGTCTTGTCATTGTTAAACTGAAAGCCTTGCTTATCAGTCGCTTTTCCAGAACCAGGCTTTCCAGTGGCAATCTTACCTTGAAGTTGAGGGACCTCCTTATTGACCACATCAAGTAGGTCCTGGTTGCACCACTTGGAAACACAGAGCATGAGACGCTGGTTATCAAGGTCTCTGGAGATGGCAGCAATATGAGCCTTGGCTACATCTCGAACATCAACCCACATATGACAAGGTCCCTCAGGAGTATCTTGTCCGGGTTTGGTAGAAAGAGCTCCTTGAACAATCGCTTCATTGGAAGTGTTGAGAGACTTGGCATCAAGAGCAATACCAGGACCAAAAACGAAGCCAGGATTGATAGTAGTGATTCCAAAAGACGGGTTTTCGGACTTCTTGAAGTCCCAGGCAGCCTTCTCGGCAAACTTCTTGGAAGCCAGGTAAGTCACTGCGAGGTTGCCCTTCTGAGAAGCCTCTTCCCAGGTAACGGGGTTCCAGGACTCCTCAGTGATCAAAGAAGAAGAGTTGTCAACTTCATCTTGGTTCATCATAGCTGCAAAAGAAGAAGTGATAACTACCTTGTCAACTTGAGGAGCGTACTTCTTGACTGTCTTGAGAACAGTAAGAGTTCCTTCAACAGCAGGATCTAGCATATCTTTGACTGGATCTTCAACATTGAAATGGAAGGGAGAAGCAGTATGAAGCACGTACTTGATATCTTCATGTTTCTGGAAGAGAGTCTTAAACTCCTCTTCAGATCTAACATCAGAAACGGTCTCGAAGACGAGTTGTCCAGACTTGATAGCTTCAGGGAAAGCCTCAGCTAGTCGTTTGCCCTTTTCCTGGGACCGAATAGTTCCAATGACCTTATGGTCAGTCTTGAGAAGTTGATCAATACAGTGACCGGCAATGAAACCAGTAGCTCCAGTGATGAGGGTGGTAGGCATGTCGAAAGTGAGGGGATTGAGGTGGTTGTTGTTGCTGTTCTAATTGAGAGAATAGCTCTCGTTATATATCTGGTTTTCTCTTCTTACTTTGTCGCGAACCTCCACCTCAACACGATGTCCATCTCTAAAGTCCGTTACTTTGTCAGAAACACGGACGATGTTAAAAAGTGGAGAGGGAGAATAAGGAGAGAGGTTTCTGGGCTTCCAAGGGGTCAATTGAGCTGGGAAAAGCGCTGAACTGGTTAAAACACCCATTTCCAATTCATTCCCGTAATTCTCAGACCCAAATCTGACCTCCTTCACCCAATATCCATCACCCTCCTCATCTCCATCAATCTATGAAGGTTACGATGTTGACAGGGCTAGACCCAAATTGAAGCAAGGTTGGACGACGGAGATGATAAATGACGGAGATACAAAGTCCGTCGTTTTGGTTAGCACGTGCCGATGCCAAGATGGAATAGATAGAGGTTGTGGTACTACAGTAGCCAATCAATAGGGCCATGTGGCAATAACGAGATTTACGGAACCTGCCTCATTACTCGTTACCCCAATGTCTATATTTACTGGCATTTACTTGAGAGAATACTTGATATTAACGCACCATGTTGATGCTCCAGATGTTAACATGTGAAGATGACCAGAAAGGCAAGTCCTGGCGAATACTAAACATCAAGAATACGTTTCAAGTTGACATATTTAATCAATCAGTACAGTAATTGCCCATCGAAAATATCTGATCTTTCAGCGATTAACGAAAATATCTTGGTCTTTCGTAGAGATCAAGGGCAAGATGGAACACTGTAAGGATAAGTTGTAACTAAGAAGCATCTTGATGGAACTTTAGCTGATACATAATTACACAGCACATACTTCCCTCTACAAATTGGTGATAAATAACAACTCATAATCATTAACTAATTCAACACAAGAGGAAATTAGTTCTTCTTGACGTAAAGGTCAACGTACTCGTCAATGTCCATGTTGACAATGTCCTGGTTAGAGGCAGCGAGAATCTTCTCAACCTGTCCCTCAGGGAATCGTCCACGGAGATGTCGAGCAAACTTCTCGAGGAGAACGGGGGTTCCCTCCTCTCGTCGCTGTCGGTGGCCAATGGGGTAGTTGACCTCGATCTCGTCGAGCACGGTGCCGTCCTTGAGGGTGATCTCAATGGCGTTACCAATGTATCGCTTGTCGGGGGCGTGGTACTCCTCGGAGAATCGCTTGTCCTCAACACACTCCATCTTCTCTCGGAGGGCATCGATTCGGGGGTCAGCGGCAATCTCGTCAGTGTAGTCATCAGCAGTGAGTCGGCCGTGGATGAGAGGAACGGCAACCATGTACTGGATGCAATGGTCTCGGTCGGCGTAGTTGTGCAGAGGACCCTTCTTGTCGATGATTCGCATGGCAGCCTCCTGGGTTCGGATCTTGATCTTGGCAATGTCATCGGAGGTCTTGCCGAGCTTCTTGAGCTCAGCGTGGAGGAGCATGGCAGACTCACAAGCAGTCTGGGCATGGAACTCAGCAGGGAAGGAGATCTTGAACAGAACGTTCTCCATGACGTAAGAGCCGTAAGGTCGCTGGAACTTGAACTCCTTGCCGCCAAAGAGGACGTCGTAGAAACCCCAGGTCTTGGCGGTCAGGATAGAGGGCATACCTCCCTCACCCTTCTTGACAAGGAGAGCCAGGTTAACGGCTCGAGAGGTGGCATCACCGGCAGCCCAGGACTTTCGAGACATGGTGTTGGGGGCGTGTCGGTAGGTTCGGAGAGACTGACCGTCGACGAAAGCCTGAGAAATGGCATCAGCGGTCTGCTCTCGGGAGAGGCCGAGCATGCCGGAGACAACGGCAGTGGAGGCAATCTTGACAAGGACAACGTGGTCAAGACCAACTCGGTTGAAAGAGTTCTCAATGGCAAGGCCACCCTGAATCTCGTGGGCCTTGATCATGCCCTCAAGGACATCCTTGACCTTGAAGATCTTGCCCTCAAGACCAGCCTTGGCGGATCGAGTCTGCCAGTCGGCAACGGCAAGGATACCTCCCAGGTTATCGGAGGGGTGTCCCCACTCGGCGGCGAGCCAGCAATCGTTGAAATCGAGCCATCGGATGATGGTTCCAATGTTGAAGGCTCCTCGGACGGGGTCAACCTGGTAGTCGGTACCGGGGACCTTGGTTCCGTTGGGCACAATGGTGCCGGGAACAACGGGGCCAACAATGTTAGCACACTGCTGGTACTTGAGACCCTCAAGACCACAGCCGAGAGTGTCGAGGAAACAGAGTCGAGCAGTCTCCATGGCGACGGAGGAGTCGATCTTGTAGTCATGGATGTAGTCGGCAATGTCCTGAACAACCTTGTCGGTGTTAGGTCGGGCGTTGTCGGTCATGATGGAGCTCATTCTGGCAGAGACAAATCGGTTAGAGGCAATAGAAGCGGGGGTAAAGGACTTTCGGTAGATGTTAGAAGCAGCTCCGAAGTTGGCGGCAGATCTGAAGGCTCGCATTGTATGTCTTGATCCTCTCAATTGGGCTGGGGAAACAAGAAGGGAAAGGGAACTCACCTAGGTATATATATAGAAGAGAGGAAGAGAGAGACGGCCGGGGAAGCCGCTGCTTTTCACTTTCCCTTTTTCCCTTGTGAAAAACCAACCCACTGGTTAGACAGCCTACAGCAGAACAAGAGCTTAACCTTTGTCAAACAAGGGGGGGAGCACACTCACTTTGCAAAAAGCCAAACCCAGCCTACATACATCTGGGGTAGGTCAACAACAGAGCCTCAGTCTAGCCCGTTAGCCGGGCGTTGTGGCCGTTGACATACAAGTGTAGGGTGTCGAAACAACCAATTCGGTGCGGGGCACAAAATGATATACATCACAGCCCCCCAATTGTCCTCCTCCATCCTACACATGCCCTCATCCATTCCCCCTCCGACGTGTTCGATCTCCACAGGCCAGAGCTAATTCCACCCCAACCCTTCTCCAATTTCAGTTTGCTCGCACATCTTGCCGACTCCACGCCGGCCCATAGCTGTTCATCTGGACAAACACGTTGAATTAGCGTTTTTTCATTGAGAGCAGTATGATTTTCGAACGTGGCTGAGTGGCTCACAGCACACACCCCGAGACTCTGGAGAGAGACAATCTCCCCGGACCAAGAGACCAGCTACATCTGTTGGCCCATCCACGGGCCGTCTAGTGCCTCTAGGGCGTGTACAATACCCGACGCGGCAGTCCTGTGCGGCCGACTCGGCCCCGACCGCCATGCACGGTTCCCAAACCCAAACGCTTGTTGGCACGGTACGACTGCATGTGTTTCCGAGTCTTGGAAAGCTGTGTCAGGGTGAGGCATTGTCCGGATAAAAGTCCGGATGAAACCCCCGGATCGAAGGCTGTAATTTTGAGTAAGGTGGTGGGAATATGGACGTGTTTATATAGACTCTAGTGGAGACGGTTGCAACACCAGACATGTCGTTATTGACTCAATTACCCTACGGATACGAGTTAACCCAATGATATATACTCACTATAGCACCTAGGCCTTCCTCGTCTTACATTGCTCCATACATTTGCCCACGTCAATAGCCTCCAATACCCCTCCTGCAAACGCACTCCATCACACTATCAAAAATATCCATTACATATTATATATCTCGGGTTGGGAGCAAGTCCGCGTCGGCAAGGACGTGGCGGAATTAGTCCGGCTCATGGCCTTTACTCCTTCTGTTTTTCTCACAGACGTTGGAGCCGAGCCCAATGTCCAAGACTCGTACGAGTTCTTGTCTTGACTCGGCCCCTGAAACTCCAGTCTCTCCTCTCATTTCCTCCTCGTTTCAGTTTCGTAGCTGGTAATCAGATTAATCTGATTACTGAGCTTCGCATCTCATGCCGGCTTAGTTCTCGTTGTTCCAGCTCAGGTAAGAATGGTCTCCCAGACGTCGGGGCTTGACCAGATGCTTACCCAGGAACAGCAGACCGACCACAGCACAAATTCCGGCCACAACCACGTAAGCAATGCCCAGGAAGGGGTTTCGGCCTCCCACGGCACTTCGAGTAGTCAGAACCAAGGACTTGGTTCCGTCGTAAATAAGAACAGGGAAGTACATGTCCACATCTACAGAGTAAGTTCCCACCTCCAGAGTGTTGTGATCCTGACGCATGACGAGCTTGGAGAAGGTGGGAAGAGCGGCGGTTCGCATCCAGTTCTGGAACTCCTGCCACTCGGCAATGTCGGGCAGGTTTTCCTCGGTGTATCCGTCCGGGAACCGCTCCACCCAGTTTCTGGGAGGCACCACCTCGGAGGCGTTGTATGTGGTCTTCTTGAACCGATTCTTGTCGGTGCCCCACGCAATGCCGTCCGTGGTCATATCATAGGTCACGTTACCCTGGTTTCCAGACGGGTTGAGGGCGACAGGAGCATGGAACGTATCGTTGAACATGGAGTTGGCAATCAGACCACAGGGGTAGTAGGGCTTTCCATCCGGGTCCAGAACCAGAGGCTTGCAATCGTTCTTGTCCTTGAGGTCATGTGCACTCTTGTTCTTTCCATTCAGCTGGTCCTCGTTGTACGAAGTGACATATCGTCGATGGTTCTGGTAAAAGTTGGTCAGTCGGTAGTACATGTAGATGGGGGCACCCATGTCGTGGGGCACGTCAAAGGTCAGTCGGCAGGTTCCGTTGTACGAGGGACGCGACTTTTGCTCGTCGGTTCCGTCCAGAAGCTGCCACTGGACCTTGGAGGTGGCGTCCTTTTGGTTGAAGTGTGTGGTAATGTACTTGTCGGGCATGGTCTTGAGCTCCGAAGTCGACGCCTGCTCATGGCAGTGACTGTAGTCGATGATGATCTCCTGGACCTGGTCACTGCCGTAAATCAGAGCTCCTCCTAGAGGCGCGAAAATGACGGTGATACATAGGAGCAGAGGCAGCACCGTCTTGGGAGTGAAGATGGGTTGCCATGCCTTGAGCCGCTGCTGTCGGAAGGCCGTGTTGGGGGGTCTTCGCGACTTCTCCTTGGGCTCCTGGTGAGTGGGTCGTTCGTTTTCACTGTCCGAGTCCATCTGTGGAATAATGGGGTGGTGAGTGAATAAGTCCTGGGGGTTAGTGGTGGTGCGTCAAGACTCTATCCAAAGGGCGCACCTTTGGTCCCAATTTTTGGCAACAGGGTTTGGAGCTGTATTGAAAGGAGATAATCCGAGAAATACAAGAGGGGGTAGAGATATACGGTGGCGAGGGAGTGATATAGGTGGAGGGCGTGACTTGCTGTTATACGCGTTTTCCATCAGTCATTTTGTTGTTGTTTTGATCTTCTTTTTCTCACACTTCCATCAACCCATGTTAGCCCCACCAAGGGCTATGCACAGCCCTTTGATCAAGTATAAGCCGTTTAAAGCGAAGCGAATATTTCAAGACCAGTGCCTGGAATGCACCAGGAATAGAACAACAAGAACCAAAGAACGACAAGAGACTACAAGGTACCTGTAAAAAAAGCGACTGTTGTACAAGTACAAGTTCCGAAATCGATTATATCGTATCACGTGACTGATTGCCAACTAATAATCCATGTTACAACACGTGCTCATCCACTTCTCTATACGCCCTCCTATCTCGGCTTAGACCTGCCATATTTTCGTTCCGAACGTTGAGCCGCACACTTGACACATGCCGACACGTGACCAGGCTGCCACTCACAATCCAGTGCAAGGACACGTCATGCAAGGATGAGAGTCCTCCAGCCACTGCCGGGTAACGGGACCTGTAAGTCCAGTGTCTGAGAGAGGGAGGCAGAGAAAAAAAAAGACAGTTTTCAAAGGCTAAAAAATACCGTTGGAGGAGGGGACGGTAGAGGAGTGGTCAGATATGAGTGTTGAGGGAATAAAAAGTGGGAATTAAAAGCGTTTCTTGATGACTCATGTATTCTACCATACACTGTCACCTCTTGATCTCTCCAACACCTCCCCAACTCCTGCTATCAATCTCCCTTCTCTCATCTCATCGAGACCCTCAAGCTTATAATAGTCTACTGTGCCGCCGCCGTACCTCCTGTATCTCCCACCACCAGAGTTTCTAAATAGTTGTATCAAGAGGAGGTGGTGGATGTAGCATAGAGTGGACTAACCGAGAAGAAGAAAGAAGAGGACGTTTCAGGTGGCAAACCCCATACAATAGAGACCTCCAGGTCTACTCCAACCCCCTTCCTCAAGACTGCTCTGTCCTTGCTAACCCTATCATCCAACTTCCCAAACAAGCGTCTTCTAATTTTTCACCGCGTGCGTGCAAGTTTTTTTCTGCAACACACGAAAGGGACGACCAAAATGGCCAAGGAAGTGGAACCAAGCGACGCCGAGAAGAACATCGAGATCTGGAAGGTGCGAAAGCTCATCAAGAACCTCGAGGCCGCCCGAGGCAACGGAACCTCGATGATCTCGCTCATCATGCCCCCCAAGACCCAGATTCCACAGTACTCCAAAATGTTGACCGACGAGTACGGAACCGCCTCTAACATCAAGTCTCGAGTCAACCGACAGTCGGTGCTGTCCGCCATCACATCCACTCAGCAGCGTCTCAAGCTGTACAACCGAGTGCCCACCAACGGTCTGGTCATTTACTGTGGAGATGTCATTACTGCCGACGGAAAGGAAAAGAAAATGTCCATTGACTTTGAGCCCTTCAAGCCCATCAACACCTCGCTGTACCTGTGCGACAACAAGTTCCACACCGAGGCTCTGTCCGAGCTGCTGGAGTCGGACTCCAAGTTTGGTTTCATTGTCATGGACGGTAACGGAGCTCTGTTTGGTACTCTGTCCGGAAACACCCGAGAGGTTCTGCACAAGTTCACCGTCGACCTGCCCAAGAAGCATGGTCGTGGTGGTCAGTCCGCGCTTCGATTCTCGCGACTTCGAGAGGAAAAGCGGCACAACTACGTGCGAAAGGTGGCCGAGGTGGCCGTCCAGAACTTCATCACAAACGACAAGGTCAACGTCAACGGTCTCATTCTGGCCGGTTCTGCCGACTTCAAGACCGAGCTCAACGGCTCCGATCTCTTTGACAACCGTCTGCACGCCAAGGTCATCAAGACCGTCGATGTGTCGTACGGAGGAGAAAACGGATTTAACCAGGCTATCGAGCTGTCTGCCGAGACCCTGTCCAACGTCAAGTTTGTCCAGGAGAAGAAGCTGCTGACCCAGTACTTTGACGAGATTTCCATGGACTCTGGAAAGTTCTGTTACGGATACGATGAGACTCTCAAGGCTCTGGATCTCGGAGCCTGTGAAACCGTCATTGTCTACGAAAACCTGGACATTCAGCGAATGACTCTCAAGAACAACGACGGCGAAGAGACCATTGTGCACATCAAGAAGGGAACCCCCACCGAGGAGTACCTGATTGACAAGGAGGGCAACGAGCTCGAGGTGGTGGACGAGATTCCTCTGCTCGAGTGGCTCGCCGAGCACTACAAGGACTTTGGCGCCCAGCTGGAGTTTGTCACAGACCGATCTTCCGAGGGAGCCCAGTTTGTGCAGGGTTTCGGTGGTATCGGAGCTCTGCTGCGGTACAAGGTCAACTTTGAGCAGCTTGTGGAGGAGTCTGACGACGAGTACTACGACGACTAAGGAGACTGAGGTGCATCACAAAAATGTTACGTAACAAAATTATAGTGGAGAGACGCTGGACGAACGACGGGTCTTTCCGATTATAGATTATGGATGGGTTATTATTAGGCGATATAGTTGATAGTGCCTTGCCACATCACTGGAAAATTAATATGGTGATAATAAGAGAATTGTAGAGACGAGATGAGTACAAGTAGATGGGTGTAAGCATGTACAGTGGAATAGAACAGTGACAGTACCGGCACCCTATAGGTGCTGATACAGGTTCTTGTAGGCAACTTTTTCTCCTCCGTACTGGTATTTAATGAGTGGTATTTGCTCAGCCTGTTGTTATACGGGTAGCTCATCTCTTGAGTGAATGAGTGCTAATAGTATGATTACCGGTACCGGTACTGGTACTGGCTGCTATAAGGCTGATTACTTATGCCAGTACCGGTACCTATAGCTTGCTCACCTACAACATGTCTTTCATATGCAAATTGACTATAGCTAATATACATCCTCCTCAGTCTAGTTTTCGTTAGTTTTCTGCTTTTTGGCAACGGGAGTGGTGATCTCAGGTTTAACTGGGTTCACCATCGGCTTGGCCAACGGACTGGGCGGAATGTTGGTCGACTTGGGGTGCATGGGAAGACGGGGTTTGGCAATAGGAACACTTCTGTTGTGTTCCAGGGTTCGTTTGATGGAGGGACTCTGGATGTTGATATCAAAGGCCGCGTTTTGGGAAATAGGACTGCCCTTGTTGATATCAGCAGCCACACTGGCCTTGAAAAAGCCCACTGGAATAGGCGATCCACCGTCTTCCATAGCCTCTGCCGAAATGGGAATCTCGTCGTCAAAGTCTTCTGGAGAAATGGAAGGTGACTGGTTACGTCCTGCCTTGAGCTGTGGCACCAGGTTGTCCAGGTTGAGATCGTCGTCGTCAAACGAGTAGTCAATGCCCTCGCACATGGCCTCTATAGATACGGCCTTGCTACGGTTACTGGATGCGTTTGAGTTGCCATGAAGAGCAACAGTAGGTGGTGCTGGGGCAGCTGGAGCCGGAGCAGCAGCCGGAGCAGGAGGTTGATGATGCGTAGTAGTTGAAGAAGTAGTGGAGGGGAATGCAGTGCCGTTTCCAGCGGTGACCTGCTCCTGCTTGATGTCTCGCTTGATGACAAACTCGGGCTTTCGGATGAGATTGTTCTCGTCAAAAGTGTACTTTGCAGACCGCACTGTCTTGAGCTTGCTCAGGTAGTCAGAGTCATACAGACAGTTGCCCAGAGAGGGTCCAAACTGCCGCATGGCTCGTTTGCATGCATCTGTCACGGCCTCCTTTCGCGACTTGTTGAGCGCCATATCTCTCTTGGGGCAGTTTTCCACGTTTCCAGAGCCTGTATCTTCCCGGTAAGTTCCGTCCTTGAGATGAACTCGTACAATGGCGTAGACACCTACATCCCATCGTTTCGTTTCAGGATTCTGATCACAGTAATCCACCTCCAGTTTCATAATCTGAGATCTCCAGCCGTTAAAACCGAAAATCTCATTGGCCAGATTGAACACCTTCCAGCCCTCCAGATAGTGCACACTTCTTCCTCCTGGACTAGGTCGCTTGGAGACAAATTCCGGACCCAGGTTGTGTTTCAACAAGTCAGACACCTGTCGTTCCTCGCTGCGCGAATAGGGAATGTTGGGGACACCATCGGAGCCCATGGTGGACGTTTTAGGCGGCTCAGGAAGAGCGTAGTGATCTCCAAACTGGGGCATTGCAAATGGTGGCGTTGCGACAAGGAGGGGTTGCGGGTGTGATGAGTGTAACGAGCGTAACGAGAAGGGTATGTTTCCTTGGATCAACTGCTGTGAACTTGTCTTCTTCTGGTCAAGTTACTTTTCAATGTGAAAGTAGGTATCCTTGCAGGTGACTCCTCTGTTGTAACGCGTCGATGTCGATGCAGGAAAAATACCTGCAATGTTATGATCAGAGTAAGCAGCTAAAAATGTAAGTGAAGGGGGGAGGACGAAACATAGGGGTGGTTGTAGACGTAGCAAAGACGAAGTAGAGAAAGAGTGAGAGTCACCACTCTGACTCCCTCAATACTCTGATTTAATTGTACTTTCGTCTTTCCTTCTAACACAGATATTATTCTCAATGTCTTGCTAACCTCTTCAAATTACAGTTTGGTGCCAACACGTCCACGCGCCAAACTTCACTCCATTACAAATCCAAGATTGCTAGAGGGGGAGTGGAACTGAACTACGATAGAAGTTGAAGAATAGTAGATATCGGTGGGAGAAAGAGTTCTTAAGTTAGTTCCAGTCAATAGTGATCATAATGAACTAACTGTATCTTTGGAATCTGTCCAGGGGTTCTCGTTCTCACCTACATCTTTCTGTTGGCTTTAGTTGGAAACTAGTTGAAGACGTTATAGTGGTAAACATCCAAGTCAGAAGGTAAGATAATAATTTGATATATAAATTCTTACCTAAGAAGAGACGAAAGTGATGATTCAAGACTTTGACGCTTCTATATGTTGTTTTAACGACTTTCTGATACAGAATGCCGATATTGGAGAGTCATGGAACAATTGTTATTCTGTCGAAAGATTAGTTGAAAAATAGTTGACTTATATGGGGCTTGCTCAACGTGAATAAACGGATCATTGTTGGATAAATATTGCTTTTGAAAACGTATTACCCACTAGAGTACCCTTCTAATTCGCTTCAAATAAATATCTCACCGGTTCTTTTCATCAATCCATATATATCTCCACCTCTACCTCATATTTACTTCCCACTCTGCATTGTTTGTTTCTGCATGTTTGGATAGCCTCTGAAAAAGATTCTGGAAGCTTGCGAGATCAGTCAAGTGAACCAAAACAACACCGCACAACTACTCCGTACTAACGAAACCGCATCGTCAATACCACAACAGCAGATTACACACACAAGCGCATCCTCTTACACACACAATCATCACACACGTCGCTCCACATGGTCAGTGTATCGCGAATGATGCCGGTGCCTAGTGCCCGGTCAGAACCCATCCCATATCACAGTCTGATGACGCTGGTGATGAAATACAGATTCGGCAACATGTACCGTCTGCTCTTCACGCTATGCTACTTGATTGGCATTGTGATTGAGGTGCTACGAAGGGTATTGGGGTCGTCGAATGATTCTTCATGGTGGTGGTGCCTGTTACCTCTACGAGCCTCATGGCTATTGTTGGGTCTACTGCCTGTAGTCATTATGAGAAAGGCAGATTTGCACATCCGAGAGCTGCCGTATCCATCTCTGGCAGCTGAGATCTGTGATCGAACGTTTTCAACCACTTTTGTCGTCACTTTTGCGGCTTACATGCTTTCGGCTACAATGTTCTTTGGATACTATACCAAGGCCATGTCGACGGAAAACTCGGCTTTTACTACCCGAGCAACCCCATTGACCCAGCCCATGCTCAATGAGAACTCTCTATACCTCATAGTCTTTCCCATTGCTCTGTCTCTGGCTCAATCGGTACTCCATATTGCCAAGGACATTGACAAGCTGGTTGTCCAGCCTGTGACTGAAGAACCTACCAGACCCATGGAGAGACTCAAGCACCAGATGGCTGATATCGTTAGAGGCGCAGGAACTTTGTCGGCAGGCTTCTCTCTGGTCGTCTACCCTATCATGTTCTACCCTAGCTTCCGAACCAAGATCTGGAACATCACCATGTCTCTTTGTGGATACTGGTACGGACTAAACAAGGCGCAGACTCCTGAAATGTACCCTGGTCTGAGATTCTCGCTTCTCATGGACACTTTTATTGCTTCAGCCATTCTGTTGCTGCTGTGGAACCTCGTCAACACCACCTTTTCCATTTACATGTCTCTGGGTCCTCTAAGAAAGGGCGAAGGAATCAGTGAATCGTCTCCCGACCGAAACGGAACTCTGGTTTCCGGTCTCAGAGACTCCAAACACGTTTACCCTCAGTCAGTGGCTTTCCAGGAACTACTTTACGTCGCTCTATTCTCTCCCCATGGTCGAGTTCAGATTTTCGAAGATCTCAACAGAGACCAGAGCATGTGGGTTGAGATCTATGCTGAATGCAAGAAACAGATTGTTGCAGTCACTGAAGCTGCCAACTCGTCCATTGGAAAGGTCAAGTCCAAACCCAAGCCCAACCCCTTTGACTACAAGGGCAAGCAGCAGGCTGACCTGGTATCCACAGCTCGTCCCGAGGCACCTCAAATTCTCATTCGAAAGGACAATATCTTCAAAAACCCCAAACCCGATTACCCCAAGGTGGTCCAGGTGTTCCAGGACAAGGAGGCAGTCACTTCCAACCAGTTTGCTGAGTCCGTATCCGAGCTTTTCAAGACTTTTACTGAGCTGTTGGGCGGCTACCAGAACCAGATGATTCAGCTTCTCAGACTACCTGTGGGAGCTCCCTTCAGACAGACAATTCAGAGACGATGCAAGAAGATTGTGCCTGAACCATTACTCACCTGTAATGCCATCATGGCTCTGTCGTTCCTCGTCTTCCATTCTATTGATGAAGACCGATACGGCAGTGTTCAGCGAACCATTCCCGAGATTCTCGATACTCTATGCCAGTCTATGATTTCTCTGGACGAGCTGCTTCGAAAGCCTCCTGTGAGCTGGACCGACGTCAAGTTCAACCCTGACGATATCGATGAGGAAATGTCCGACATTGTCTTCATTCGGTCTTCAGCACAAACTGCATTTTCTCGAATCGTGTTCCGGTTCGAGCAGTGGATCGAGGGCATGGACCTCACTCCTTTGGTCCAGCGAGAGATTCGAAAGTTGTACAGTTAGATAGAAGAGGAGGAGTGCTTGATGAGGGAAGAACAGAGACTGTTTGAATAGGTCAAACATTCATGACTTTAGTCACAATTAATGCAGTAAATGACACGATGATTCAAGAATACAGGTAGCATTAAAAGCTCATTGAAGTCTTTCAGGTTGTAGCATAAAACAGGAACGAAACAGTTCTTCAATCGGTGAAATTTCGACAGTCAATATAGTATGTGGAGTACTTGTACCAGTGCTCTACTTAAAACGTGCGGCTGCAGTGCCAAGGGTTGGGATAATATAACTGTCAATGGGGTTCATAACAACACGTTACCAACCACATTGTCACGTAGAATACAAATATATAATACCATGGTGTCACCTCGCCTTACCGCATTAGTCGCCCTCTTTTATACCGGGCATGCAGGTGGATCGTGTCGTGCATGCTACACCTCATAGAAACTCCTGATGCCAATAAAGTTGGCTCACTACACCACGTCATCTCATCACCATGAACGCGCTATCGGGGTTCATTCGGGACTCCCAGCCCAAAACGCAGTCCGCGGACAATGCCATTCCGACGCTCTGCGACCGGCTCACGCATGCCACTCTTTTGGAGGACCGACGTTCCGCAGTTCTGGCTCTCAAGGGTCTCTCCAAGGAGTACCGAGAGGCTGTTGCTGCTGGAGGAATGAGAGGCCTTATTTCGGCTCTTACCAAAGACAATGATGACGACGAAACTGTTCGGGCGTCATTGGAAACCCTGCTCATTCTGTTTCTGGGGAATGAGTCAGATGATAGATCCACCCGTGGATCATTGACTAGAAGAGGTCTCAAGTACATTTCGCCTCTGTTGCGAGACACCTCTTCCATAGACTTTATTGCTCTCTGGCTTACAGATGAGTTTAGTCAAGTGAGTATAAGAGGGTATAAGAGGGTATAGGAGGGTATAGGAGGGTCTAGGAAGGGTACATTTCACTCAGATCAATGGACAATGGACTAACATAGAACAAGGAGAACTTTGCGACTCTGATTGGCTTATTGTCAAGCCATGATACATACATTCGACTCTACACGCTCAAATTGATTGCAGCAGTGGTTCAGAACCGGTCTGAACGAGTCCAGGAATGCATTCTCGAGGTCCCTGACGGTCTCATGAACCTGGTGGCTGGTTTGGACGACCCTACTGAGTTTGTTAGAAGCGAATGTATCATTGTTCTTTCGTCTCTGGTACTTGGAAACGCTGATGTTCAGAAACTCGTTGTTTTCGAGAATGCTTTCCATAGACTGTTTTCCATTGTGGACGACGAGGGAGGTTTGCAGGGTGGATACGTGGTTGGAGACTGTCTGACTTTGCTTACTCATCTGCTCAGATACAACGTGTCCAACCAGGTAGCGTTCCGGGAAACTTCCTGTGTTGCCCGTTTGGCCCAGCTGCTGGAATTGCCTCCGGATATGGAGTGGAACGAGCAAACTACTCGAAACTGCACTCTAGCTCTGGAGACCTGTTCCCTGTTTGTTCCTGAGCACGGTAGCGTGACTCGAGCCAACCAGGATGCTTTCCTCAAGGCTGGTGTTCTCTTTTCCATTCTGAGACTCGCATTTGGAGCCAACTCTTCCACTCCCATTCGATCTTTTGCACTCATCACCTCAGGAAACCTGCTTCGAGGTAACCATGCTATTCAGGCAGATTTCGCTGCAGTCGATGTTCCCTATGTGGACGTTTCCCAGCCTCCTGCTGTGCGTGTACCTGTAGTTATGCCTGTCATTCTTGCTCTGCTCAAATGGACTCTGTCTACTCAGAGTGTGCATTTCTTTGATCTGCGAGTCGGAGCAGCATACTGTCTCCAGGCTTACTTCCAGGGTAACCACCATGCCAAGCTGGAGTTCATCAAGCAGCAGATTGATGCCTACAATCGACGAAACAAGAGTGGTTACGAGGAGCAAAAGAAGAATGGAACAAAGGAGGAGGAGGGTGAAGAGGACAACAAGGAGGAAAAAGATACAGCACAGCACGAGTCTGATTACTCCCAGTATGACTCCGTGTCTGATAACATCATCGAGGCTCTTGTCAACTACGATCCTGATATCAAGTTGAACCCCTACAGACCGTGGTTCGCAGCAGTGCTGCTTCTTCATATCATTATCGACTGCCATGAGGCTCAGGTCGAGCTGCAGAATGTTGTTGTTGGAGACGAGGACATTGGGGAGGATCCAGTAAGCTTCATTCAGGCCATTGCTGGTGTCATGGTGACTTGTCTACCTCTCCAGGAGCCTCGAATTATGTTTGGATACGCCATGCTGCTCATTACAATCTTGTACGAGAACGTGGGAGCTGTTTCCGACTTCTTGGGTGAGTCTTCCAGTGTGGAAGCTCTTTTGGCAGTTGTCAGCAGATCGCAATGCACCCCTCTGGTGGAGTCCATGTGCTGTTTGATTCTCGGAACCTGTTATGAGTTTTCTGATGTTGACTCTGCCATGAGTCGAGCAGAACTCTACTCCTTACTGCGGGGTTCTCTTGGTGCTGATCAGTATCTTCTCAAGACCAAGCGACTCAAGGATAGCTCCTACTTCAAGGACTTTGACTCTGAAGATATTCTCAATGCCGAGAAGGACGATGTGGCTGGTCTACCCAAGGTCTTTTTTGACGAAATCTTTGTGGAGCTTGTCAAGGAGAACTTTACCCGTCTTTCTAGAGCTCTGCTGAAGGATCCTAGTTACTCTGCTGGCGGAAAGATCTCCTATGAGCTTGTTCAGAGTCTCGAAGATAATGTCAAGTCTCTCACTGATGAGCTTGAGGAGGTTTCTACAGCTCTTTCCGAGACCAAGACTTCTACTACTGCTGAAATCAAGGACCTCAAGGCTACCCGTGACGAATTGGAGCGAGATCTCGAGGAAACTGGTACTCGTCTTAAGGAGGCTCGTGGAGCTCTGGAGTCTCTTGAGGGCAAGTTCCACTCCAAGGTTGCAGCTGAGAAACAACTGCAGTCTTCTCTGGAGGCTGAGAGAAAGAGTGGCACCGGTCTCCAGACTGAGCTTGCTGACCTCAAGAGAAAGATGCAGACTCTGACTCAGCAAAAGACACAGCTTACCACCCAGGTTGAGAGTCTGACTGCGGCCAAGGATAAGGCTGAGTCCGGTATCAACAAGATGAGCAAGGAGCTGTTCCAGCTGACTCGTGAGCGTGATGGTTCCGATAAGGAGAAGAAGGGTCTTCAGAAGGAACTCGCGGAGCTCAAAAAGCAAGACTCTAGTCGGCGAACTGAGCTAACTGCACTTTCTGCCAACCTCAAGCAAGTTACATCTGTTAGAAGTGATCTTGAAAACAGACTCAGGGGTCTTCAGAGCGAGCACTCCGAGACAGAGTCTCTCAAGGACAAGTTGATTGAGAAGCTGAAGAGTGCTGCTGCTCAGCTTGAAGACCACAAGTCTCGAGGAGCTAGTCTTGAGGGTCAGATCAGAGAGCTCCAGGGCTCTCATGAGGCTCTCCAGCATAACCATGGTGAGCTACAAAAGTCTCATGAGCAGCTGTCGTCTGTCAAGGAGGACTACGAGAGTCTCTCTTCTGAACTGTCGTCTCTCAAGGGCAAGCTTGCAGAGGTTGAGAAGGAGAGCTCCGAAAGGGCCGACAAGGTGTCTGAGCTCCAAAAGTCGCTCTCTGACGCCGAGGCACAGCACAAGTCTGTTGCTGCAGAGCAAGAGAAGGTGTCCAGCCAGATTGCTACTCATGAGGATACTATCAAGAGTCTCAAGGAGGAGCTCTCTGAGAAGACTGCCGAGCTTGAGAAGCTCAAGTCCGAACTTGCCTCTAAGGAGAAGGACCTGACTTCCAAGACTGAGGAGGTGACTACCAAAGATTCTGAGATCAAGAAACTCGAGTCTGATCTCGAATCTGCCAACGCCAAGCTTGCTTCTACTACCACTGAGGTCGAGACTCTGACTGCTGAGCTCAAGACTGCAAAGTCTGGTGTTTCAGACAGTGAAAGCAAGATCAAGGCCGTTGAAGCTGAGCTTGCCGATCAGAAGACCAAGGTTGAGAAGCTGACCGCTGAGCTGGCTGAGAAGTCTTCGAGTGTCGAGTCTGGGGCTGCTGAGCTTGCTGAGAAGGTCACTTTGGTGGAGTCCCTGACAACTAAACTTGAGTCCAAGGACAAGGAGTTGGCCGACAAGGAGAATGAGTTGGCTAAGAAGACGGAAGAGTTGACTGAGAAGGAGAAGGAGTTGGAGACTAAGGCTTCTGAGCTGGAGACCAAGACCAAGGATCTTGCTGCAAAGAGTGACGAGGTGGAGACCCACTCTTCCAAGGTCCAGGAGCTGGAGAAGTCCTCTGCTGCTTTGGAAAAGAAGCAGACTACCCTCAAGGCTATGGCTGATAAGTTGACCAAGGATCTTGCTGAGAAGACGTCTGAGCTTGCGGCTGCAAAGTCCGAGCTCGAATCCTCCAATTCTTCTTCCAAGGATGAAGTTGATGCTTTGACCAAGAAGCTCAGCGATGCCACTGCCGAGGCTGAGGAGCTGAAGAAGTCTTCTCAGGCTGCCGAGACCGAGGCCTCTTCCAAGGTGTCTGCTCTTGAAGCCAAGTTGACCAAGGCCACCGAGTCCAGCAAGGCTGAGCTCGACAAGGTGAACAAGTTGCTCACTTCTTTCAAGGACAAGCTCAAGACGAGCAAGGATGATCACTCTGCTGAGGTGTCCAAGCTTACCGAGGAGGTTCGAGAAAGCACCCAAAAGGCTGAGAACCTGGAGCACGACATTACTTCTCTCAAGGAGGATCTTGCCCAGGCTGAGAAGGAGCGTGATGATCTTCGAACCGAGCTGGATACTAGCATCAAGGAGATGGAGAATGAACGAACGTCGCTGACCAAGGACGCCGACTCCGCCACCAAGGAGCTCACCAGCAAGGTCTCCATGCTTCAGACCAAGCTTGACGAGCTCACTGCCTCGCACAAGAAGACTCTTGGTGACTCTGAAACCGAAGCCAAGAGTCTCAAGAAGGAGATCAAGGCTGCCAAGGCCGAGATCAAGGCTCTGGAAGAGGTCAAGGTCAAGTACGAGACCGGCCAGACGGAGATCAAGGGCCTCGAGAAGCAGGTGTCCGAGTTGACCGAGACTCTTGAAACCAAAAACTCTGAGGCTGAGGCTACCAAGACTGCACTGGAGGAAAAACTCGAGGAGGCATCTTCTGAGAAGTCAAAGCTCGAAACTAAGGTAACTGAGCTGGAGAGTAAAATGACCGATGACCAAGGCAAACATGGCAAGGCTACTTCTGAACTCGAGGCGTCGGTCAAGACCCTCAAGGGAGAGATTTCCACTCATAAGGCTACCATTGACGAGCTGAAGAAGGGTGCCGACTCTGCTAGCTCCGAAAAGACTGAGCTTGAGTCCAAGGTGTCTGATCTGGAGACTCAGCTTGCTGACACCACCAAGGAGCTCGACAGTGTCAAGTCCACTCATGCCGATGGCTCCAAAAAGCAGGCTACTGAGCTGACCGAGCTTAAGACCAAGTTGGAGGAGGCAACAGCAGGAAAGACCAAGCTGGAGACTGAGCTCAAGACTGCTGCTGCCAAGTTGAAGGAAGAGGAGGCTGCCAAGACCAAGTTGACTTCTTCGTTGGAGGAAAAGACTAAGGAGTCTACCGATCTCGAGGCTCAGATCAAGGCCTCTCAGTCCAAGCATGAGGAGGAAGTTGCTGCTTTGGAGAAGGAAATCAAGAGTCTCAAGGAAGAGCAGACGTCGAGCGCTTCTTCTGCTGGCGAGTTTAGTAGTAAGATTGAGAAGCTTGAGGAGGAGCTCAAGAAGAAGGAGGATGAGCTCAAGTCCAAGACTTCAGAGTGTGAGAGTGCATCTACTGAGCTCAAGTCTACAACCGAAAAACTTGAGTCAACGTCCAAGGATCTCAAGACCAAGACTTCTGAACTTGAGTCCAAGTCCAGTGAGCTCAAGACTCAGACCACCGAGTTGGAATCCAAGACTACAGAGCTCAAGACCGCGTCTGACAAGCAGACTTCTACAGAAAAGGCTCTTGCCGAGCTCCAGAACAAATACGACGAGTTACTGAAGTCTAGCAAGGCCAAGTCTGCAGCCACCAAGGATATGGTGCCAAAGTCTGAGTACGAGGAGCTGATGCTGATGATTACCGATCTGGATGAAAAGGTGGAAAAATACAAGGAGAAGCTGGAGGAGCATGGAGTGGAGGTGTCTGACGACGACGATGACGACGATGACGACGACGACGATGAGGATGAGGAATAGTTACATATTAATTGACTAATGTTAATGAAGCATATATGGTGTTTGTAGTATGGGAGGGTATGAGTTAACAGGGGCGTTTTGATTATGGAGAAGTATAATCGACATCAGGCAGCGTAATGTTCATCTTCTTACTGTGTAGACTGTGGAATGATTGGTAATGTATGTTTTAGGTATACTCTTACTATTTTTCTTTTCACTTTCACCAATGGCTTACTCAATTCCGTTATTCCCTTGTCGATAATATTAATCAATTAAATCTATAGTACTGCGATTACTGAGTGCGAGAAGCAAAACTGGGATCCCGAACCTCCACATATCTAAATCGAGGGTCATCCGTAGCACTGTTCTTGACCACCGTGGGCGAGATGAGAATGGCTTGGGCCTTTTGTTTCAGACTACCAAGAACTCTGACCAGGTTCTTCTGGGCCGTGACTCGAGTGGCATCGTCCATGAACACCTCATACTCATCCAGACAGATGATGGGGGCATCGACCATTCGCCACAATGCAGACATGAGCGCAGACTGCAGGAAAGAGTGTTCTCCTCCCGAGGTTGTGGCGACATCTCGAGCTCCTCCCTTGGACGAGTTTTTGGAGTTGGAAAACAGCTTGTAGTTTTTGACATCCAGCTTTCTGTTCTCCAAATCAAAGACAATGTCTGCCGAAGCTGCCTTGGACGTTAGAATGTTGCTGAAATGGTGGCTTATTTGCACCATACCAATCTGGAGCGCCTGGCCCTTGGTAAAGACACGGTCAGTAGCAGTCTCCTTGAGGGCCTCCACGTCCTTCTTCTGTACGTCGTAGACTTCCCTGGCTTGCTGATAGGCTTCCTTGGCCGCCTCGAACTCGGCATAGACAGTTCTGTAGTCTCGCAGGTTTCGATCCTTTGCAGCCTTGATCCGGCTCTCAAACTCCTCCACACGGCTTGTAACGTAGGCAAAGCCGTTATCAAGATCGACCCCTTCATCGAGGTGGACATGTTCTGGGGACAGCGCCTGAGCAGCCACGTGCTTGTCATCGATGAGCTTCCGGAAATCTCGCAGCTCAGCCTCCTTCTCTTCGAGCTTCTTCTGGGCCAATGTAAGCTTCTGTTCCGTGGTAGTGACGAGATCCTGTAGAGCAGAGAATTGAAGTTGAACCTCGCTATAAGCGTCTTTCTGCTGTTGCTGTCTCATGCCTAGCTCTCGAAGTAGGGCCATGTTCTGTTCTACAGCGGCGGCAATCTCTCGCGAGTCCCGCTCGCAGTCCGCCAGAGCGTTACGAGTCACCGCCAACTGCTGCTCACTGTTCTCCAACTCCTGGGTCTTGGCTTCAATGGCCTGGTCAGTTTCATCTGTGCTAGGAGCATCTGGAAGAGCTTCTCTGTCAGCTATAGCCCGAGCATGATCTTTTCGTAGTCTCAGGAGTCTCTCCCGCCGACTTATCAGCTCGCTCTCAGAAGCTCTGAAGTCTCGAAGAGCCTCGTTCGCCTCGTCCGTAAGACGTCTATGTTCTTGTCTCAGCGGCTCCAACGCCCGTTGGCACTCAGCCAATCGTCTCTTACCCTCAGCAACGTCCTCTGCACTGACGGTCGCCTTTCCTATTCGCAGAGTACCATTGTGGACCAGGTCGGTATTCGAACTCTGGGAACCTCTCTGCGAGACCGTGACCAGAAATTTCTTCGAGGGATGAACAGCAACAGCAGTCTCCAGATTCTGGGTACCCTGCTTGAGGATTTTGGTGGCTTCCTCATGAGAGTTGGTGAGCGCAGTACTGTGGACCGCTGCCCAATCGACCAGCGCCTGAGTAATACGGGGCTCGGAAATATCGAGACACCGCAAGATGGTCTTATACTGGGGAGGAGGTGAGATGCGGTCCACGTCGAAATTGTCGGGCGTGATGCAGAAGATTGTAGGGCAGGAATCTCGGGGAAGAATTCTTCGCAGCAGCTGCTCATCATCACGAGTAGCAACAATGTATGCCGTGACCATGTTTTTGAGGTTGCTATGACTGTTGATGAGTTTCACTTGGTCCTCAGTAGTTCCAGGCTTGATCTTGATGTACTGTCCGACAGGACCAAGTGGTGGCTGTCGAAACTTGTGTTTGTTGGACTGAATGATTCTGTCAAACTCAAGAAATTTGCTACCGTATGCAGCAATGGGGTTACCCTTGTCTCTGGCCATTGCCTCCAGCCGGCTCACCTCCTCTTCCACATCTCGTTTTTGACGGCTCTTTTCGTTTTTCTGCGATTCTACATCCTCAGTTCTCGATCTTGCCTCCCTCCACAGTCGATTCTTTTGCTCCACCGTGGGCTTGAACGCTTCATTCTCTGCCTCAGCAGTCTCGACCTTGAGGTTGCACTCTCGGACTCTCGCATCCAGACGGTCTCGTTCAGCTTCAGAGTCGGGCTGGTCACGCTCTGATCGAAGCTTGTCAATGCTCTCGTTGAGTTTTCTGATTTGGTCTTCGAGCTCTTCCACGTCTCTTTCTGAGGCCCGCTGCTGCTTACGAATATCGAGTTGAGATCGTTCGTTCATGGCCTTCTCTTTGGTGGCTTGGCCGTACTGTATCTCAAGCTCAGGATCGCCGTTTTTGCTTTCGTCCAGCGTGACTCGGTACTCCTCCAGTTCGGTCCGCCGTTTCTTAACCACGTCTTCCAGCTGCTTACACCGATCTTCTAGCCTCGTGGTCATGTGGAGAGTGGAGTTGAGGTTTCGCTGGACAACAGAGTACTCCAGCCACTTGAACATGGCTTGGTACCGCTGCAGATTGTCGTACAGCTCCTTGGTATGGGCCGTGAGCTCGCATTCGGCCTTGAGCTTGTCTCGAATTTCCTTTTTGGCTAAGGTGGTCTGCTTCAAGGATGATTCGAGACACTGGCTCTGCTGGATGATTTCGCTCTGCATTTTGGCCAGATCGCGTTCCAGGTTTTCAAAACCGGATCCATTGTAGAAGAAATCAAACAGACTCTTGGGGTCTCCTCTTTTTTTCGCGTTTTCCTGGGTCTGGATCACCAGCCGGTTGTCAAACTGGTACGAAAAGTGCTTCATGATCTGCAACAGCACGTCCATCTTGTCGGAAATGACCTCCTTTTTCTCCGACATGATTCGCAGCTTTCGAGCCTTTTCGAAAATCTCTCGCTCGACAATAATCACGTCGCCATAAGTCTCAGGCTCAAAGGGAGCCATGCTATAACCTCTGTCTCCCCCTTCACTGAGATCCAGGTCCTCGTCGGCCACTTTATTGTTGATTTTGACAATAATCTTGGCCGACTTTGCCTTCTTATCACCTCCCAGATTTCGTCGTAGAGCAGATCCCGTTCCTCGCTCTCCCTTCATCTTTCGGTCCGTGGAAAAGACCTGGATCAACGCCGTGAGAATGGCAGACTTTCCGTGTCCATTCTGACCAGAAACAAACGTGATTCCGGGCCCAACCTCAATCTTGAGGTTCTTATGGCACATGAAGTTGATGCACTCCACGGACCGAATGAAGCCTGGATGGTGGTGCTTGTAGGGGTCATCGCCACCTCGCGTGTTCTGGCGCTTGTTGGGCCGTGGCGAGCCGTCGTCACTCGTGTCTTCGTCTCGGGCTCGGCTCATTAGGGGCTCCTTCTTGTAGTGTGTGTGTGTGTGTGGTGTGGAGTGTGGACTTTATCTGAATAGAAACGACAACCAAACTGGGCGACGCGTCAAATTAAATTTGGCAGGAGAAAGTGGCGTCTGAAAGGTGGAGTCAAGAAACGTGTGTGCAAGTGAAGTAATTGGGGGTAAAGAGTACGTTCAAAAGGGAATTCCAGAAGTGTCTGTTTGCTCTAGAAATTTTTATATATAATACCTGATTCAATTTCATATCTATCTTATCTTCTATTGAACGTGAAACACGTTGACGAGGAACGATACACGCCAACTTAGTTTTTTTCATTCACGAATGCAGAATTTGCATCTTTTCAAGGTGGCTGGGTGGGTCATAATCTGTAGCAAACTTGACGGTGGAAATGGACCCTATCTTCCCCAATTGTAATCTGCACTTTTTTCTCCTTTTTTCTGTCCGAAACCATTCTATTAAACAAACGATAGAGCCTCAACCAACCTAGACTCTTGCTTAGACGCGTGGGTGAGGCTGTTATTCACTGTAGGGTAAATTCAGGGTCTCAGCATGAAGATCTCCACATGAGGGAACATATGAGAGTAAGGAGCTATCAGGTCTCAAAAGAGAAAAATTAAGACGAAGGTCTTTGGTATGGCTGTTTGAACGGTCCACAAGTGCCGTAAGTAGATACATTTTATGAAGTACTGCCATCATCTATTGTTCTGGACTCAGTGCTAATAGTTAGACTCATCGAGCTAATAACCAGTAGATGGATAGAAGAGCTGTCTAAGACTCGACATCGAGACCGAAGTGAATCATAATGTGTTAGAATAAAGCTAATGGTGTTCAATTGGTACTTAGAAGATATCTAGTGACTCTACAGTTGTTCATCTACATGTGCAATTGTCTTCTTGTATCGTACCTGGCACTCGTGGTTTTCCTCAGGAACAGTAGACAATAATAGGGCTGAGTGGTCTCCACAGGTGGAGCGTAAGAAAATGTCAGTACTTACGCTCTACAGCAACGAAAAAACCATCATTACAGTATGTACTTGCATGTGATCATGTGCTGCTTTTCGGAGTATCAAACACCTCAATATTGGCCTTTTGGGCCTCCCTATTGTCCCCCTTCAATTCAACTAAAGTTCCAACCATCCCTCAACTAAGCTATTGTCCCTGTTCTCAACTACAGTGTCAACACACCGTTAGACCCCTCCAGGAACGTCACATCACACGACACTAATGAGTATTTACAACTGTCCTTTTACGGCGATCTTCGATCAGATCTAGACTGACACACGATTCGGGTGACCAGCCACGCAGGGATAACGTCTTCTCTTGCGTCGACGATAGTTTGGTATACACTTCCGATCCGGCGGCATGACGCAGGTGTCACAGGCACATTACTTCTGTCCGGTCGAACCTAAGGGCTCTTGAGGTCCATTGCGCGTCCTATTAACAGCAAATTAGAGCAATGTCTGAGATGGGCATCGCGAAGATGGGGTGGTTTGTTCCTGAGCGGTGGTGAGTGAGCCCACGATGTAGTGATACTCCTTTGGTTCCTTCAATAAAGTGTACCAAGATCATATATCATAGACTGAAACGAATATGTAACATAGAGTGACTAAATATGGCTATGAACAACCACCAAAATCGCCGGAAAAGCGTCTCCATGGTGTGACAGCTTGCATCCAACTAATGTCGCCATGAATAGCTCTTTCTGAGACACTAATTAGTGAGTCAATGGACGCACATTGAAGAACTTGAAACTCCCAAGTATAGAACAGAACATCCTTGTATTGGAGAGCTCTCAAAATAAGTCGTACATCCAAACTCCGATAAAACATGAATAACGAGAAAATAAGAGTAATCACTCCCTGCCCATCTCATCTCGATCATCTCCGCTCCGATTAAATTCGATAGACTCGTTGAAATGGCGCCCTTTTCCGCGTGACAGAGCTGCGTCGGGCTAGTTACGCGTGTTAAAGTTGCAATTAAGACCCAATCGGGTAACATCATATCATCAAATTGGCTGGCTTGGGTGCCAATAGGGTTTCGGGTGGCTAGCATATGTACACTTGACCTATTGCCCTTGAGTTGCGAAGGGCAAGTGCGAACCAGCCCTCCTGCGCCCAGATCAGCTGTGGGATGGTTTCAGAATGCCTATTTTCGGTTCCCCCGGGAAACGTTTATCTGCCTCGAAGCTGTGGCTGTATCACATGGGTTTCTGTAATATTTTGTAATATTTTCCCACAAGTTATTTTTAGACGGCGCTAAAGTAGCAGGTAAATGAAGACAAGTCTATAAGCCTCGCAACCACCCTAGCTCTCAACAGGGCGTAGCACAGGGCGTAGCACACCAACGGACACAGCCTCGGGGACACTCTGGAGGGGCTATTAGTCGCGTATCCCGATTAGGAAACATAATTGCCATCAAATCTTTTCGCTTTCCACGTGCATGGCTGCCGCAAACGTCAGAGACGGGGTGCCTCTGAAAGGTGTCTATAGGACTTTAGAGACTAAGGTCCTAGACGAAGAAGACGTGAGAGAATAATTGAATTGAGTCAGTAAGCGTGTTTGTTTTCGTGGATGGTTCATTGTCTAGTCAATTGACCTTGCCCCGACACCTAATGTCTTTCTTGTGTGAGATTGTTTCATCATGTCTCAATCTATGTCTTCGGATACTCATGGATGACCCCATTTTCTGTGGCAGATTTGTCTCCCATGGCTCTTAGTTTGAAGCGGATTAGTGGAAAAGAAAAAAGTGTAATGTGAGAAAAACGAAAAAAGAGCGTGAAAAGAGAGAGAGAGAGAGAGAAGGAGAAGAAGCACACCACACTGTACACCTCAAACCGTACAGTGCTGCCCCTTTGGTTAGCCAGCCCCGTTTGCTTTAGTAGATGTGGAATTGCCAGTGTAACGGCTTCAACGACCTCTGTATATCGGTTTATACACCTCACACTTTCGTTCTCTACTCTGGTATTATGGTGGGTGTGGCTTTTCATGTTTCCCAACAGGCCCTCAGTTGGGCCTGTTTGGGACGAGGGCAGACTTTTTTGCGCTTTTCAAACTTCGCTCTGCTCCCCCGCCTAGTCTTTGTCTGGTCCTATTTTAAGAAAAGCGTAAAACCGTGTAGCGCAATAACCGTGCATGGCATGACAGATGGGCTCCCTAAGATGGAGAGAGAGTGAGAAAAGTGGTGACAATGGCCCTGTAATAGCTTGGTTATATAAAGCCCTCGTAGCCCCAATCCAACCCGTTAAGCCCAAAGCCTCAAAACACCGGACTCGAAAACCAAACGGAACACTATCCACACAGACACTCACCAAATGAAGTTCTTCTCTGTCATCCCTCTTCTGGCCGCTGCCATCGTCGCTGCTCAGGACAACGCCTTCGCTCAGCCCCAGCCTGGCGATGAGCTCCGAGCCGGAGAGCCCTTCGTCATCCGATGGAACGCCACCTCCGACGGCCAGGTTGCTCTTGTTCTGCTCCAGGGCAAGTCCGACAACCTGTCCCCCATTCTGACCATCTCTGAGGGTCTTGAGAACCGAGGAGCCGTCCGATGGCTCGTGCCTTCCGACCTCCCCGACGGAGATAACTACGCCCTGCGAATCAACCCCGTGGGCAAGGCCGACGACATTAACTACACTGGACAGTTCAAGATCACCGGCGGCAAGGCTGAGAACAACACCTCTTCTGAGGGTGCTGCTGAGGCCACTTCTTCTGCCAACACCACCTCTTCTGCTTCTGCTTCTGCTGCTGTCCCCGTCTCTTCCGGAGCTAACTCCTCCACCACCGTTCCCGTTGCTTCTACTGTTGCCAACACCACCACCGAGGTTTCCTCCACCGAGTCCGAGTCCGCCACTTCTTCCTCTGCTGCTGCCGTCACCACCAACATTGTTGGCGGTGGTGTCTCCAACGGCACTGGAACCAACGGCTCTGTCCCCAACACTCGATCTTCCGGATCTGCGTCCGTTACCACTCTGTCCACCTCTGGACGACCTTCTGGTTCCGCTTCTCGATCCTCTGGATCCGCCGTCGCCTCTGCCACTGGATCCGCTGGAGCTTCTGCTTCGCGAGCTCCCACCAACGGCGGTGTCGTCAACGCCCAGAACCTGGGTCTTGTCGGTGTCGCTGCTGGTATCGCTGCCCTGATGATGTAAGCCTGACGCTGTCTAACCACACTTTCCAAAGCTATTTATTCTCGGTTTTCAGCTTCTATCATTTAATTCACCTTTCCTTCCTTTTGGAAGGCACCCACACCCCAAATATTTTGAGGTTTCTTCAGTTCTACAACTGCATAAAAAACAGGACTTTCCATAGTGTATATAATTTAATTACGATTTAATGAACGAACCCTTTTGAAGGAAGTACAAGTATGACAGAGTCCTCTCTTCCAGAGTCCTCCAGTGTCCTCTATTTCTCTAGCATTCCTCCAGTATTCAAGTAACCCTCCACAAACACCTCCCCACGCCGCTTGCTTCAAACGCATTGCTTTTTCCGCCTCCTATTTCCCTCTCCTATTCTCAACACATGTGCATACATTATACACATCTTCTCGTTTGTCCAGAGCTCGCTAAGAGCCTCACTTTCATTAAGATTAAGGAGTCGGACTCCTCCCCCCTATTGACTCCACGGAAGAGACCCATGTTTTCAAGGACATGTCAAGTCTGAAACACCAGCTAAAAAGTAACAGCCTCTAGACCCGAAAACACACATTCCACATGACCTAAAGACCATATCCGTCCAAGCACATACATCTAAAGCCCAGAAAACGGCGGAGATGACATCAGTCAATCAGCTTAGCGTCTGAGACGTCGCAAGCGGTCACCAAGCGTCTACATTCCAGACAAAAGCCTATCTGGCGCACTTTGGCCGCAGTGCGTATCCGGGATCGTATCGGAAGTGCAGAAATCGGAATTGCAGAGTTCCATGACGCCGTTGTTTGGTCAAAATGTCTCACAGTCATTTGAGGGGAGTTTTGAGGGGAGTGTTTGGATCCACATTTTAGGGCCGATGTTTGGTCTCCACATTCTCGTGTATACTCTATATTGTAGTCCTGTTCTTAATACTAATTATAAGAAGTAAGCAATTCATTAACGTCCACACCAAAAGGAGCGACAAAGAAGACTCGATAATAAAATGCGCCTTTGCAGGTTTGTTTTGATGGATGCGCAACCAGACAAGGACTCACGCTGCTTCGTATTATTGCTTTGCGCTCCAGCTGCACCGTCTATTGAATACAAGTACCCCATGAACCATGTCCGTATACAAACAAACGTTGCCACTGGCGCGCGTTGTACGCGACAAAGCCAAACGCTAGTCTAATACAAAGAGCGTTGAGAATGGAGATCTGGATACGCCACAACTGGTACGATATGGCTGCGCCTGGTTTACGAAATTAATAATATTGTCTATACGTCCAGAAGACGAGTGTTGTGCCAAGGGTGTTTTGTTGACACATGCAAGTCAGGGTCAAATACAGACACTTGTCTGAGAACCTAGCCTCCACTGGCTTAAAGAGAGCCAATGTTGTCAAACGTCCACCCTTGCACACTTCAGAACTGCTGTCTCAATGTTATTATCCAAGAGAGAAGATCTTGCTGGTTATTTGAGCCGCGTCATGCACCGATTAATAACCTGCATTATGAACGCCTCCTCACAGGTAAGAAAAAGTTGTAGTTGGGAAGGATCTTCTCTCACTGGTAACCACTTGAGACAACAGCCTCGATTACAGTTAATGCCGATCATTGCTGGGGTTATCAAGGAAGACAGGCTTCAGGACCTGGTCGTCAAACTCCTTGAACCACTGGCCAGGATTGTCCACCGTGCGCGTAAGAATGTTAGATAGAGATGTAGACGAAGCCCGGGCCTGATCCTGCTGGCTGGGATGCATGGGTG
This sequence comes from Yarrowia porcina, assembly GCA_900519025.1. Lineage (NCBI taxonomy): Eukaryota > Fungi > Ascomycota > Dipodascomycetes > Dipodascales > Yarrowia > Yarrowia porcina. The sequence goes on along the minus strand of ULGT01000014.1, from coordinate 408,179 downwards.
GGAGGCCATCATCATCACCAGATGCAAACTCACTGTCGTCATCGTGGTAAGAAGTGCTTCGTCGCATTCTTCCAGCGGGCATGGAGGTGTTGTTGTTGCTGAGAGGAATGGCGGCTGCTCCTCTCGACTCAATGTCGAACTCGTCGTCACTCTCGGTCTCCTCAACCACTCCGGTTCGGATACCGAGAATCTCGAGCATTCGAGCAGTAGTACCTCCAAATACAATGACGGTAAGCACCACCACAACCAGCACGGTAGCCCGCAGAGCGTTGGAGTGCTCACCCTCAAGGCCAGCAGCAAGGGCAACTCCAACAGCTCCTCGAAGACCGGCCCAGAAGAGCATCATCTGGTAAGGAGGAGGAATCTCCTCTGTAGTCTGGTGGAGACCCAGATGACTGGTTCGAGCTCTGCTGACAAAGTTGATGAGTCTCGAAAAGGGGAAGACAGCTGCCCATCGAGACACACAGATTCCTGCTGTGGTGACGAGAATAAGCATGGGCTTGTAGACCAGCTCAACCTCAGTGAAGAGAGACAGACCCAGGTAGATGAAGATGAAGTTTTCCGACAATTGGGCCAGAAGCTGGAAAATGTACTTGGTGGCAATCTGGGTTCGTCGGCTCATATTGTAGTAAGCATAGTGCTTGAGAGTGATACCGCAAAACAGAAGCGAGACAATTCCAGACATGTGGCAGCCCGTGGAGAAAAAGTAGGATCCGTATGCAAATAGAAGAACCAGACACGACTCGATTTGAGGGAACCGTCGAACATGGGAGTGTTTGAGCACCAGAGCAGTCATGACACCCACAAGAGCACCAATGAGCAGAGAGATTGTAAAGGTCATAAAGAACATGCCCATACCCTTGAACAGGGAGGAAAAGTAGACCTTTTGACCATGGAACTTTTGGGCAGTCTCAAACATGACAATGCAAATGGCGTCGTTCAGCAGAGACTCGCCGAAAATAATGGTGTACAGCTTGGGGTCGACCTTGTAAGTGTTGAAAATAGACAGAATAGTCACTGGGTCTGTAGCTGACAGGGTGGCGCCTACAGAGATGGCGTCAACAAGAGACATGTTGAGACCCTCAAGACCAATAGCTGTCCAGATATAAAGGATCAGACCTAGCACGAGCGCCGAAAAGAAGGTGCCTGCAATTGCAAACGTCAAAATTGATCCAATGTTTCTAAAGAAGTTGGCCTGGTTCAGTTCATACCCTGAGTTGAGAATAATGGGAGGCAGCAGCAGGTTAAAGAACCACGAGTACTTGAAAGTAACCACATCTTGAATATAATGACCTGGGGAGATTCGAATAATCAATCCCACAATCATTCCTGCAAAAATGGACACTACAGTCTCGTGAATGGCCTGAATTCGCTTCTGTTGGAGGTAGTAGGAGGTCCATAGAGAGCCAATAAGCAGCATGATGAGAATGAAAAGCGCCCATGACGAGAAGATTTCATTCTCTACCGGATTATTGATATCCTCGTCTGGAATATCCGGGTCAGCATCTGTCGAGTCTCGTTCTTTGTTAGTCGTGGCATATTGAACGTTGAATGGTGATGACCATAAATTCGGAGATTAACGGACAAGTTTGAATCCGAATCAAAAGCCCTGGGCCGTCCAATGCTACTCACTCAATAACTGGTTCAATCCAGCGTACGCAAGTTGCGTTCCGAGCTCCGATATGCTCATTTCGTGTGATAAGCCACTAGGCGAAATAATGACTTTAATACTCGCACCAGTGCATATTCCGCTGGTGATAAGCGAGCCCGGGGTTACCCTACCTGTCTGAGCTGCGGGGCCCTAATCATTGTTCTTGACCAAAACGATTATGTAAACTCCCAACCAGATTTCAAGTGCAACGGCCCATTTTTATTTGGAACGTTGATATTTCCAAAACTCTATGCAGATCACTCAACCGCAGCTGTAGAGATACACCGGACATTAAAACACCCACAATGAACGTTCTGAGACTGTCAAGGGTCCAGATTGCGCGACCCTCGCTGCAGTGTCGACGGGCCATTCGCCAGTTTACCTGTGCTGCCGTCGCTGCCAATTTGCAGCAGCAACAATCTGGTTCCAACCAGTTCACTCAGCTTGATGCCAAATGGAGAGAAAAATGGAAGGAAGATCCTCCTAGACTGGCTAGAAAGCATCTGCTGGAGAATCCCACCCGGGATCAGCAGCATTTCGTGCTTTCTATGATTCCTTACCCTTCTGGAGTGCTGCATATGGGCCATCTCCGAGTGTACACCATCTCCGACGTTCTGGCTCGATATCGAAGAATGGCTGGTTATGATACCGTACACGCTATGGGCTGGGACTCATTTGGTCTGCCTGCTGAAAACGCTGCCATTGAACGTCAAATTCATCCTGCAGAATGGACTGTTTCCAACATGGCCAAGATGAAGAGTCAGATGGACGAGATGTTGGCTGAGTTTGACTGGGAACGAGAGTTTTCGTCTTGTTTCCCTGACTACTACAAGTGGACCCAGAAGCTGTTTCTGATGATGTATGAGCACGGAAAGGCTTACCAGGCTCTTTCTCCTGTCAACTGGGACCCTGTAGACCAGACTGTCCTTGCCAATGAGCAGGTCGACTCTGAAGGTCGTTCGTGGCGATCTGGAGCCATTGTGGAGAAGAAACAGCTTCGACAATGGTTCCTCAAGATCACTGACTACTCGGATGCTCTTCTGGACGATCTCAAGCTGCTGGATCAGTGGCCATCCAAGGTCAAGACCATGCAGGAGCACTGGCTAGGTCGATCTGAGGGAGCTACTGTTGTTTTCGATAGCACTTCCAAGGGCAACTTCCCCGTTTTCACCACCAGACCCGATACTCTGTTTGGAGTGCAGTTTGTTGCTCTTGCTCTGGACCATGCTGATGTTCTGGAGGCTGCTAAGACTGACTCTGATCTCGCTGCCTTTTTGGAACGTGCCAAGGATCTTCCTGATGACACCAAGGAGGGATACATGATGAAGAACCTCAATGCCATTTCTCCCGTGACTGGTGAAAAACTGCCTGTCTTCGCTGCTCCTTATGTTATTGGAGACTACGGAAGTGGGTGTGTTATGGGCTGTCCTGGTCATGACGAGAGAGACTTTGAGTTCTGGGGTAAGAACGGCTCTGGACCTGTTAAGACCGTCATTGACCCTCTGGAGGGAGAAGAGGTCTCCATGCCTCTGACTTCTCGTGGAGTGCTCAACAAGAACTGTGGCAAGTACGCCGGCTCTCCTTCTCTCGAGGGAGGTAAGGCTATTGTCAACGAGCTTCCTGATGAGCAGGCCACCCTCAAGACCAACTACAAGCTGAGAGACTGGCTGGTTTCTCGACAGCGATTCTGGGGAGCTCCTATTCCTATTGTCTACTGTGACTCTTGCGGAACTGTTCCTGTTCCTGATGAGCAGCTGCCTGTCATGCTTCCCGAAACTGTCCTCCAGAAGGGAGAGAAGCCTGCTACTGCTGCATCTCTGGCATTGGCTCATAACGAGGAGTTCAAAAAGTGCAACTGTCCCAAGTGTGGAGGCCCCGCTCGACGTGAGACAGATACTATGGATACCTTTATGGACTCTTCATGGTACTTTTTCCGATACACTGACCCCCAGAACAAGGAGCTTCCTTTCAGCTACCAGGCTGCTTCCAACCTGATGCCCGTGGATATGTACATTGGAGGCATTGAGCACGCCATTCTGCATCTTCTCTACGCTCGATTTGTCGCCAAGTTCCTGGCTGATAAGGGTTACTGGTCTGGTGCTGACCTTAACGGTGAACCTATTAAGCGTCTGGTGACTCAGGGTATGGTTCATGGCCAGACTTTCAAGGAACCCACCACTGGCCGATTCCTCAAACCGGAGGAGATTGACCGATCTGGTCCCGTGGCCAAGGTCCAGGGCACCGACGTTGAATGTGCTGTTTCTTGGGAGAAGATGTCCAAGTCCAAGTACAACGGAGCTGACCCTAGTGCGTGCATCCAGCAGCATGGAGCTGATGCTGTTCGAGCCCATGTGCTGTTCCAGGCCGCTGTCAACGACGTTCTTGACTGGGACGAGGGCAAGATTGTCGGTATCAAGCGGTGGCTGCTCAAGGTCAAGTCTATCACCGAGAATGTTCTGAAACTCAACCCCTCCAGCAAGGAGCTTGATAAGTCTAGCTTTTCCGACGCTGACCGAACTCTTTGGAACGAGACTCAGCGATACATCAAGTCTGCTAGCGAGTCTTTCCATGACTCTCTTCAGCTCAACACTGTCATCAGTGACTACATGAAGCTGGCCAACACTCTCCAAAAGGAGTCTGGAGCTTCTCCTGAAGTCCAGCTTTACGCTCTGGAGACTCTTCTCAAGATTATGGCTCCTGTTGCTCCTGCCATGGCTGAGGAGTGCTGGGAGCTGGTGTGCCAGTCCAAGGGCGAAAAGTGGAGCTCAGTCTTCCGAAACGCATTCCCCGAGGCTCAGGCTGAAATCCAGTCTGCTACAGTCCCCTTCAAGGTGATGATCAATGGTAGATTTCAGTTCACCGCCAATAAGCCTCACGACTTTGGCTCTCTGAGCGAGGCTGAGATTCTGGCCCAGTTGCGGTCAGTTTCCAACAAGCTTGGAGACAAGCCCGTCAAGAAGGTGATTATCGCCAAGAAGGGCAACGTCATTTCTCTTGTTGTTTAGGGCAATTTCCGTTCTCTTTTTCTGTAAATAACAATGTACATAGTAAACCAATAGGTCCATAGTAACCGGAAAGTCCTTTCACGTTCACGTTCATGGTCATCACCTCGCTAGACTATCCTCTTCATTTATTACCTTTAACCCTATGCGATCCACATCGCTCCCTTGCTTGCGTTAAATCCGAGAGAAAGAGGGAGCTTCATCGCCGCTCCGAATGTCCGATTCCAGCCGTTTAAGCTTGTCAGCCGTTCTCGTGGTCTTCAACGGTTTTCTTTGGCAAGAAAGAGCAATCTCAGAGATATTGAGGAGTAACGGGTACACCATGTAATTACGGTACTGGTGTTCAAGATGCTACAGACGGTAATAATGGAGAGACTTGTAACAGAGACATTTGCAAAGATAAATACCGTATGAACCCTGAAGGGGTTTCAATCAGCGAACAGATCTAAACCGTTTCGGATTGTCACCTGTTTTTTTGGGCCCACCCTCTCAGTCAGGGTCACCACCCCCTTAGTAACTCTGTGGTGTACCCACTTTACTTTACCCTTAGTTGAATCATGCTCTGCGCTATTTAACGATCTTCGGTCTTATGACGTGTGACGAGAGTTGGAACTCTCTTGATATGCGCTCTGACCAGTCCAGACTCGCAGAGCCAAACTTACGCGCTCACAAGTATATATACAACTCTAGGACTGGTCAGATATTTATATTTTTTTCCCATCCAAACAACATCTACCCACAACAACCCCCAAGTTGCATTTCCACTAACCAACTTCAACTCCTCCTCCTCCTGCATCCAAACTCTTTTTGACACACCTCCAAATTACACACTATCGTCACCACCACCACACCAAGACACCAAAAACACACCCACACACACAACAATGGTCCAAATTTCACCACTATCGAAAATCATCACATTGTCCACAGTCCTGGCGACGGGCTTTCTGCTCATCATCCTGTCGTGCGCATTGTGGAACAACTGGCTGCCATTGATTGTCGTGGCTGTCTTCTGTCTGGCCCCTGCACCCAACGCCATCTGCCAGAGCTGGGCAGGCCAGGACGACTTTATGAGCGAGAGTAGCAGCACCGTGATTGACTTTGGACGGTTTTCCACCGGATTCATGGTCGTCTCAGGTCTGTCCATCCCCGTCATGCTCGCACACAACAGCATCATCAACACTGCGGCCATGTGGATGTCTCTGTCTGGCGGTCTTCTCATCTACGCCACCATCATCACTTTCGGCGCCTTTTTCTACGAGCCCGAAGAGTTTTAGAGCATATTTATAGCATTGGTGAGAGCCACTTAACAATTGAATGAATTATGACATGGAGTTGGTGGACGGGTATCGGACTTGTAGGTGCGAGTGTACAGTTATCTACGATACTAACTGTCGCTGTCTGGGTGGTTACACTTTCAGTTTACAGGAACATCCGTATTGTTCACATCGTTCAGCAACGTAGAATGTCTCACAGCTTCATTGCCATGGCATGGGTTCAGGTCTTGCTCCCCCTCAATTGGTTGTAAACCACTTTATGCCCGATCGAGAGCATGCTAGAATGTTCGATTGAGGCTCAGCGAGTCGTGCAGTGGCTGCAGCCGCCCCCATCCGATAGTGGCTCGATTGCTGTGGTTCTCGAGAGCTAATAACTGTATCCACACCAGCAACACCCAATCCAAGTAGCTCTTTCATCCCCCACGCATGCGCACCCGCCTTACCATACATGCAGGCGGTGGCGAAGTATAACCCGTATATATAGTGGCCGCACCGTACCGTAGGTAGAAAGAGACCATACAAGCAACTCAATTACAATGGGAAAAGACGATAACGACGACAAGAAGGGATTCCTTGGATCTCTGTGGAGCAACGACGACAAGCCTGGCCAGTCGGACCACCAGTCCATTGACAGCTTCTTTGACCAGTGCAAGAAGCACCTGGACCAGATCCACAACCATACCACCTCTATGGCAGACTTCACCAAGGATCTGACCAACCAGATTCCCAACCTCAGTGCCGAGTGGGAGAAGGCCAAGGACACAGACTGGACCGGCTGGCTCAAGCGACTGCCTCCGTGGAACGACACCCAGTTGGACAAGGACATTCAGATGGAGGCTCCTGCTGGCCATGGAGACCTGTGGTCCACCATTATGCTGACTCTCAACAACAGAGACAATGTCTACAAGGATATGATCCCCCAGACTCCCGTTCTGGCCCGGTACTTTAACGGTTACCGAGTTTTGGACCGACTTGTCAACACCAACCCCAACCTTGCCGGAGCCATTCCTACTAAGGAGATGAACGAGGAGTGTGCTGATGTTGGAGGAACTGGAGCTTGGGATGTCGGTGGAGTGTGGCGATGTCTGTTCATGAAGAAGCAGGATCCTCAGTACAGCCAGAACGAAAAGATGTTCCTCAAGTACGACGACTTTATCGACTGGCGAAAGCAGATGATTGACCAGATCCGAGAGAAGGAGGTTGCTTCCGACAAGGAGCGACGAGAGAAGCTGCGAGCTGCCCGATCCAAGTGGGAGGAGGAGCGAAAGTCGAAAATGATCACCGAGAAGGAGGCCAAGGAGCAGGGTCTTCACGTCACTCGACACTCTCACCAGACTGAAATGTTCTACGACCATGCCAACCGAGAGTGGGTCAAGCAGGACACCATTCGAAAGTTCTACAACAACGGAACCGAGTCTGAGGTTGTCAAGGAGTCTCGAGACCCCGTTGGCAAGTAAACCTCGAGTTCTATCTTAGTAAATAGTTTGTCCGAAAAAAACTTGGACGTTAGATATATTATCAATTTATTCTCATCCTGAAAATCACTAGACTTTTAAGTTCTCTTATCGTTATCGTATGTGAGAGGTCGGGGAGGTGGTATTATGTAATACTCTGTAATTATGGACACAGTACAAGTGATCATGGCATGGAGAATAGGGTGTGGCTAAAGTGAGCTGATTTTCTGTTTTTGGTGGTTATTCTTGCTGTATTCGTTTTTTCCACCCCTTCCATCCACTCACATCCACATGCAAAACAACTCGTATAAACTGACTCATTTTCCAGCACCTCTCCAGACGCGTTTCGAAAAGGGTGGCAAATCACGAAAAAAACACCGCAAAAATCAATATTCAGATTCCTTAAATATATTGACATTATATATATACATGTTCTAGCAAAGGTGGTGACCCTTCACTCATCGTCCTCGTCCTCCAACTCCTGCTCAGCAAGCTTTCGAGCAGCTGCCAAGTCAATCTTCATGTTGTAGTGCTGGTTTCGTTTCTTGAGAAACTCCTCATGCTGCTGCTCGTCCTCCTCCCGCATTTGTTCCCGTTCATCAATTTCGTCCTCCTCATCATCGTCCTGAATAGAAGGGTCCTTGATGATTCGTTCCTTCTCCAATGTTCCATCCTCGTCAAACTCGGGTTCTCCCAGAGAAAATCCCGTCGCTTCCTCGTCGTCCTCAGCGTAGTACTCATTGTCTCCGAGAGTTCCCGCATACGGAGTCTTAGGCTCGTCAATCTTCATATATGTTCCCTTATCCTGCTCATGGAGATAGATTCCAGCCTCGTCCCAGGTAATGTCACTGGGCTGTCCTCCATTAGCTCCATTGGCACCGGGGGTCAGATCCGCCGTGCCCGACGATGCCTCGTCAACCCGCACTTTACCAGTGCTGGCTCGTCTGATCTTTTCCGAGTTTTGGCTGTAGAGCTGGGCATTGGCCCGTGTGTTTTCCAGAACCTGCTGTCGGTCGATTTCGGGGTTAGGAGCAACCTCGGTTTCCGGCGTCTTGTGTTTCAGAATTCCCTTGACCATTGTGTGGAGTGCTTGTGGGTGAGATTTGGGAGAGAGATGCGTAATGTGGTGTGAGTGGAGAGATGTCGACTGATATTAGTCAACTGGGTTCGCTGCGCAAGGCTCTCACTCGCTCTCTGCAAGCCCACTAAGGTAAGGCATCAATAAAGGTTTTGAGGTTAGGGATGTCAGATACGAGCCATTACGAGAAATGAAGCAATAGACGAAATGAGTAAATGGAAGCGATATTGGTATACATAAAGGTATCTGGCTACCATTATTACCCCCCCTTGATCTCAATTACCCACCCCGACTAATTTACTTTGCTTTCAATTCAGCCTTCTAGAAGAACAAGTCCGAAAATACCTAGCGCTCCTCTCATGCAGTCTGAAGTCATTGGGCTTATCGAAAGTCTAGTTGGTCGTACTCGCTCTCTCAGCAACGCAGTATGACGCGAAGAATCGTATCGGCTGACGTGAGACGGTCGGACGTAGACTACGCGCCGGTGTCATCATAACAGGTGTAACATTTTTCATTTTAAGTGAAACTTGTGGGAGTAAAGGACTAGCCAAGGAGCTCTAGATCACCCTGATACGAAGAGGGTGAAGAATTTTGTAAAGGGCCTGGAAAAGTGCTCCAACGTCGAAAAGAAGTACTGTACATCAATGACCCCAGTTACCACCCGATCACACATCTCACACATACATTCCTCCCTCCCCTTTTAACCCGCCAAACCCAACTGAAATCTACACTTCAAATCCCTCGAACAGCAACCCAGGCGTATGTATATCACCATTAAGCATACACATCGCATGCCAGCTGCAAGAAGCAATCCATATCTGAAATAGTTTGGCGATTAGCCGTCAGTACTAATAAGCTAGATAGCGCGCTCTCCCCTCGTTTGGAAAACACAGTCTCGCACTCAATTGAGCACCAGCAAAATGTCTCTCTTTTCGCTTGCCAAGAAAACTGCCGTCATCACCGGAGGAAGTGGAGGACTGGGTATTGCAGCTGCCAAGCAGCTTCTTCGAGCCGGAGCCTCTGTTGCTTTGGTCGATAACAACCTGCCTCGAATCCAGCCTGCCGCAGAGCAGCTTCTCGAGTGGTACAAGACCGCCAACGAGGCCCATCATAATGTCAGACCTACTCCCATCTATGCCTCTCCTACAGGCACTCATAAGCAGGTAGATACAGCGCCGACCGAAAATGGTCTAAATGATCATGCTCCACATGATAGCACCAAGCCTGATATCTCTTTAGACGCTTCTGCGGACTCTAGCCAGTCGCCAGTGGCTCAGGACGCTGCTAGAGCTCATGAAGCTATAGGAAACCCTCCAGGAAAGGGCAAGAACTTTCCCCAGCAGCGAATCTCAGCCTGGGCCTGTGATGTCTCTGATGTCCACCAGGTAGCTGATACCGTCAAGGCTATTCGAGAGCATCACAAGAGTCCTCTGGACATTCTGGTCAACTGTGCTGGTTTCTGTGAGAACATGACGGCCTTTGACTACCCCAACCCCCAGGTCAAGCGTCTGCTGGACGTCAACCTCATGGGATCTTATAACTTTGCTACGGAGGTGGCCAAGTCTCTTGTTCTGGATGAATCTCCTGGATCTCTGATTTTGGTTGCCTCCATGAGTGGTTCTATTGTCAACGACCCCCAGCCTCAGACTCCTTACAACATGTCCAAGGCTGGTGTTATCCATATGGCCAAGTCTCTGGCTGCTGAGTGGGCTCAGTACAACATTCGAGTTAACACTCTTTCTCCTGGTTACATTCTCACTCCTCTGACTCGACACATTATTGAAACTGACGGAGAGCTTCGAAACGACTGGGAACGACGAATTCCTTTCCGACGAATGGCTGAGCCTGAGGAGTTTGGAGGCCCTATCGTCTTCATGGCTTCTGACGCTTCCAGCTACATGACTGGCCATGATCTCATTGTCGATGGAGGATACACCATTTGGTAAACAAAAATAGATGAACTCATTGAATTACAAATTGTAGACGATTATCCTGCTGAACTTGCACAGGTATGTACTGTGGCAGGTTCGGAGTTGTACACACCCACAATTGAAGTGATACTTCCTAGACACAGCTTATGTCACTGTAATCAATTGCAACCAAGTACCACCCCACTATCTCTACTGTATCTGCCTGTTAAATTTATTAATCACTAATTGAATCAGATCCAACTCATGGTATTGCCGTCACCAACTGACAGATTCTCTTAGTATACATTATTTTTACATCGCGGTAGATGTCAATGTCTGTATCAAACTCTACCAAAGGATTGCTGACTTGTACTAGTAGCTTAGTAGACCTTCTTCTTCTCGTCAATGGAGATCTTGCCGGCTCCGGTGTTGACCACCAGGAGAAGACCACCAATGATGGAAAGGGTCTGGAAATGCTCGTACTTGAGGTAGTCTCGGACGGGAGAAGAGGCGGGGAAGGCCCAGTAGGAGTTGGCGGTGATGTTGAAGATGAAGAGGATGATGCACAGGAGGAAGGCAGAGACTCGGGCCTTGAAACCAACCACCACCATGGAGCAAGCGGCAATTCCAACAATGGACACGAGAACTCGAGACATGGTCCAGGTCATGTTGAGAATGAAAGAGGTGAACATGACAACGAGCAGAATTCGGCCAGCCAGGAGCACGTACTTGGACCGGTCCTTGTCGTCAATGGAGGGAAGACCAGGAAGACCTCGCTTGGACTTGTCCTTGACAAAGGCGTCGTTCAGAGCAATGAAGAGACCGCCAATGACGGACAGGTTTCGCAGAATGAAGCCAAAGTCAAAGATGAGGCCGTAGGCCAGAGCCTGGGTGACAATGACTCCGACCAGCAGACCGCAACCCACCTCAATTCGCTTCTTGGCGGTGACCATGAAGGAGCCGGCAATCATGGCAACCACGTTAAGCAGCAGAAAGATGATGGTGATGAACTTGGGAATGTGCTTGAAGTTGGTAATGTAGTAGACCTGGTCGGACCACTGTGTGAGGATTCGGAGAGCGTCCTCCAGGAAGGTGACGACAATGAGGAATCGTCCCAGAGTAGGCAGATGGGGCTTGACGGGGCCGGAGTACTTGTCCAGGAAGACCTCAATCTTCTGGGTCACGGCCTTGACCTTGTCAGCAAAGTCGCCCTCTGTGATTGTGGATTTGAGGTTGAAGTCCCGGTTCTGCGAGTAGGACGAGAACTGCTGGCCCTGGGGAGCTGCGAATTGCGGCGTCTCGCTCTGGACGGGTATCTGGTGGTATTTGGCGGTGCCTCGGATCGACATTGTTGTATAGTGTGTGGTGTTAAGACACGAAATGACTGTGAGAGGTTGAATATGTAGTGTTGTGTGTGCCAGGTGGTCTTTCGAGAGTTTGTTCAGATCAGCATGCCCACTTCGCTGCAGTAGCCAAAAACAGATGTGTGGAATGAGAAGGGTGGGAAGCTGGGACAATGTTGGGTAGTTGGACGTGGGAAATGAACAATTTCGCGGCCCGGTACGCTCTGCTACACGTTCTATTACATGCTCGGTTCCTTCATCTCAATGTGTTATTCTATGGGACTCCGGTTATCCATTTTATTTGGTTAGCTCATCTCAAACAACTATTTGCTACAAGTCCACGTCATGCGGCAAGCTATTTGGCTATTTGGTGGGGTCGGGTGTCTTGTTAGAGCAGGCCTGGCTAAGGCTATTATTGCTAAGGAACGGGAAACTGGGGGGGGGCCCTACCGTACATTAGTGGGATATGGGTTAGATGGATCTATGAGTACAGCTTATAGGGTTGGGCTCATATCCCGTGTACAGCTGAAGACACGCGTCGATAATTAATTCAATTGAACCAAACAATACCCCAGATCGTCCTCCCTATCGGATCCTTCTCTCAATACAGCGTCTCGTCTCCCACCTCTCGGTTTTACTTTTCACGCACGTCTCCAAACCTTTTTTAGCCACCTCAAACAATGACGTGGCATCAGAGAGCCAGACTCTCGGCCACATTGCATGCACTTTGGACGTGTGAAAAGAGCGAGCTTTCGAATGGGGTAAATGAGGCCTCGTGGGGCATGGTAGGAGCATGCTCAGTGTTAGATGTGGTAAAAGTAGGCGTCTAAATGGGTACGCGTGTACTGGTACATACTCATACGTGGTAGAGTGTATAGATTAGACACATGACAAATCGTATCTATGATATGAGCATGGTTGTGAGTGAACGGATAATGGACCTACAAGTCAAGTGTCAAGTAGTAGTTGAGACCTTGTTAACTCGTTGGTAGTCTTTAGCGCGTTTGTCTACTGGCACTTGTTATTATTTAGTCATTTAGTCCATCACCTCTCTCCCTACTTTTTCAAGTTTCACGCTCATTCCCCTCCATTGTTTTGACACGCTGGTCCATCGAACCTAAGACTAAAACCGATGCACGCGAATCTCCGGAGCAGAGAGAGAACCAAGAAGCAAACCCATGGCAAGGCTAGAGATGGCAAGTGAGGAGACTTGAACGAAACTAATTAGCACAAAGAGCGAAAGCCAGCACCCTGGTATATTATATAAATGAAAAAGTGACAATTTCGAACGCACATAAAACGGTTATAGCTCATTATCCCCTACTGTCGGCTTGGGTCATTGTTGCATTTAATGTTGTGCGTTTCCAAGCCACGTGACCCCGGCAGGCGTTACCCTCCCTTACTCTGATGATGATTTGGCCTTTTTCGTCCCACAGCCAACACAAACTCCTTTCTGGACTAATTGCAGCACTCAACCCAGACAGTCTTATCTATTCGATTTTGAATAATCAAGACTTTGTCATTAACTTATTGCATTTGATCGATTGCGTGAACTAGAGTGAGTATCTCTCGACGATGGATGGGCCCCTGGAGCCCCTCCTTTAATCATTTCCCACCACCCTAGGGGTGTGGGCCCTGAAAACACATGACACGATACGGCAAAAGACAAGCCACCAACGCCATCGACACCCAATCACCGTGATCAAGCGACCGCCATCAAAGCCGACCGCCAGCCATACACGTGGGCCTTTTTTATTTGCCGACCCCCCACAACGCCACCGTGACAAAACGACACGTTTATCTTATGGCCATGCACATGCGTATCATCATGTATGATAGGGCACAACAACAGGGGGCTTGGGGAGCAATCAAGCGCCAGCAACGATGGATGGGGGCTAGCAGTGCATGGATGGAGTCGAACCGACACGTCGCAACAATCCTATCGGCACCACCGCCGTCCGATTGCTCGCGTGGCTCGCTTTATTTTTCATGGTGCATGGGGGTGTGGTGTCAAGTCGTCGCGTCACCCTTAGACTTTTCGAGAAGAAATTTTCAACCTTCTACAACAACACACACATACTAACAACAAGATGGGTCTTTACGTTTCCAAGCTCTTCCAGGGCCTCATTGGCAAGAAGGAGATGCGAATCCTGATGGTTGGTCTCGATGCCGCTGGTAAGACCACCATTCTTTACAAGCTTAAGCTCGGTGAGATTGTCACCACCATCCCCACAATTGGTTTCAACGTGGAGACTGTCGAATACAAGAACGTCACTTTCACAGTTTGGGATATCGGTGGACAGGACCGAATCCGACCTCTCTGGCGATACTACTACCAGAACACCCAGGGTGTTATCTACGTTGTTGACTCCAACGATCGAGATCGAATCCCCGATGCTCGAGAAGAGCTCCAGCGACTGCTCAACGACGATGAGCTCCGAGATGCCCTTCTCCTTGTCTTTGCCAACAAGCAGGATCTGCCCAACGCCATGGATGCTGCTGAGATCACTGAGAAGCTGGGTCTGTCCTCATTAAGACAACGACCCTGGTACATCCAGGCTACTTGTGCCACCTCTGGTGACGGTATCTACGAGGGTCTTGAGTGGTTGGTTACCAACCTCAAGAGCACCACCTAAGTGCCAAGTTTAGTAACTGTAGTTAATACTGTATCGGTAGTATCTGGATTGCGGAAGCTCAGGTGGAGCTTTATATCGAGGAATGTCATCGTTCAATAAAGCTAGATGTAACGAGTATACTAAGCGAACCGGTAGATAAAGTACATCAGCATTTGTAGTCATTGTAGCATGTAAAAACAACCGTCTACCACAGTCATTTAACAGCGCCATTGCACCTTTGCGACGCACTGTTATCTTATCGATATGTACTTTGTAGATGCCAGCTGTCCTTTGCGGGCTTAATTAACCCGTCTGCAGAGTGGTGTCAGTACCGTGGAATATGACGGTATATCTTTCCATGACATTTTCACCCTGATTCAGCTATATCTAATACTTTTCTAGGGTCCCTTTTTTCAAGGTGTGGAATTTTCATTTGAAAAAGGAGCACCTAAAATAGCACCCAATTGACTCTCACCCTCCTACCGGGGGGTTGTGAATTTGACGGAGTTAGCCCGGGGTCTTTTGTGTAGCTGCTAAAGAGTCACTAACGGGTTGTTTCCCAAATTTAGTGCATCTCGGCGTTTTTTCCGTATACGTATCACCTTTCTTTATAATCATTTCTTGATGTTCATGTCGTGTCATTTGCCAATTTCTTGCACTGCCTTTATGAACGAACGAACTGTAGAGTGGCCAACAGCAGACTGTTAACTTGTATCTGGTGAGTGATTTGAGACGTTTGTTGGGGATAATAATTGTCTAGTGGACGTATTCATTGGTCTACGATACTTGTACTGTACCATGGTAATTTCCCTAACACTGGTTATTGTATATCTCGTAGTTTTATGTTGTATCGTAGTTGTATTTTTAACCCGTGTGGCTGTAGTCAGCAGTTAAAGGCCTCGAAATTAATTACGATACGTGAATGATAGCCGTGTGTCTGCATTGAAACATGACGAGTGCGACATCTGGAGCTTGTCGACCAAAGAGGTCATTGTCACAATTGACACGACCGATGTGATACGAGCATTAGGAACATAAAAACGCAGTTATCAGACGTTCGTAGTTGCTTTTCCACTTGAGCTGTTAGTGGGACACTACACCTCCTATTACCAGCCTCCTCCCATCCACTCCCTCCCATCCCACCAGCAATAAGTAGGTTACCCTACCGCAACACCACCTGCAGCTAATCGCTCACTAACAGACACTATCGGTGCCACATCATGAGTGCTCAAGGTAAGCTGGAGGAGTGGGAAATCAACAAGTACTGGGACATCTTCAGCGGGCTCAACCCCGTCAACAATGTGCTCACCGGCGACCAGGTTTCTCCCGTGCTGAAAAACTCCAATCTGTCCGAAGACAAGCTGGCCAAGATTTGGGATCTGGCCGACGTGGACAGTGATGGCTGTCTCGACTTTGAGGAGTTTTGTATCACCATGCGACTCATTTTCGACCTGCTCAACAACAACATCAACGACGTGCCCTCCACGTTGCCCCAATGGCTGGTTCCACAGTCCAAGGCCCATTTAATAGAAGCCAACAATGCCATCAACCAGCCTCCCTCCAAGCTGGATGATTCCGACGATGAAGACCTGGAGAATCTCGGTCTTTCTACAGATTTCGACTGGTACATTTCGCCTGCCGACCGAGAATCCTACTCAGCCATCTTCACAGCCAATTGTGACAGACATGGTCGGGTTTCTTACGATGCTCTCACTGAGCTGTACCAGACACTTAGCCGGGTTCCCGAGGGCGATATTGCCATGGCCTGGAACCTGGTCAACCCCAAGTCGGATGAGCGAATCGAAAAGGAGCAGTGTCTTGTCTTCTTGCACATGCTCAACTATCGAGAAAAGGGTGTGCGTATCCCCCGAGGCGTGCCCGCATCTCTACGAGCCACCTTTGAGAAGGCCACTCCCGAGTTCAGCATAAACTCGAGCCAGGCCGACCTCAAGCCCCAGAAGAGCAACGCTCCTGCCTCCAAGAAGGAGGCGTTCGCCAACGGATACCTGCAAAAGCTGGGTATCGGAGGAGGCTCATACTCTACTTCAGGCACGGACTTTTCGGCCACCAAGGACACCGACTGGGAGGAGGTGCGACTAAAGCGGGAACTGACGGACCTGGAGAACCTGGTGGAAAAGGCCGAGCGGGCGGCCGCCGAGTCGAAACAGCACGGCAACTCGTACTCCACGTCGCACACTGCATTAATCAAACGAGAGCTGGAGCAATTGCTTGATTACAAGGAGGAACAGCTTCGCAAGGCCAAGAGCGGCGCACCCGCGTCTGTGGGGGAGACCAACCTCAAGGAAAGCGAGGAGGAGGTCAATCTGCTGGAGATGCAGGTGAACGAGCTGGAGGTGCACCAGCAGAGAAAGCAGCAGGAGTTGGACCAGCTCGAGGCAGAGCTGGCTTCTCTGAGAAAGTAAGTAGAGCACCATTTTCTAGTAGAAGGTGCACACTGAGCTGTATATTTAATGACAAATTTGACGAGCAATGGAATGTGATACAAGTATTGTAGTCGCTAGCCTTATAGGTTTGTCGTAAGATAATGTGTGTCTCGAGCGCAGTAAGTGGACAGGTATCTGGATAGCTTTCTGAATAGTCGGCTGAGCTACAGGGAAGACTTTATGAATAATGGCTTGAGAATCTTATGGCCTTGAGAATAAGGATCTATAGATAGAGAATATCTGGTTGAACTTCACTTAAGGACAGTGAGTACAGTAATATGTAGGGTAATCAACAAGTTGTAGCCACTTCAATTAAACATCATGAGGCCTGAGAGGAGTGACAGTTTGACACCTCCTTTTACAGCTGTCAGATCTCCAGATTGGTTGATAACCGAGTAACTCAGAAAAGACATGTAAGAGTACCGGTAGTAATTAGTAAGCGAGGATAATACCAACATCTACAAAGTTATAACAGGTTTATCATTTGTTTTCGAGCTCAATTGCTCAATTGAGTCTTTAAGAGAGACTCTTCTTACAATACACTTCGATACAGGATCATAGATAATGAGAGCATATTACTTAGCATAGATCATAGAGCATCTAGACTAACCCAGGAATAAGTAAACAGAGCAGCTGTTCCAGATACAGTGAAGCACCTCAATCCTCCATCTTATAGCTCAGTCCTACCCTCTCCTCATGTGCCCCTATCTACCTGCTTCTCCTGCTCCTTCCCATTCCCCACGCTCTCACACCTTACGTCCATTAACCTCATCGCTCTATTTCAACTAAATTGTCATTTATGCATCTACTTCTTGTCGCCCTCCTTCTCCTCAGGCTTGGGGGTGGGAAGCTTGAAAGAGTCGGGTCGGTCGTCTCGACCGGGTCCAACAGGCTCCCAGGCGGTGGAACCGGCAGAGAAGTTTCGGAAAGCCTGGGTCAGCTCCAGAGGCTCGTAAACAACTCGTCGCTTCTCCTCGTCCCATCGGACCTCGGTGTATCCGGTGAGAGGGAAGTCCTTTCGCAGAGGGTGGCCCTCGAAACCGTAGTCGGTCATGATTCGTCGCAGATCGGGGTGGCCCTCGAAGAAGACTCCGTACATGTCGTAGGCCTCTCGCTCGAACCAGTTGGCGCCCTCGTACAGGCCGGTGATACTGGGGACGGGGGTCACCTCGGTAGCGTATGTCTTGAGTCGGATTCGAGAGTTGTGTCGCACAGACAGGAAGTTGTAGACAACCTCGAATCGGTTTTCTCGAGAGGGGTAGTCCACGGCGGTAATGTCGATGATGGACTTGTACTGGGTCGAGGTGTTGTCTCGCAGGAAAGTGGTGACGGGGATGACAGCGCTTGGTGCAACGTGCAGAGTCAGCTCATCCTTCCACACTGAAAAGCCCTGAATGTACTTGGGCAGAGCAGCCATGATGTATTTGGCGTACTGGTGGAGATCCGACACGTGCTGGAGGTATCGGTCTGCGGGGTTGACGATGGGCTCGTAGACCTCATCCACATGGACCTTGGGCTCGACACGGATGTCCTTGATGTTCTGCCAAGAGGGAGCGGCCTGGGCGGCTCGGGCGGAGGTCACAAAGGTGGCACGGGCTGCTGCGACGGGGCGGACGCCCATGCTGCCAATTCTAGCGAATCGAGAGAGCATTGTGTTAGTTGTGTGTTGTGTGTCACGACGGCTCCTGCGTAACCAGTATTACAGGCTTTTGCACCAGACAAGAGTTGGGTTTGACAATTGAATTTTGGCGAGTTTGATTGGGCGAGACGTTGGGAGGAACCGTGCACGTGACCTGGAGACTAGAGGTGGTGGATATATAGGTGTTGATGAGTGGAAAATATAATAGCTGTTATGGATGTGATATTTTGGGCGGTTGAGATTATTTTCATCGCTTTTCCTTTGTTGTTTTACTACTGTTACACCCCTTTAAACACTCTTATGTTGTATTTCCCACATCTCGTTAGACTCCATACAATAGAAAGGTTAGTCAGCACGTTATGGCAACTCCCAGCCCACACTACACACCCAAAGTGAACTTACCCGGCATTAAACATAGAACTTGGCGATACTATTTACACACACACCACACAGATAGCGTTGCCACACACACAACCTGATCTGACCCACACACAACATCATACACACGAAACGAACCCCCAAAAGCGCAGCATCATCACCACCAAGGATAGATACACACAAAGATGGCATTCCAAGCAGACTCTTTCATCTCCGACGAGGAAGAGGAGGTGTGTCCTCTTTGCGTCGAAGAGATGGACATTAGTGACCGCAACTTCAAGCCCTGTCCGTGTGGCTACCAGATCTGTCAGTTTTGTTACAACAATATCCGACAGAACCCGCAGTTAAACGGCCGATGCCCTGGATGTCGACGACCCTACGACGATGAGAGTGTCGAGTACAAGGTCATCTCGCCTGAGGAGTGGAAGAAGCATCATGTCAAGCAAACCAAGCAGGAGCGGGAGCGAAAGCAAAAGGAGCGGGAAAAGAAGGAGATGGAGCAGAGCTCACGCAAGCATCTGTCGGGTATGCGGGTTATTCAGAAGAACCTCGTGTATGTCATCGGCCTCAACCCAGACATTCCCACTGAGGATCTGCATAACACCCTTCGAGGCGAGCAGTTCTTTGGACAGTATGGCAGAATCCAAAAGATTGTCATCAACCGACGGAACAACGTCAACGGTACACCTGGTCTTGGTGTCTACGTGACTTTCGCAAAGAAGGAGGATGCTGCACGATGCATCGCGGCTGTG
This sequence comes from Yarrowia porcina, assembly GCA_900519025.1. Lineage (NCBI taxonomy): Eukaryota > Fungi > Ascomycota > Dipodascomycetes > Dipodascales > Yarrowia > Yarrowia porcina. The sequence continues at coordinate 388,636 of ULGT01000014.1, read as the reverse complement.
GATGGCTCCATGAATGATGGAAAGTACTTGAGGGCAGCGTACGGCACCACAAAGTACTGCTCGTCATACCTGCGGGGCCAGCCCTGCCCCAACCCCAATTGCATGTTCCTGCACGAACCTGGGGAGGAGGCAGACAGCTATACTCGACAGGATCTCTCTACAATTCAGCATGCTGCCCGACAGGGCATCCAAAAGCAGCAGCGACAGCAGCAGCGATACGGCGACTTCCAGCAGCACTCCCAGCCCTCGCCTGTGCAGCCCAACACCCCTCTGCGACACCAGAGTGGCCACGCTGCAGTGGCTCATCATGCTACTGAAGACATTCATGGCAACGCTCTTCCTGCTACTGCCTCCTGGGCCAAGCAGAGTCCCACTACGCCTGCTGGCAAGCTGCATACTCCCGCCCAGGCCTCTCCTGTGAAGCCTGCTCCGGTCGAGCCTGCAGTGAACTACCCCATGCCGGATCCCGATCCCAAGCGTCAGATGGACTTCACTCTGCCACTCTTCAAGAACACGCTCAAATCGCTGTCCAAGAACAAGTTTGACTTTGTTTTCTCTTCAGCCATGCTCAAGTCGCTCGATCTCGATGACGACAAGAGCTCGCTACCTAATCTATTTGCCTTCTCCAAGGGCAACATTATGGACCCCAGCAAGCACGAGTCTGCTGAATTCCTGGAAGGCCAGTTCACACCCTTCGACATCTTTTCTGGCGGTAAAGCTGCTGCCCTTCCTCTGGCCAGTGACGAAACCCAGAGCTTTCAACAACTCATGAAGGGCGGCCCTACCGACAAAGTTCCCGACCAGGCGGCCACCCCACCTCCTGGTCTCATGGGAGACAGCAACCAGAAGCAGCATCACAGCCAGGAACTCCTGGCGCATCTAATGAACGGCGGCAAGAAAGGTGAGAACTAAATCTTTTGAACATTGTTAAAACTCAGGAAACCCCTACAGCGGCCCAACAATTTGATTTTACGTATGTTGACCAAGTAGACAAAATGCAGTTGATGAAATTAAAGGCGCGCTGTGAATTGCATACGTGGAGCCTGAGTGTAGAATACCCCCATAGAATACAACATACTAACCCAGAAACTACAAAACAGCAGTCCCATAATGTAAGGGCTGTGCTGGCTGCAGGCTACGAGGACGGCAGCCTGAACCCTTCTGCTTCTCCCCCCAGAACGCCTACTGCAATGCCTTCCAGTAGCAGAAGCCCGGAAGAGACTTTGAGAGCGCTCAGCGAGGGTCCCATGACCCTGTCTAGGGACTTCAACCTTGAAGCTTGGGAGTCTACAAGTTCCTTCCAACCCTTTGGAACTCCTCCCGGATTCCCTGGTTCTTCTGGACTTTCTACCACATCTGAGCTCCCAGGTTCTTCTGGACCTCCTGTTCCCCCAGGACTCAGTGTGCCTCCACCTGGACTTACCAGACCCCCTGGGCTGTCTGGACCCCCTGGTTTGAGTGGGCCTCCCGGTTTGACTGGACCTCGTCCTGAGACTGCAGTCTACAACTCCTTGGAGGTCGAAGGGTTCGACAAGTCGCCCTTGGAAGTCAACCGACCTGCTGCTGTGCGGCCTGAGCCCTTCCATGCTCACATGTCCATGACCCCGGGTCTCGGATTTGGCAGTGAACTATCCGGCGGGTTGGAGGATGATCTCAATGAAGACACCGAGGACTATGAACCCGAGACTATTAACAGAGCTGTAGGACCTCCTCAAGATGGGGACAATGACAACGATGACATTCTGCTTGCTGACGATATGCGGTCTATCACCAGCGGCGGCGCACCCAGCGAAATTGATTTTGCTGGCAGCCGACCTGCTACACCTGATCTGGACCTGCCTGAACCTCCTCGAATTCTCTCTTCCGAGCACATTTCTGTTCTTTCCAAGAACGAGAAGCGAAAGTACAGAAACTCTCTGAAGGCGTACGAGCGAGAGAAGAAACTAGCCATCAAGAACTACAAGAAGGACCAAGAGGATGCGGAACGTGCTGAGCGAGCTGCGCTTACCACTATCGAGGAGGAAGAGGCTCAGGCCAAGAAGGCCATGGCTCAGAAGGCATGCGAAGAGGTGGAAGATGCCGCAGAGACTTTGAAGAAGGCACTCCAGGCCGCTGAAGCCGAGAAGAAGGCCAAGGAGGCGGCTGCTGAGGAAGAGGCTCGAGCTGAGAAGCAGCGCCAGAAGGAGGAGAAGGCTCGAGTCAAGGAGGAGAAGGCTCGTGTCAAGAAGGAGAAGGCCCTCAAGCAGAAGGAGGAGAAGGAAAAGCGAGAAGCTGAGCGTCTCAAGCGTGCCGAGGAGCGAAAGGAGAAGGAGAGAATCGAGGCTGAGCGTCTCGAGAAGGAGAAGGCCGAGAAGGAACAGCTTGAAAAGGCTGAGAAGGAGCGATACGAAAAGTCTCTTCAGGCCATGAAGAAGGAGAAGGCTGAAAAGGTCAAGCGGGAAAAGGCTGAGAAGGAGCGTCTGGAAAAGGAACGACTTGAGAAACAACGACTTGAGAAGCAGGCCAAGGAAGCTGCTGCCAAGAAGGAAGCGGAAGAAAAGGAGGCTGCTTCCAAGTCGATTGCTGCTCCTCAGCCCAAGCTCGCCTCCAACATGTCTACCTCTACATGGGACGAGGACGACTCCTCTTCGCTGAACTACAACAAGCCCAGCAACAGCGGGGATGACTACAAGTTCAACAGCTACAACAGCGGAAGCAGCCGACGGGGTGCGAGCGGTCAGATCGGAGGCCATTTGGCTGACTACCTGGCGTCTCCCAGCCCCAAGCCCAGCTCGCCTTCCATTGCCAACAGCACTCCTGAGATTGAGCCTGCTGTGAGTGCCACAAGCACAGCTAGCACAGCTCGCTCTCAAATTCCTACCGGAGCTACTTCTCAGTTTTCAGTTGGTGATCTCCTCAGATCTGTTGTCGACGAGATGGATCTGGCTGAGCATCCTCTGTTCAATATCTCCTATCCTCCTCTGTTCCACGACGCTACTGTCGATGTGATGGTTGAGTGCGAAGAGTCCGTGGATGTGTTTGAGAAGGCCCTAGCTGACAAGCTCACGCTAGAGCCCAAGTGTCCCGACATTAAGGACTTTGTCTTGGAGGATATCGAGAAGTTCATTGCTGATCCCTCTGATACGCTTCTGCACCTGAGCAAGGAGATTGACGAGGATGTATTCATTGATGATCTCGATCTCGAGACCAGCGATGATGATGCCATGGGTTCTCTTCCCGAGTTTGCTAAAAGTGTCATTGCAAAGCATGCACATCTCATTGATCCCAAGTGGCAGGATTATGCTGCTCAGATTGACGACCTTAACCTCGTGGATGATGAGGAACTTCCTTACCGTCAGAATCTTGCAGAGGAGGTTTTCCAGATGCAGACCGAGTTGGACAAGCACGTTGCTCGAAACCAGCGTCTGGTGTTCCGACACACTGGAAAGCGTATCGGCGAAGAAGAGTAATGGAATGAATGTAGTGTTACCGATTCAGAGAACAGACGTAGACTATGGTTGGTGTATCGTAGAGTAGACCATGAAAGATTACACGTGTTGGGTGGAGACCTCTGACAATGCTCTTCCGTCCTATCTCGTATAGACCATGACTGCTAGCACCTGTCTAAAAGCAAATGCGGTGGCTGGACTTCAATGTTGGCTGCCAAACAGCTGCACTAAGTCGACGAGCATTCCGGGTAGGTTCCGAGGTCGAATCGGTCTCGACCCTACCATCATCGGCATCGCAGTTATGAAGGGGCCGCTCACTTATTAGAGCAACTCGTCTAACATGTAATTAGGGGATTTGTTTTTCTAGACATTGGTACTGTGCAGTTGTTCCATGTAGCAGTATTTGTTTTTTCCGACTTGTTCCTGAAGCGATAAGAGTGTTGGCAACGGTTTCGATGGCAGTATCAGGCCATGATCAAGTTTGAAGTCTTTGTTGCGGTCGTGAGAGTTCCATCATATTACATATTTTTCAAATTCTAAGACCCACCCAGCGTCAAAATCTGCGCTATAATTCCTTCTTTCTGCCCATGATACGACTCTCATGGTTTGTCTGGCTGCCAGAGTACCTGGTGTAGGTAGGACATCGCTGTGGTATGCCCTCTGTGCAGCGCTTAGTTAAGACATTTAGTACGGGTAAGTCCCTGGTCCAGCTAATTTGTTTTTCATCATCAGACAATGTTCAAGACTTGGTTTACTCATCCCGCAACGCTATCGGAATCTGTGGAGATACCGGAGAAATCATATCTATATACGACGATAAACCTCAAGGCTCTAACAAGCAATACAAGGGCATTCGGTTTGTGTGGTCCGAAGTCGACTCTTGAACGATTGACGACGCCCACATATCTTGTGCGGACTAATGCAGCATCCGTGAGTCTATTGGGCTTGTTCTTCAAAGCTTTTTTTTTTCATCGTTGCTTTTTACGCTTAGCGATCGACAGGACGGCCAAGTAAGTGGAAGTTAGGCGAGTACGGCACGTGTAAAGAGAAAATCAACGTCCCTCAACCGCCCCAAAAGCAAGGTGACAAGTGTACATGGGACTATCAGGGAAGCAAGGAGGTTGGCAGATAATATGTGGATGAGATGCATCAAGCATGAGGTACAGCTTGGGGGTCCACGTGAAGTAGCGCCTCACTCGTTCAATATCACGTATTCCATGTTTTAAAAGCTATAGGGCGAACAGTTTAGTTATCGGTAGCGCGAGGACCTGTTTTTTTCAGCGATTGTTAGTCTTCTTCCAGGACCAATTTGGACGAATACGGTAATCTTTCAGCCTTTGAATCCAAGTTAATAGTTATACTCTAAGAGCCGGGCTCCGGGAAGACGGAAACAAGTGAATACGGCGTATACCTGTGGACAATGAAATATCACGACTTGTGCCATTGTGGGACTACTGTTTGTTCATTGAACAAGCGTCTCGAGATTCAGATAGTTCCCTTGTACTTGTACAGTCGTGCCTGGTGGGCATGCTTGTCGTCGACAGTTTGAGGTGTTAGTTCTGGAGTGCTGCGCTCGCTTCTCGTAAAACTGGAAAAGAAATATAATTCAATTGGCTCTTTGGAAGCAACGGTTGCAGTGGATCCGGCAGTGTAATTATTGCATCTCATTCAGACGAACCTGTGAAGTTATCCCAGGCTTGCTACTGGCACCCACAAGATTGCCAGATTTTCGGATCTCCGCTAGATTTTCATGCCACCTTCCCTGTGAAACCTCGAGCCGAGTTACTTAGACCTCTAGCGCAGCTCTTCGGCACCGTCTACGTTGACGGCCGATCATTGAAATAATGGTGAGACACCAACTGAGTATTACTGGGGTTAGCGTGCACACGGCACGGTAGTGGTTCCCTCCGTGTCCCCACGATAGGCTTCACACAGCAAGCAACCATACGAGTATGATAATAACGATAATAGTGTAATTGTGGGGAAGGCTCAATTGCCGGAGGGTGCCCAAAGAGTAACAGCACTTCAGAGAGCCCGCAGCTTTCTCCTTCCCCAACCAATTGATGGCCAATGTATACATGTGGGCCTCTTGTTCTCAGAAAACTAACGCGCGTTCCTAGCTTACTTTGGCAAAAGTACCCCTCCACGCTGTGAAACAACCGTTTGTAGACAATCGACAGCTCTGTCTAGCTTCCATGTGATTAGTGACCTGGTTGAAGTGTGGGACCATTTTTTCGGACAATCGGGGCCTCCCCGGCACCCTAGGCAGGCTCTGAAGACACCGTGGAGCTTAGACGGAAAAAACAAACCGAGCGATCTGGCAAAGCTGCTTACCCGTTATAACTTTGTCGTCGTACTTGCCATTTGTTGCATGGAGTCGGGCCTTTGAGGTATAAAACAGAGTTGAGATGGGACCTCCATAAGGCTGAGGAGCTATGAGGGACTAGATACGATGGGGAGGTCACGTGTCAGGTACAAAATATGACCGTTTCTACACTCCCCATAACATTCCTTTTTATCAAGTTGTTATTCCTGGTTCCCTCGTGCAAATCTGTTGAGTTGGGTCTCGACCCAGAGCTTGAGCGCTCTCAGAGTTGGCACTTTGAGCTTATGTCCGCTAAATCCAAAGGCTGTGCAAATGTGACTTTTTTGGGGCCAACTGGGAGCTTACCCTGTCGTCCTAAGCAAGTGCATTTGACACTCTTAAGAAAGAGAGAGAGAGAGAGAGGACCCCATGTTGCCGATGCACCTCGTACAATTTACGATGGCAAATCGTAAAAAAAAAAACCAGATTGGCAGCGCCAAGGCGGCCCGTATGCTTGCACTCAGCTGAATGGAGACCTCTCTGACTGCGGATCTAGTGCACCGAACGACCAGACTGGCCCTCTGTTCTATAAATAGGCTGTGTTGACGGCCGTAGGGCTAGCCAAGACTTTTCCCAAAGTGCCCATCATGTTTACTATCAGTGTAGGGACATGTAGTCGTCGGATTTGGAGCCTTCTGGCGTTCGACCTTGTTCTCCAAACTTGGCCGTTCAAAACCAACAAACCACTCTACTTTGGATACAGAGCCCGCTGCACATCTGCCGCCTGCTGGCCCTGCAGACCCACCCTCGATTTCATACGAGTAAACATGAGAACGGACAAAATGGGGTTTAAGTGAAAGAGAAAGAGGGAAAGCCTGCGGTGCGGGAGACAGGGAGTTTGACGTATGATTGCTCACCCACTTGCAAGTATAATAGGTGAGGGTACCCTGGACCATGACCCTGGAGCCTGGACCTTTGGACTATGGGCCTCGGTAGTTGTCCACCAGAGTGTTTGTCTGTCCACTGTTGACTTGTTTCACCACCACTTCTCAATCCAGTAACCACTTGTGCTCGATCCAGACTTGGACCCAACCTTCTTGTACATGATGCACACGAAACGGTATTCCGCTCAAGTGGGTAAAAATCAGTGTGCCATCCGCATCATGTCGAGTGGTTATCAACAGCCCTTGTTCCTATCATTAGTTAAGAAACGATAACTCCTCCACCCAAAAAACGACAAGGGGCCACCCTGGTTGCTCAAAAATACCTGCCACAATCACCACCACCACACGAATTCACGGTCAAGACATCTAAGACAAGGGCTTCGGCCTCATGGATTCCGCTTTTCAGAGCCTGAAAATCCACCCATTAGAGTATTGGGTTTGGATATCACTCTTGTTCACCGCCGTCCAACTGCAGATGGACTGCGGGTGGGAAAAAAAGCGGTGAGAGAGACTGTCGTAAAAGCAAAACTGAAAAGTCTTAGACAAGACAAGAGAAAGCGGAAAATGAAAAAGCGACAATTGGAAGGACAGAGAAGGAGAGAGTTGTAGAGAAGCGAATCGAGACCCTCTGGATGGCGTGTGTGGCAACCGAGGGTCTCACACCCCCGTCTAAAATCACGTTTCAGCTTCCGAGTTCTAGTCTGAGACCAATGGCAAGCGTGGCTACAACATGTCTTGCCGAGTTTGTGGGTTGTGCCATGGGTATGGTGTGCTGTGCTGACTGCTCAAGTAGACTGAGATACTAGTGTCCCCCCAACCAAAACATTAACTATTGGGCCAACAACAAGGGAGGGGAGCCCATGTAGTGTTGTCGCTCCCAATCAGGTCGGGTGCGCTTTCTTGCCTTTCTCTTTTCCACTTTTGCCCTAGCCACTCGCTTGTTGCACCCTGTTGCTTAGCGTACTGAGATTATCTCCCGGATTTTGAGTTACCAATTCAACCTCTTGATAATAACCATTAGAGTTTTGGATAGGGCCTTGGTGAAGAGTCTTATTAGCATTACCGAGCCCTCACCTTTCACCTCCAGGTGACACTTCTGCAGAGGTCCTAGACCCGTATATCCTCCCCCCGACGACCCAGCAGACCCTCGAGTCGCACAACCCTCTCTTTCCTCGCGATACCGCCCAGCCCTTCGATTGAGATCACCACCGTCTTTTTGCCTCTCTGAGCGACCTGAACAAAGCCTACCCAAGAATCAACTCGACCACTCGAATCCAGCCAGAAAGCCCCATTTTCGACAACATAGACCGATAGACCGACTTTTTCGACACTGGCACAAACACAGCACCCGTCTCTCTTTATAAGTCCCTTTTCTTCAGTTCTTTCCTCGACCACCCATCACACAACACAAGTCATGACCTCAACACCCCCAGTAGTCACATCGGATACAAGAAGTCGCAGTCGCAGCTTGTCCAACATGTTCAGGGCACGCAGTAACACCGTAGGCAACGGTTCCTCGACATACGGGTCGCCACTCGAGCCCTTGGAGCCCCCACGGCTGTCTCGCCAGCGGTCTCTACAACTGAAACATAGTGATTCCAATCCCTCATTGCCCAAGGGCTTCCACAAGCACACCACCAGTGGAGTGGGGGGCACCGCGACGCCACCTCGGTCACCTGTGGCAAATGAGATGGAGTTCCGTCCTTTTGATGGAAAGCCCGCAGAGTCGATCCGATCCATCGACTCTATGCGATCTTCAGCCGAGTTCAAGCCCAACCCCAGTGCACCCCCTTCACACAGAAGTATGCTTCTTCATAACATACCGCCTGCCGTGAGTCACACTCCTCGTGTGACCCCCAGGTCGCATCCCAACTCGGTGTCCACCACGCCACAGCTGCAGCCTTCGCCCAAGTTCCTCCGGGATACGAGCAAGGCTGACACCGTGCCGGCCGTGCCCACGTATAGCACCACTGTACAGCAGCAGCGACCCGAGCTGCTGAGAGCCGGAGCAGAGGCCCGATCGGCTCTCGACCGATCTTCCTCTTACAGTGCGGTCGACACCCGGGCATCTGATAGATCGTCTTTTGCATCTTCGTCGATCTACCAGTCGCCCGTTCAGACTGGACCCGCTCCCAGCTTCCCCGAGGAGGTTGACGAGGCCCGAAACCTGTTGCCTCCTCTTCCTACTCCTCAGGACTCCTCGTTCCCCAACTCCCCTTCAGACGACTACGGGTTCAGCAAGGTTGTTCCTTCTCTGCCCGTGTCGCCGGCTCAAACCCGTCATGCATCCATCGAGTCGGCGTCTCTGGCGTCTGACTTTGACGAGCTCTCCGTCGACCAGAAGTCTGCTCGACAACGGTCCACTTCTATCCCCTCGTGGATCCAGAGATGTGACACCTACACCACCTACAACTCAGAGTCGGACTACCACGACAATGACGGTGGTGACGGTGACAACGAGGACTTTGACGAGAACGACGACGGAGACAATGAGGACGAGTCGGAAATCGACATGCAGGCCTTCTCCATGCACTCTGCTGCCGACTCCAACGATCTGTGGGAGTCTGGCGCTGAGAGCTGTCCTGCCGCTCCCGAGGTGCCCAGCATCAAGGAGCGTCGATCGTTCCGAAAGAAGCGAGGCCACAAGAAGCTGCACCTACAGCTTTCTGGTCTGGGAAGTCCTTTCCTCAACGGCAGCTCGTCTACTTCTGTGAGTTCAGCTCCCGCTGCTCCCGAGTACGACGGCAGCCACAACAACAATAGCAATGTTGGTCTGGGATTCACAATCTCGCCCAACTCGACCCCTCTGTCGTCTCTCTCGTCGTCCAAGCTTCTCAAAAACTTTGGATCGACTCTCAAGAGAAAGGTGTCCAACGCCCCCAAGCCCCCCAAGCGAAGCCAGTCAGCCACCGCTGGTCTGGCCACCGTTCCGGATGTGCAGCACCATAGTGAGAGATCTTCTATCTCCTACTCTACGGCTCCTTCTGTGTGGGGAGGCAACGGTGACGACGACAACGACAAGGAGCTGAGCGACTACTTTGACAAGGCCATGGAGGTTATCGAGGCCGTCAAGCGAAAGCGAAGCTCTCGGGGCAACAAGCGACAGCAACAGCAACAGCAACAGGGTGGAAAGTCTTCCAACTCCCCCGACTCGGATACTCATGACGACTCCCTCTCAGAGTCCACTCACTCGCATTTCCGACGACAATACCGAGGCGACTACTTTGGCATGGAGGGCGCAGATGCCTCTTCCTCCAACCCCACCTCGGTCATGTCGACTCCAGCTGCTGTTTGCCCTGTCAACTCTACTGCATCGGCTCCCGGGGCCACTCCTTGCACCCCCTGCACCCCCAACTCGCTGTCAGCTCTGCGAAAAGAAATCTACGATGGTGCTCCCACCAACGACTACGCAGATCTGACTGTCCGAAAGCACCATGCATCCACTAGCCAGAGCTCTACCGAAGGTGAGGGCACCATGTCTCCCCGAATGGGCTCCTCCGTGTCTTCTACGCACGATGGAGTTGCTACTGGTGAGGGAGGAATTCTCCCTTACGAGCTGGCTCCCACTGAGGAAGAGTGCTGCAACATGTCTTCTGATGAGATGACCTGTCGGATGATTGCCTCTCAGGAGCTGTTCGAGTCTACTCGAAAGCGACTGGCTGAGTCTGGATGGTACGATCAGAGCCAGATTGACGAGATTCAGAAGAATGGTCGTCAGATCCAGGACTCCTGGAAGGCTCTGATTGACAAGCGACAAATGCAGGAAAAGGCGCAAGCGGCTCATGCCCAGGGACTGCCTCAAAACGAGCTTCATACTGTTGCTCGCTAGTTAATTTATTTAGGTATAGAATGGTACACACATTTGAGCGTAGATCCTGTAACGAGATTGAAGTGCAAGGCTTATCTGTAGTATCGTAGTTGACGGAGAACAACCGCATGCACCACCCACCCCTTGCTGGCTAAGAAACGCAATACTAGCACTTGATGATGCGAGTCTCTACTGGTGCCGTAGACGTTTACTTCTCGTCTGGAACGCTCACTTTTCCTCCATTGGCTGAAGTAACTAGCCTTGACGGCAAGTAAACTAGCCCTAAGACAGTCTCATCTGTCCAAGATCGGCTTCCAGACAGTGAGCTGATTCCGGGTCTAGATTTAATCGATAGAAGTCTGGACTGTCTCAGAGCAATATTGTCAAGACGAAATATTATGGGCAGCACGACTCAACAAAGTGTACTTCGACTTTAACTAAAAGGTCGCACAAGGGTCCAATGGCCTCGGCACGGAGCTCGTGTTTCATATCTAGCCGGTATCTTTTATCTTTCGTCATTCACAAGGCGAAATGGTCTTTGCTTCAGCCGTTACGATTAGCATGGGGGAACATTCTGGTAATTCCGTAAGTAGCTCTTTCGGCCGAAAACGTGAAACGGCATAGACCTATAACGGCACTAAAGGCTTGAAAAGGTGGCGGTTACGGCTCATTATCGGAAGCCAAGACTCCGAATCGAAACTAGCACTTTTGAACGGTGAAAAACGCACTAATTTGCGCCATTGGTGTTGAGAACATATTTAGGGCGACTAGCGTGGTTCTAGATGTAGCCACAGTGGGGATAGGAGTTGAGAGCATAGGAAAATGGATTTAGAAGGGTAGAAGAGGCTCAGAGAATTTGTCCAGATGCATCACAGTGGTTGCTACATCGAAAACCCCACTTTTCGCCAATCCCGTTCACTACCCCAGACTTCACTCGTATTTTCTGTTGAACAAACTCTGAACAAAATACGAACCACATCTACTTCACATCACGTGACACCACTACATGCCTATTTAGGACCAATGGACTCAGAAAATTATCAGCATTCCGAATATCCAGCCCATACAACATTTTAATATGACGACTTTCAGACTTTTCAAGTTCACGCTCGACAGAGTTGGAAGCGTCACGTGACTTTATTGGGAAAACTTTTCACCCATGCATTAACTCCCAGTGGCGAAGATTTTTTGATTATGAAGATTTACGACACTTCAGAGATCCACGGTTGTGGAGAGTTGAGATTAGGGTAGATTTCCAGTTGGTCCCAATTTGTAATTCCGACGTAAAGTCCGAAAGGGCCAACCGCAATAACACCATGGGGGCGTAGCACTGAGTCCCATGTAATACGCTGAAGTGGCAAAAACGACCGAGGTTGCAGACGAGTGCTTTAGGAGTTTTCTCGGAGTGTCAGGTTTGTCAGCCTTCTAGTTTGGGCAAATATATCCGCTGTGGTTTGCCCCAGGCTTTTCCAGCTTTTCCCGCTTTTCTTAGGTATTCTGCCCTCTGGGAGCTCCAACGGTCGGTCCGCGGCTATTAGCGACAAAATTTGCAGCGGCTACATACTTTGCACAATTTGCCTCTGTCGGGAGTTTGCAGTTGTGCGGCGGGTTTCCGGGTCTAAGTGAGGAGAGCACTGAGTCGAAGGGAAGTGGTGGGTATCGATGGTAATTGACTGTCTGGCGTGCATTCTGATGGCCGGTTATTTCGGTGTTTACCATGCTGTAGTTAATTAATTGCAGCATAAACAGAGAGTAATTAACAAGCGAGAGATGAGGGGTAATGAAATCTCGCTTGCCTCGGTTCTCATGTCAACGCTCATTGTTATGGTGTATCAGATATTATTTCAGGCTTTATTCAGCCTCTTTCTCCATACAAGTATGTATGTAGTGTGTTTTTTTCACCCTCGTTTGTCTTGTCTTTGGTTCTTCATGTTTGGAAGCCATTTTTTAAGTGTGACTTTTTCACCAGGGATTGTACAACGTTCATAGGCTCTACGGGCATGCCCATCATCAGGAGAGAGCTGCACGTTAATCTGACAGGCCACTATTCCAGAGATTGCTGGTTGCAAATTCCTATAGACTTTGACCCACGTTGGCCATGAGTGCATTGTGGGAGCACCAGGCGGATTTTTTTCAATCTCGCGCAGTAGACACGCACTCCTGTAGCACAACCCCTCTCTCGATTTCGGTGTGGAAACGGTGTGCGGCTAAAAGAGAGGAGAGAGCATGGAGTTAGGGAAGGAAAGATATTGCGAGAGAGGGGAAGAGAGAGGAGGAGCGGAGGAGTGGTCCGACCACACAGTCCACAGTTGGGAGTTTAGGCAGGAGGACACGGGTCAGCCAAAGGATTGGCAAAGGGAAAGTCGTAGTTTATTTCACACTCTTTGGCTTCTCGATCGTATAATCACGTTAGCTACAAAAAAAATATTGCCGGCCAAGTAAGGGGCTGGGACGATCCTGGCTCGTGTTAGTGGCCGCTGGATTCTCGCTATCTCTCCATCAACGGTGGACTACGTCAGAGACATGCCTCAGGTTGTTTAGACGTACACTGCATATTCCATTAGCCAACCAGATAGCGGCATCCGATGATAAGAGTTGATAGGGTTTGTATCCATGAGGAAATATTAACAGACACAAGGGATTCATGACGTAAGCCATGGCGGATTGTAAGCAGGTGGATATTTCTTGGTGCATGCGAGATGGCGTGTTTTGAAGCAAATACGGCGGGAAGAAGAGGGATTTGGGCAGCTTTGAGCTGGGAAATCACCTGTTCTGAGCTCATAAATCTACTGACTACAAATGATAGACCCCCATACTAATTTCCTCGGACGTTCCGGATAAATTCTTTCTCCACAGGCAGCCCTGAGGACCGTGCCAGCAAGACATTTTACAAAGAAATTTGGCTTTGTGAGATGGGTGAAAAATACTCTATTTCGAAGTGGATTAGCTGCTTTGCACTTTGTGTTTTTTGATGCAAATCACCCAATACTCCTAGCATCTGAGTATATGGATCTGGATTATATATAGCGTGCTTTCTCCCCAGGACTTCTTCTTTCCTCACACTCAAGTCACTCTACAACCAAAACAGCTCAACTTCACTCCCCACCCCCAAACCAACACATACACAATGCTTCGAATTGCCCGAATTGCCCGACTCTCTGCCCGAGTTCCTTCTCAGGTCCGAAACCAGTCCACCGTCTCCTCCTTCTCCGAGTACCGAAAGCTGGCTGTCCAGAACGGTCCCCTCGCCCAGGTGCGACTTGCCTACCCCCGATCCCTCTTTGCTGAGACCTACGATGTCACTGGCAAGAAGGATAACAACACTCAGAACGGCGTTGCCGAGTCCGCCTCTGAGAACAAGGAGTTTGAGGTCCTCGAGTCCACTGGAGCATCTGCCTAAGTAAAACGGGTACGTGACTAGACAATCATCTGCGATGATGTTCACGAACACCGACTTTTATTTATTGCTCACGACTAACGACTCTCACTCACACACTGCGGATTCCGCCCATATACGAAATGTATCTGTATTTATTACCAACTGTAAATAGCCGAGTGTAAGTACAAGTAATTACGCGAGCTTCCAGCTGTTAGGAAGGAGTAGAGCTGTCAGATTGACCTATCACTGCAACCGTCAGTTCACCGTCAATTAATTTGACACATTGGCATTCTTGGTCTTCATCTCTTGACGCGTTTTACCATGCAACATCTGATGGCTTCACTCTACAACATTGACTCAGTCTTTTTGTTTGTCTATGGACATGTGATGTTACGAGGGAGGGGCGCTAACGCAAGAAGACGAAATCACGTCATGGATTTGTAATTGACCAACTCAATTGACTTCGAGAAGCCCGTCCTACGTATTCTGACTGGTCTGTGCATGTTTTTTGACGTTGCTACGACCGATCTTCAGGTGCGACTTGTGACAAACCCTGGGGATGACGTGATGTGGCACATGCTCAGGTAGCCTGATACCGTTGTCCCACATGAGGCGGGGACAACCTTAAGCTCAGTGTTTTGTCTCACAGCTTAGTTGAAGAAGCGGTGGAGTTGGGAGCGAATCATTTGGGAGGGTCAAGATAAGAGCTTGCTGTGGAAGTGAGAGGGGTTGTTATTGTGCTGTGGAAATACACGCTCTTTGTGCCATTTGCCATTTTACCGCTTTTACCGCTCTTTGTACCCCCATATTCTCCCCTCTCGGGATTATAATACGCTGTAACAAACAGTTTTATAGTGCGATACTCAGCTGAACTAAGAACACGGTCAATTAAAAGTCAACTATCCACAACCTCAATTCACCACACCCCACACGGCGCACGTCTGCTATTGGTCCCAAGACCGGGCCTTGTTTGGACTTGCTTGTCCGGGGACCTTCTCCCCACAGCACCCCACAAACTATCGTTATCTTCTCCGCTCGCCGTGCATTTGGCGGTGGATATATCTCCGTAACTCCGATAACCTGCTCGTAAACATTCACAGGTTGTGTCAGTGTGGATAATAATTGTGAGACGCGTATCTTGTCAGCGTTTCGGTTCAAGGGCTGCCAAGAAACATGTGATAGAAATATTTGAATTGAGTTCGTCAAGAGGGCTTACAAATCGTAGGGACAATGAGTGGCAAATATAGGCGACGGATTTAGCAACGGTAGAACGGAGTTAGCGACTATCAAAGGAGGGAATATTAGCCGATATACCCGCCAGACCAGGAGAACAAGAGTGTGTCTAACCGATGACAAATCAGAAATTATACTAAGACACAGTATACCAGGTAATTACATTGGTAACCGTCTTGCACTGCGCAGGGGCCTTAATGAAGAACACGATAATCACTGAACATGATAATGACGTATTCACAGAGTAATTACAATCTCATGTCACACAGTTCATACTCCCCTTGAAATTATACCACTGAAATTATGTAACCATGCGCCAGTTATCGTGACGGGGTGCATGGGCGATTATCGCGTACTTGTATCGTAGTTATCGTGACACTGCATGACGAGAAGCTGTTTCTAGTTAATTACAATATTGCTACGAAATTACACATCGCCTACAGCTTGGCCCCTATAACCCCTCACATGCTTTTCGTTTTCGTTTCGGTTGAATAATTCATTAATTCAATAGCATAATTTAATGCTCTGAAAGCAGCTCGTTGACAAGCTCGTCCAGAATCAACAGCACCAGTTGCCTGTTGAGGATGGGGTTCTGCAGCATCATAAACAGGTTATGAGCGGCGTACTTGGAGTTGGAAGTTCCCACAACCTTTGACGAAAAGTCCACAATCGCGGCCTCCAACAGAGTCTTGGCATGGTGACGTGTAGAAGTCTTTTCATGGACACTTCGAGGCTCTCCTCCCGTTCGAAACTTGCCATCTGGCCACACGTTGTTGAGAAGCAGCTGTAGATAATTACTGACACTCTGCTCATTGGCCACGTGTGCGTTGAGCGAGTCTCGAACTCTTCGCTCAATGGTTCCTCCCAAAAGCTGCTGGATGACAATGACAATGGCCCGTCCTCGTAGAATGAGACCGTCTCCTCGATCCAATCTGAACAGCTTGACAAACAGATCCGAAATGGGTTTCACAAATGTAGCATTGGAGATCTTGGACTCCTTTTTGGGAGCTGACGTCGTTGCTGTACTGTTGGAAGCCCCTGAAGCCGGTCCAGTTTGAGTTGAATCCGAATGCAATGATGCTGAACTGTTGTTACTTGTAGCCCCCACCATATTATTGTTGAGAGAATCAGAAAGAAGTCCATCACTAGCAAAGAAGTTGGTAGCGACTCGAAGCTCATCTCTGAGAGACACACGGTTGTCAGCATCAGCCCGAAGACCCTCCTCAGCCACAGACTTGTACTTTGTCACGAAATTGTGAGACGACAAGAAAGCTCTGTAGGCCACCGAGTTGCAAATCTCGGGCATCTTGAGCAGCTCTCGAAGATATGCCTCCAATTGCACCTTCCGTGAGTCGACAAACGACTTTTGGTTGAACTTGATGACCACCTTTTTCTTGGGGAAGGGGATGCGAGAAATGTAAGGGAAAGACCGTATAAGATGCTGATGAAGTTGGAGGAAATGCGAGTATCTTCTCGCCACAATCCACGTAGCAGAAGAAGCCCCATCCTTGTCTGATTCATCACTCTTTCTAGTGACCTCCACCAGGTAGACTACAAACTCATTGCCCATTCTGTCATGACTGGAGACTGCATTCTGAATAGCAATAGCAGACCGGCCGTAAAGACTGTTATCTGTCTCCTGGACAATGTACTGTTGTCGCTGCATCTCCTTGTTGTTGATTTCTCTCTGGAGTGAAGATACCGACTTGGAGAGAATGCGAATCTCGTGTGTATTGTTAGTCAGCTCAGCCTTACGCAATAGAGGTTCCAGCACCTTGACTTGACCCTTGAGTTTGTCAATATCGATTGTGAGTGTCTTGATAGCCTCTGTCAATCCCAAATCACCCGGAGAGGCGAAATGTAACGAAAACGACTCCTCTTCCGGAGGAATTGCGTCTGCTGTGTCCAATGCCTTGATCTGATCCTCGTCCAAACTCTGTGAGAGTGATGCAACCACAGACGACTGGACCTTTTCCATATCACTTTCGTCGTAGTCAGAGTCATCAAACAACTTTGAAGCTGGTCTACTACCTTCAAACAGCTTTGATCCAGGCCTACTTCCGTCTTCGAACAGCTTTGAAGTAGGTCTTTTACTGCCAAAGATGCCAAAGTCGTCGTCATCGTCGAAAAGAGGATCTCTAGTACCTGAAGGAGAGTCCATGATAGACTTGAGAGCTGCCTGAACTGCTTCAGATTGCGAAATGTGAGACTCTCCAGCACTAGCAGGCTGTTGTTGAGGAGGAGTCACAGGTCTCGAAGTAGCAGCATCATCAAGAGAAATCAATGGAGCTGATTGTGGTGCAGCCTTTTCAGACTGAGATTGTGGTTCGTTGAGATCAAGCAACGACTTGTCAGACTTGTCTGTAGCAGCTTTCTGAGACTGGTCCAGTGATGAGTAATGAGAATTGAAGTCATCATTGGCCTCAGCATCAATTCCATCCAACAAACTGGTGTTAGCGCCGTCAGATTGATGGTGAGAGTTGCGTTTACTCTGGTTATCATTATACAACGACTTCTCACGTTTCTCTGGCGACCTAACCTCCTGATGTGAAGCAGAAGAGGCAGAGGAAGAAACAGGTTTACGTTTTATCGGCGTATCCAGCTTCTTGAACATATCTGTCACACCCCACTTCTTTTTCTTCTTGTGATAAGCTGCAATCTGCTGCTCTGTAGGCTGGATGGCCAGGAACTTTGAGAAGAGGTCCGACTTTTTGAAATCCTCCAAGTCGCACTTTTCGAGTTTCTGGAAAGCAGCATGCTGGGTTCGAAGAATACCCTTTCGAGCCAGTCTGTATTGCTCCATGGTGGGTGTCTTAGACTCAACAAACGTTCGCACGTCATTGAAGCTTCTGGGATCAACCACCAGCTGAGGACCTTCCATATGGCCCTGGAAGTACATTTCGTAGATGGTTTCCACATCGTCTCTGGACTGTTTCAGCTGAGAAGCAGTCACACCAACAGGAATATCTTCATCGTCAGACTGATCTTCATTATCAAGATCCAAATCCTCCTGTGTTTTACCTGCAAATTCCTCCAGAGGGTCCTTGATGGAGTTGACAGTCAACCAAAATTGTAGTAGAACCATTCTAGACCGCTGGTCAGCAAACTCCATGAACCACTGTAGACACGAGGGGTCGTTGAGCACGTCAGAAAGACCGTACTTGAGTTTTTCATGCCGAAGAGCGGCCACAATTTGCTCTTCTGATGTTGTAGAAGAAGAGGAAATGGTGGATGAAGCAGTAGCAGTGGTGTTTCGAATGAACTTTTCGAAAGCGTTGAGATTATGAGGCTTCTCTGATACAGAAGCAGAAGAGGGAGCTGAAGAAGGAGCACTGGCACTGCTAGCAATACCAAACTCTTGTAATTTGGCGTCCAGAATAGACTGAGCTTCCCTTAGACGTCCAGAATACAAACCAGACTCATATGAACCAGAAGCCTCCTTGTCTAGCCGTTGAAGCTGCACAGAAATGTTGTACCGCAGCTGTTTAGCTTCCTGAGCAGTATCAATAGCTCTGATTTTGCGTAAAAACTTCTCAAAGTCCTGCTGAGAAGCTGAAGGAGATAGTTTGATAGGTCTCTTCTTGGGTGTAGTAGATCCTTCCGAAGGAACAGGACTTGTAGTCTGAGCAGCAGAGTGCTTATCTAGAGCATCTCTCACCTGCTGGACGTTTCTCTTATCTTCCAAAGACGGTTCCACAAACTTGACCAACAACTGGTTCCAAGTATCTGGTTCAGACAATGTTCCACTGACAACAGGATACAGCACTGTACAAGCCAGAATCTCACGTAGCAGTAAAACAACCAGTTTCACATTACGTTCCTCCACGGGCAGAGTTCTTAGAAGAAGTCTCTGACTGACTCCTCTAAGCCACTCCTTTCCTCGAGCTTCACTGTCCATATCCTTGACAGCTACAGCTGGATGAGGGTTCTCAGAAACGTGCTGAAGGAATTCAGTAGCTACAGCAGCATTGAATTCATGAGATTCAGTGAGTTTCGTACCTGCTCGTTCACGAACAGTCTTGTCGGCTGTAACAAAGTCCGTGAAATGGGTCTTGACGATTGGCAACAACTTGAGAATAAGAAAAACAGCCAGATCGATACGTTTCAGTCTCATGGACAACTCCATAGTGATAGCTCTCAACGCAGTATCAATCTCATACCCAAACATATGGTCCGTCTTGCACACATTACCAAACCAGGCCATGACAAAGTCCCGTACAATGTATTCTATCAACGTGTCGAGCGAGTCGCTGATGATGAAGGAGTTGGGCTCAATGGGAGGCAGCTCTGCGGGCTCGGTGGTGAGCTCGGTCACGTGACGCTCCCATACCTGAGGCAGGGTGAAGGCGATGGGTTTGAACGAGCCCGAGGCGTGTTCTATACCTGTTGAGTAGGCTCCATTGGTCGTGTTTCCGTTATGCACGTAGAGAAGGGCCAGCACCAGGACGACTGCTGCCAGGAAGCCCAGGACGACTCCGAGAGCCAAGGAGCTGAAGAGAATGCCCCGAAGTGCCACGACTAGCACCAGTCCGCCCAGAATCCACAGAAACTGCCCTTTTTGCTGAGGTCGGGGCTCGATTGTATCGCTCATTTCATGGTACTGGTAGATGATAGGGGTGCATCTTCCATACATGGATAACTTTGTTATGCGCGCACAGTGGGGCGTGTCTAACGTGGAGTTGGTGACTAACAAGGGAGGGGAGGTGCGACAGGGTACACTAACACCATTTTGCTATCACTCCTATACATTTATTTCTTCACAATTATCTTACACCCCCCTTATATCCCCCCTCGGAGATGGGCTCACTGCTCTGCGCGTCTCGGAATAAACGTGCATAATGGCAAACGTCACAGTGAAGGAGGAATACAACCTTGAGGCTGAGGGCGTGTGTCGAGGTAAACAGGGGGGAGTAACAAGGGCGTTTTTCGAATACATCTGCTTGCCCTGAAACGAGCTTACTAATCATGAAATCGCCAACATTCACATGTTCACAAAAGGAGGTTGAACTGTGGGGAAATATTATCATCAACCGGATATACGAACCTCACCAAATAGGGTTGACAGATGTAATTATCCGGAAACAGATAGTGTAGCTGTGGGTGGTGGTAAGGGGGCTATAAACAGTGCCGCCTTTTACGTGAAGAGCGGACTCTTACATTTTGGTTACTTGTTAAAATCAATCAATAACATCTATACAGTCAGTGGTGTGGGTGTGGGGGTACCTATCCTACAAGATTCCGGTACTCAAGGAAGAGAAGTTGAGCATACCGGTACAGAAGTTCTGTCTCGTCAATCCTTCGGATCGACTCGACTAACCATTCATAAACTCGCCTCCCTGAGTAAATCCTCGATCTCCAACAATCTTGGTGGTCTTGAGAACCTCGTCAATCTCCTTGAGAGTCTCTGCTGACAAGGTCAGATCACCATGGTTCTCCTCAAGTCGAGCAACAGTAGTGTTTCCAGGAATGGGAATAATAGTTCCATGACCGTTGGTATTAGACTGAGCCTTGACCCACGCAATGGCCATTTGAGGAAGAGGAATACCAGCCTTGGTGGCCACCTCCTTGAGTCGATCAACAAGAACCAGGTTCTGTTTGATATTCTCCTCCTGATACTTGACCATGTGCTTTCGAGCGTCTCCCTCAGGAACGTCCTGAGTGCCCTTGAATCGGCCAGTAAGAACTCCAGAGCCTAGAGGAGCGTAGGCAGTGATGGGAATGTTGTACTTGGCACACACATCAGCAACACCGTTAGTAAAGATATCAGTAGCCCAAAGAGACAGCTCATTCTCAACAGCAGCAACGGGAGTCAGAGAATGGACCTTTTCAATGGTAGCAGCTCCGACTTCAGACAGACCAAGAGCTCCAATCTTGCCCGCATCAACATACTCCTTGATAGCAGCAACAGTCTCCTCAATAGGAGTATTGGGGTCAACTCTGGCACATTGGAAGATACTGACGGCTACAGTACCTCCCAGAGTCTCCAAAACAGTGTCCATTGACTTTTGAACAAACTCCTTGGAACCATTGGGCACCAGGTTAGGTCCTAGACCGCCCTTAACCATGAGGCAGACCTTGTCAGCATCCTCGGGGTACTTTTCAAAGTATCGTCGGATGAGTTTGAGGTTTCCGAGAGGGTCATTCGATCCATAAAACTCGGCACTGTTCCATACAAGAATGTCCTTCTCAATGGCTCGTTTCATTGTGGGGAAAGCGATCTCATCGGGAGTCTCAGCTCCTCTCCAGGTGAAACCCATGAGTCCGAAACCCTTGGAAGTGGGTGTGATTTTGTTGAATTTCATATTTGTCTGAGTGTATGAGTGGTTTGTAGAAGCAATTGAGGACAACTGACTGCTTCTTTGCGCACCTATAAGTATCTGGAAATCGTCTCCACGGGGCTGCTTCACGTATGCACACTTTTGGTTTGCCTAAACTCTGATAGCCACCTCTTCTGCCTTCTCGAAGGGAGAAAAGGTGGAGACTGTGAGACTGAAAGAGAGACTAAAGGCTCCGGAAAGGACTATGTCCGTTGGTTTTGAAGATCATCAAGGTATTTCCGTCAATTTTGGGTTTCATTTAGCAACTTGAGGTGCGGGTTTAGGATGCTATCATTTACTTGACATTAGTTGATGTCAAGAAGAGAGGAAAAAGAATGGAGGTGGTTATTTTCGTGGATAACCATTGTAGAGAAACGAGGGAAGTTGAAAAGTATTGATTGATACTCTAGAAATATTTTGAATGTATTCGCGCCAAAATTTGACCAGTCTTACATACAAATAACTCCATACCTATAGGCCTGACATACGCTGTTCTACTTGACACTTCAGTTAGCATCCATGCCAGTTATAGCCTATGCCATCTACTTTAGTTCACTAAAAAGAGGCTTTAACCCAAGATTCTCACTCACGATATTGGGAAAGAGGCTTTAACAGCGGATTTAACCAGCGGATATAACACCACAGCGGACTTATTAGGGGGCAACAGTAGAGTCTTGTGATATCTTGGCCAACAGGAAGAGCTCGTAGCAAAAATGACTAAAAACCCTTAAACCTCCTCACAACTACACCTTCTCTACAATCACATCGCCCTGCAACCACGGTTTCACCAGAACCCTCTCTACAAAACCTCACCCACAGTCTATCATTGTAATTCTATAAATTAGTATGTCTGCTGTCCCGGCAGATTTATTTCTTGGACTTTTTGGTCTTTTTGGGCTCTCCTTCGTCTCGTTTTCTCTTCTTGGAGATTGATGCAGTGTCAGAGGGAGAGTCGGTCTTCTCAGATTTCTCTTTCTTGTCTTTCTTGTCTTTCTTTTCAGACTTGTCCTTCTTCAGAGTCTTTTCCTTCTTCTCCTTCTTCTCCTTCTTTTCCTTCTTTTCATTCGTTTCCTTCTTATCGGCCTTGTCCTTCTTATCCTTCTTGTCAGACTTCTCTTTATCAGATTTGCTCTTCTTTTCCTTCTTTTCCTTGCAGTTCACTGATGCATCCTTCTTGTCCTTCTTATCCTTCTTATCCTTCTTCTCTTTCTTGCTCTTCTTATCCTTACCGTTGACAATAACAACGGTGGAAGGCTTGTCTTCAGAATCCACACCTATAGTTCCTTTAAGACCCTGACCCTTGACAAACATGCGGTAAAGAGGAGAAACGTCCTCGACAGAGGTCTCCACGTGATCTCCAGAAAACTTGAATGTCAGATCTTTACCCTTGCCTCCAACCTCGAAGTTTTGAAGAGTTCCATCAAACATCTTCTCCCACCACGCATCATGTGCTCCAGCATCATGACCTAGACCCTTGGTGTCCTGTTTGTGCTTGACAAGGATGGGTTTCTTGATTCCACCCTTTTTGAGCGCCTCGCCCTGCTTCCATCCGTACGACGTGAGATATTCAGCCGAGTTCATGGTGGTTGGTTTGGATGGTTGAAAATTAGTTTTCACGCATCTCTCGAAATTATTTTCTAGTCCTGCATAAATGTGCATTTCAACCTTATTTTATTTCAACACTCCACCTTGGGAAACTATCATCACCAGAGATATTCATCACACCACCAAAACAACGGCATTATGGATCTGGATACTGCGCTGGAACGCATCGAGAAGGATGTCTACGATATTGAAGCCCATAATAGCGCTCTGACGGAACTTCAGGAACTAGGGGAGAAGGAGGCTCTCGTAGACCTGCTAGCTCAGAGCTATGCCAATGTCTATGTGGATCCCAAGTTTATGAGTCTTCCAGAGTCTGCCGAAGATGAATCAGTGGAGCAATTGAAACATGTCTTTGCCAATCCGCCTCCAACCAGTCTCCTGTGGCATATCAAACATTTGCAACTTTTGGCATTAGTAGGAGACTCAGCAGCACTAGTGAATGCCTTCAAACGACTATTTACATGGCACTATCGACCTAGAAGTACACGATTACTTTGGGAGGAGGTATCCAAGTACTTCAACACACGGCTTGAAGATGAAGCCGATAAACAGCTGTTTAAAGAGACCTTCCAGTTCGTTCTGGGATTACCTCACTTTCAGCATGAATTGACAATCTCAGAGTACAAGAACTTTCTACACAGCCAGTTTGGTGAATCTGCGCCGAAAAACCAGGCTTATCAGGCTGCTGTGAGACTCATTGGAAAAATCGAACAGGATGGAGGAGAATATATGGTCTCTCAACGGTTCTACAATAACCAGAATGACGCTAAACTGGTGCTTGGATGCATGATGGAAAGTGCAGAGGATGTGGCTTTTGATCCTACAGCTTGCGAACAGATTCTTCAGTACCTGGGTCATGTCGATCTCAGAAAACTGAAGTTGTTCAAGGGTGTCAACATTCCTATGGCTATGAAAGAGGTGGCTAGTTTAGCAGTCAGATTCTTCCCCAGGGACGGAAAGGCATGGTTCAATGCAGCTCTAGTTACTCCCTCAACAGATATCGAGGCTGTATTGCAAGCTTCTATTTATGCTGACCCTACCAAAGAGACGTATACTGATTGGTCATGGCTTGTAAGAGCAAGACTGTTGTATCTGGACAGCTCAAGTGTTGATCTTGTGGATGAGTTCATTGCAAAGGTCGAAACAGCTCAATCAGGTGACATTTCAGTTGAAAAGGCCATCTTTGGATATTATCTGAGAGTTGGACAAGGAGTGGAGTTCATTCGAGACAAGTTCAAGCAACTAACAAGATCCAAACCATGGGCTCTTGATTTATGGCTTCTATGGATCAACTGGGAAAGACGGTACCCCAAGGACACCAATTCCATTCAACAGGTGTACCAGCAGGCTCTCAAACAGCTGTCCAATGGTGTGTTTGAAGATGGTAAACCCGTTGTTGAGTCGTATCAGGATTACCTAAGTGGAGAAGGAGCTACAGCAGTTCACAGTCTCGCTTCCAACTTCTTCAATGCTGGTTTTTACATTGACGATCGTGCTGAAAAGGAAGAACCTCAACAAATGGAGGTTGATTCAGTAGCTACTCCTGCTGAACACTCTGATGTTCCTGTCAAATCGACAGTCGCTGAACCTACAAGAGACCGAGAACATTTGACAGTCATCATGGCCAATTTACCTGAAGATACCACTGAAGACAAGATCACCACCTTCTTCTCTGAATGTGGAGAGCCCCGAAACTCCATTTTGAACCTGCCCTATGCCGTGGTTGAGTTCTCTTCTCATGACGAAAAGTTGGCTGCTCTAACTCGAGACCACAAGAAGCTCGGAGACCAGGAAGTCAGGGTCACCGATGGATATCATACCACCGTTTACGTGACAAACTTTGCTGTGGACGACACTGAACAGACTCTTCGAGAACAGTTTGGAGCGTTTGGAGAGATTGCCAGTGTTCGACTGCCCTCTCTCAGTGTCAACAAACATCGTCGATTCTGTTACATTCAGTTTACCAACTCTGCATCTGCTGATGCTGCTGTTCAGTTCGGTAAAGATAGTGATAGTGGTATAGTCGTGGAGATCTCCGACCCCTCTCGGGCCAAGAAAGAGAAGGAAAAGAAGGAGGCTGCCAACCCTGAAAGCACTGTATACATTAGCCGGCTAAACTACGATACTTCTGCCGAAGAGATTGAAGCTGCCTTTGGTGAGTTTGGCAAGGTGACAAATCTGACCATCCCCAACAAGGGTCAAGATCTGGGCACCAAGAAAAATCTGGGCTTTGCTTTTCTATCCTTCAGTACAGTGGAGGCTGCCAAAGAAAGTCTCATACTCAATGGCTCCGATATTCTCGGCAAGAACCTCCTGGTGTCGATCGCCGACAAGCCCCGTAATAAACGGCCGCGTCTTGCTCCAGCCACCGTCTCAAAGGAGCGTTTCGTGCCCCGTAAAAGGAAGGTTCTGGGCGCCTCGAGGGATGCAAGGGGCTCTCAAGGGGCTTCCTCTTCTGAGTCAACGGTTGCCTCTTCGAGTACGAGCGCCAATCGTACGACGGAAGTTAAACCGGAGGCTTCTTCTTCTGTCCCCAAAAGCAACTCCGATTTCCGGTCCTTCTTGAAGTAATTTAATTTGACCGTCTATGAGGTCCTTTAGATAGCGTGCACATGCACATGATAGGAGTTGTATGTAAATGTTGCTGTAGCATTTCTGATACCATGGTATGTATCCTTCCAGTTTTTAGTGCCATTCCATTCTCCCTCTTTGGTCAGCTGTCACTTTCTTATACTGGCTGTCAACGTAACCAGGGGGGCTAAGGGTGGATACAGTTGTCATACAGTCCTAGCCCCTATTATGTGAAAATCCATGGTGTGTAAAGAGAGACAGAGGCGAACTCAAAGAAAGACAGAGGCGATTGTAGAGCTTGGGAGTGCATAAATAATATAATTCTACGCGGTGCAAAAGACGACGGTCATGATATGAAAGTGGAGGTGGAGACGTTGGGTTTGCAGTCGCCATCTCCTCGGGCCATTACGCCCAAAATGGTTGTTTTCTAGCACCCATATTTTAAGACATGCGCATGTGGGATGGCCGGCTCGTGCAAGACACACATGAGTTTTCTTTCTTCGTCGTATTCGACTGAGCTTCGTCCGTCTCAGCGGCAATATATCTTGCGTAGAATCCCCAGCCGAATGTGAAGACCATGGTCTAGCACAGCGCGCTTGCGTGTTGCTTCAATTTATGTTTTGGCTGGGAGAAGAATCTGAAACAACTAATCTTGTCTGGCGATGACAAGCAACAAGCCCAGATGCACGGAAACGACTATTTTACGAGAGAATGTAAACGGTGCACGAGAGAGAGGGAACGTCAGAAATAAAATAATTCTCTGTATCCAGTGGCTGGCGCATAACTGCGCCCTCCCCATACAAACACAACACACAGGAACAACACCCCACGTCGTCGTATGCTGCATTTTCAGGTCCCTCGCGCATTTTCCATTTTCCATTTTCCATTTTCCACACGCGCTGCTTAGCTCATTCCAACCCCCCCTTGGCTTAGCTTTGCCGATCCATCCCGATCTACACCGTAGGGGGAAAGGCAGCCAGATCCCGTGGCCTAAAGGGGGGAGTATACAATAAAACGCGCGTGTCAGACGGTGCACCGACACGACCAGGCCAAATTCCGGGCTTACAGCAAAAGAAACAGGGTCTACTGAGACATGAATTTGCGATTGGCAAAGGGATCGCAATCCAACCCCACTGGCTCACCTGTCTCGAACCTAGTTGGACGTCTAATACCCAAGCAGGATCTGGGTCTTTGTCCAAACTGCAACTTTAACAGCGCACCCCCAGCCCAAATAGGCAGGAGCTGGTCCAAACATGCTTTTAAACGCGTTCTAAGGTTCGCCTACATTATTACCAGGCCTGTCCATTAAATATGAGGACTTTACATATACATGTAGCTGCTCTTTTTCTTTACACCTTCTCCACGACTTTTCTTCTTCCACCCAGTTTGTCGACAAAAAAAGCAGCGGCTTTTGCCCACTCTTCCAACCACCTACACTCGCTTCCCTCACCCCAGTCTTTCCTTCAATAACAGTCTGTTTGTTTAGACAATCCGACCTTTGCTTATATACCCCATACCTACGCGAAGTTCTTTCGACCCGTGTTTTCGACCAGTGGATCCGACTGTCTGAATCGACCTGCCTAATCTCCTGCAACCCCCCTCAACCCCCCTTCACATCGCGTTCTCATTACCCCCTATTGTAGTGTTGCAACGATATCCATACCAAGCACACTATTTTAGTACATTGCCCCCGAGTCGATTAGCACAGATTCCACTAATATAGCAGCGCAACACCGCTTTGAGAAATTGCTAGTTGGAAAAATAATCACCACTCTGGCCACAGCCCTTTCGTCTCTATCATAATTCACGTTTAATCATGTCTTACCAGTCAACCCAAGCTCCACCGCCCTTCCGACGAACCCCTACAAAGTCGCCAGTACGATCCTCGTTCGAGTCGGTCTCGTCAAATACCCCCCTAGACTTTACTCTGCCGACCTTTCACACGCCGTCGGAAAAACCCCAGCCACCGCAAAAGGGTCCCAAGAGCAAACGATACCTCATTCTTCTGGCCACAGCAGCTCTATGTTGCTTCATGTACATAATTGCCATGTCTGGTTCCCAAAAGACTGGAAGTGAAGCTCTGGCGGCTCTCAAGAACAAGGTCTCGCAGTCGACAGAGACCCTCAAACAGCTGATTCCTGCCCAGCCTTTTGTCTGGTCGGAACCCACCCCCAACTTCCACAGCTACGCCATCGCATACCTGCCGCTCAACAAGAACGGCAAGTGCCGACGACAGAGCCATATCACCTCTGACTTTGCATCTCTGGAGGCCTCTGGACGTGTGGAGGCCATCCGGCTCTTTTCCACCGACTGTAAGGTCATCCCGGCTTACCTGGACTACCTCAAGCATAGAGACACCAAGAAACGAAGCGTGGACACTGCTCTCAAGCTTGTGCTTGGAATCGAGCCCAGTGCGCTGGAAACCACCTCGGATGTGGACTCTGAGGCGTCGTCTCTCGAGCTGTTGACCAAGTCCGTCGACGCTCAGCTCATGGACATTATCGACTCTCTGGACGAGTCTCCTTCAGCCACTGAGGCCTTTCTTCGACAGCTGGATCTGGTCGTGTTGGGTTCCGAGGGTCTCGCTAACCAAAACTACCACCCCAAGGAACTTGTCCAGGTCCTTGGTCACATCCGACAGCGTCTAGACACTCTTTCGTCTGACATTCGAATCCCCGTAACTACATCTGAGCCTCTGGGCATCTGGGACGTTCTGACCCCCAAGGAGCGACGAGACAATGTCCAGGACGTGCTCGCTCGAAAGGATGGAGCTCATACCATCACTGCTGACGATATCGAGGGACCCACTGGTCTCTTTTGCGATTC
Organism: Yarrowia porcina; assembly: GCA_900519025.1. Taxonomy (NCBI): domain Eukaryota; kingdom Fungi; phylum Ascomycota; class Dipodascomycetes; order Dipodascales; genus Yarrowia; species Yarrowia porcina. The sequence goes on along the minus strand of ULGT01000014.1, from coordinate 360,220 downwards.
TGTCGATGTGATTGGTCTGTCTGTCTCTCCTTACAATAACCCTACCGTTGACGCTGCCCATGCTGGCGCTGAGGTTGAGGAGTCTGCCTACCTGGCCTCTCTACTGTGCAACAAGCCTGTCCTGGCTCTGGAGGTTGGATGGCCTTCTGCTGGATCTGATAACGGCAACGCCAAGGCTGGCAAGGATGAGCAGCTTCAGGCTGTGTCCAGCATTACTGCTGCCATCGAGCGAATCTCTGGAAAGCCTCTGAGATCTGTTCTGTACCAATACTTTGACGACGAGTGGCTGTCTGAGGAAGAAGACTTTGCCCGTCATTACGGCCTCAAGCGGTTGTTCTAAGAACACTGCTCCAGCCAACTAACTTATAATTGATGACATTACGATATGGATAAAGCGTTAGAGAAATAGAGGTGTATGAGTAGTTACGTAAGATGTAGGCAGTAACTGATATTGAAGACTGAATGCACTCTCTGTGACTTTTTCCATTGACAGAGAAAATCTTTTCCATTTTCAACACGCATCTAAGTCGGCCCAACTATTTCTCTTTTGACACAGCAATGTTTTGTTACACGGTCAAATGCGTGGTTTGCGAAAGACTGTTACAGCTCTCTAAAAGAGACCATCACTCCGTAGCCCATTTTTCTGAAACAAAACTTCGATACCAGTGACAACCTCTCTTGATCGTTTTCTCACAAAATCTGCATAGCAAAATTCTCCTGTCAAATCTCGCGCTAAAGTGGATCCCCGCCCTTCTTGTCCGTCAATATCACGTATATTTTTTTAGTCGCTGCTAGTCCACTTTAGTCCATTCAAGATACCTTCAGAAGCACAGGGACCACGTGCTGCACGGCGAAAAAGAGACAATGAAAAGAGAGCAACCGGTGGTCCTGACATTTACTGTCATATGCTGTCTTCTCCACTCTCTCAGTGTGCTAATTACAGAAGCTGTTGACGTCATCTATGGACTATCTTTATCTTATACATGTATTGAAGAAACCATCTTCACTGCTTAATGCTGCTATTTATAATCAAAGGGGTTATCGGGTATGCCGGTAATGAGCCAATAAACCAAATGAAGGCATAATGGGTGTAATTAAACCAAATCAGAATTACGGCTCAGCTATACACGGCACACTATAGCGCAATAATAAGGCACTAAAATAGCTGCTCCTGGTAGCTCATTTGACATCACCTCCTATTTATAACTCCGCATGCATGATGACGCACGTCACGATGAGAGAGCTGATCAGACTCCTAAGATACAATACAAACCAATACAAATCTCAACTTCAACTAGACAATCGTACATTCATTACTTTTTTTTCTTTCTTCTAGACTCTATTATTATGTCTGCCACAATAAATTAAATGCGTTACATGATGACGCAATCCTTGTCATCCTTGGCCACCTTGCCATCCTTTCCTTCCTTGGCCTCCTTGGCCTCCTTGCCGCTCTTCTTCTTGCCCTTGGCCTTGTCTCCAGAGTTATCAATGCTCTGACCAGACACTTGCCGAGCCTCTCCCTTCTTGAGACGCTCAATGGCCCGCTCATCTCCTCCAGCAGCAGCCTTTCGGTAGTAGACCGACGACTGCAAAATGTCTCGGTCAGTACCAATGCCCTGCTCCAGGAAGTAACCGGTGACAAACTGGGCCTTTGCGTAGCCAGCGTCAGCGGCCTTCTTGGCCCACTCGAAGCCCTCATCCTCGTCCTGGGGGAGAATGGGATCAGCACCAACCATGTACCAAGCGCACATGGCCAGCATGGAGGCCTCGTCGCCAGCGGTAGCGCCGACTGTGTAGTAGTGAATGGAAAGAGCAGGGTCCTGGGGACAGTTGAGGGTGCCGTGCTCGTAAGCATGGCCCATGAGAGAAGCAGCAGGGGCAAAGTTGAGGTCTGCGGATCGCACGTAGAGCTGCACAGCGTAGTCGTTATCCTTGATGATCAGATCCTTGTAGCCCACCTCGTAAATTTTGGCCAGCTCAAAGGGTCCACGAGGGTAGAGCTCGCTGGCGTTCTCAGCGGCTCGACTGAGCCACTTGACTCCCTCCAGCTTGGATGCATCAATGTTGGGAATACCCATGAGAGAGTAGAAGCAGGCCATGCCAAGCCGGAACATGGCTCCAACGTGCTGCTTGGAGGCGGCCGCTCGGTACATCTGCACGGCCTTTCGGGTATCCTTGGAGCATCCCCAGCCTTCCTCCAGACACAGGGCTGCTCGGTATGTGGCCTCGGGGTGGCCATGCTTGGACGCCATCTGGAAGAGAGTGTAAGCGTCCTTGAGATCGGGCTTTCCAAACGCGCCGGAGAAGTAGGCGTCTCCCAGCAGGTACTGGGCGTCTGGGTGGCCTCGGTCCACCAGTCGTCGCAGATGCACAATGGCCTCCTTGAGCAGATCCTTCTTGAGCCGCTCGGCAGCCTTGTCTTCATCCATCTTCTGGTCGGGTCTTCGAGGGGACTCGTCTCGGCCAGCAGGAGAGGGAAGGGGGCTCATGTTAGACACGTTGGAGGACATGGAAGAGGTAGGAGAATGCTTGTTGGCTCCAGCCATGAGCGCGGTCTGCAGCAGGTACTGGGCAAACTGGTACTGGACTGCGGGGTCGTTACTCTTCTTGGCGTTCTTTCGGTAGAGCTCGATGGTTTTGATACGGGGCATAAGGGTGGCCTGGTTGGCTCCCAGCTGGGTCAGGTAGCTCTGGGACAGGTCGAACATGGACGCCGACGACTGGTGGCCCATTTGAGAGAGAGAAAGCGAGGAAGAGCCTGCGTTAATGTCTCCCATGGACGAGATGGAAGATCGAGCAGACATGGGTCGCTCTCGCCGTCGGGGAGGCATGGGCAGGTTGTTCTGGGCCGCGGTGGCCTCAGCTCCACTATGCTGGCTCAGGTAGGGATCCGATCCTCCAAAGGCCATGTGAGACAGAGGGTGCTGGGAAGACACGGAGCCCGTGGGAGTGTGTCTGGCCGACATGGACTGGGCCATGGTTCGGGGCGACTGGGGCGCCTGGTACTGTTTTGGCGGGTAGCTAAACTCTGGTTCCATGTGTGGGGTGTTGGAGCGGGAGGGGCCTCGCTGCTGCTGGCGGAGAGAAGAGTAGGACGAGTTGTGAGTTAGTGACCGTGTACTGTTAAAGTTGGAGCTCGAGTTGTTGGTGGGTTTGTGCTGCTGAGAAGGTTGGGAGGGGACCACTAGCTCGGGGTTGGAGGTAGAGGCCTGAATGCCATTCTGTGGCGGATACAGATGGGCCTTTCGGGGCTGGGGCTGGTGCACGGGTCCAAAGTCCGAGTCGGAAGATGTCTGGGAACCTGTGGAGCCTCCAGGACCGGCTGCTGAGCCATTCAAGCCATTAGAGCCATTAGGGGGCTGAGACACCTGGTCTTCAGGGTAGTCCGGGTGGTTGGGGTCATTGAGGGCGATTTTGCGGCCGTTGGAGTCCACGAGGTACGAGTCGGACATGATTCTGGAGTTTTTGGGTCTGGCGGACGGCACTTGCGAAATGGAGGTTTTGGGCACTGCTCGAATCTGCTCGGTCTGACAAGTCTGGTGTTGGTCCCTAAAATTAGTCCCAGTACAAGACAGATCAGAGTCTAAATTTTTGTTAGAGTTGGGACCTTTGTTGTGTAGGTTCAGGTCGAACGAGTCGGGCGCGTCTTCGTAGTCCGAGGCCAAAGTGGACGAAGATGGCGAGTGATGCTGTTGCTGAAAACGGCCCAGCGGATACTGTGGAGGCGTCTGCAAAAAACGGTCCTTGGGCGACAGAGGAATCACCTGGATCACGGGAAGAGGGTCGTCGGAGATTGAAAAGCTGTTAGCCAGGGGCGACCGTTCAGCTGGAGAATGAGAGTACGACTTTGGCGAAAAAGTGCGTGTAGAGGAACTGGAGGGAGAGACGGAGGAAGAAGGCATGCCGGGGATGGCCCCCCCTGCGCTGTCAACCTCAATGGTCAGCTCTGGTGAAGAGACATGCTGCAGGTGGTGGTCTCTCTTGTTTAGCGAGGAGCTCGACAGTTTATGTCGCAGTTTGTCAATGGTCATGGCTTGGGATCTGGAGAAGGTGGAGGGTCAAAAGTAGAGGAAGACGTGGCCCAACAAGAGGAAAAAGGGTCTCAATTAATTTCGCTTTATTTTCCACCACAACCGAACACTCAAGCAGGCTTGTGGGATTTGGCTGATTTGCACGACCTTGCGGACTCTCGTACCTAAAAAGTCAATCTAGGCTTTCCGCAGCAAAAAGAGGAATCCAAAGCGGTCAAGCGGCTGATGTGGGAACAAGGCAAGTGCTCCAACAGTGAGGCTGAGTCGTAGCGAGATTGGACGTGTCGTTTCTCGAATTCTTTTCGTGGTGGTAAGTCCAAACAAAACCCCCCTATAAGTTCTTATATATCTCAGCCGTTCGACAAAAGTATGGACGCAGCAGCTCGAAGTTTCTCTCCATGTAGCACTTGATGGTCAGAGCATGTGGGCTGAAAAAAAGCGCCTTTCCGAAGCCTAATGACGCACCTGTGTGTCGATCAGACGTGGTGGCTAGGTTTATGTATATTTCCGGCACGTTTGGGCACGTTTCGGGCTCTCTTTTGCACGGAAAAGATGGGATACCTCCGAGCCATAACCCTCGAGCACGTCTTTCTTCTTCTCCATAGTTTTTACATTTGCTCATCTGCACAACCGTGTGCTTAAAACGCTTGTGCATGGAAAACCCTCTTGTTGGGAGAACAAGGGAAATCCTACACCTCTCGGTGGATTAGACTCCACAAGAGGTACATGACATCGCTTTTAGCGCATTTGGTAGGGATATTTGAGGAAAACAGCCCGTCTATAGTTAGTAACAGATGTGGTTGGACTAAAAACGCTGCTACGCCGTTGTGCCCCCAAAGTCTCCAAATATAGCAGCCCTTCTCTGCAGCGTCAGATGACCTGCTAAAAGTGAGCTGCTATTATTATCACCCCCCGAAACACTAGCCACGTTAGCTGAAAATAGTGTGCCCACGGAGGAGGCCACATCACCCTCTATATTTTGGGCCTTGGCACAAGCAATATACCATAACAAGCGGCTCATCTTGTCTTCTTTCAAGCACGCTCCGAAGCACAAAAACCTTGGTTTGTTGTTCTCTCATTGTTCCTGTGCATTTGTTCGGCAAATTCTGAAAAGTATGCTGTTTTTTTTTTTATTCTCAAGGGGCCAGAAATGACAGACGCCGATATAGGGGTCGACTTACAATGACGAAATAGGGGGAGGAGAACTTGGCACCACTAGTTACACGCTATTAGTGAAGAGACCAGGGTGAAGAGACCAGGGTTCAAGGAATAGAAACCAGGGTGTGTCTGTAGGTGACAGTATTGATCCAACCAGTCATTTACTTGTTTTTGTTATTCTTTAATTGCTACATAACTGCTTGGAACGGCCATAGGTCTCTCTTCATCCCGATCCGAAAGAACGTCCCACAACAACATAACACCCTAAAGGGTCCTTGCGGCTGTAGCTTTGACCACATTCCATGTCGAATGGAAGCCATACTTGTAGTTGGAACCCTACTGTAGCTGACAACCCTGAGCTTTGATTGCCAACTCAAAAGTGACCAAAACGGTCCTCCATTCCACTGGTTAATTACAATACTCGTATGTTCAATACAAACTCCTAACCGTCGGAGTAATTTAAGGGCTCCGATCACGTGTGTCTCAACGATGATCTACAGGGTTGAGGTTTAGGAATAAGGACTTGACGGTTCAGAACAGAGTGAAGTTTCTTGCCCAACTTGAAATCTCTAGACTTGGACAAGACTTTGGTAACGTCACTTTCCCCTGACCATAACACTATGGAGAGTGCAGGAATGCGTGCTCCTGATTCTGGGACAACTGTCATGCGAGGTACAGTAACCAGCAAAACGCGCTGGAGACATGTGGCTTGTGGGGGCTGAGTTTCGAGGAGCCACAGGGGCCATATTATTTTCAGTCTTTGACACGTTGGTCACGACTTTTGAAAACGCCCGTTATTTTTAATTTTAAGCCTTGGAAAGGAGAAGGGTCAAATAAAAAGCAAAGACTTGGTAAGGCAGATGCTTTAGTTACAACTTATTCTTGCAATCCTCTTGAGTTGTTTTTCTTCTTAGTTACAACTTATTCTTACAGCCCCCTTAGTTAAGGGTCCAAGTGTAGTTGGAAATTTGTACTTGATCGTCCTTCTCTCTCCCAAAGTCAAAACTTCACTTGCAGACTTCCACACTTGGAGTCTGACTTCAGAACACTCGCACGCAATACACAACCCTGACCCTCTCAGATCACGACATGGGCCTGTCCAACTTTGCAAACATCATTCTCGTGAGTACGACGCAGGCGCATTTATCCGCTGACTAAGCCCCTTTCTAACGCAGACATGCTCTCTGGGCTTCTTCACAGCCGTCACATGCTACCTGTTGTTCAAATGGGCGCTTCAGCCCATTCTGATTCAGCGAGGCTGGATTCGAATGAACACTTTCCAGGTCGGAGGCGATGACGAGGCGTCTTTCCCGCATCCCAGCGAGTCCCGAAACGACGACAATTGAGTGACGACACAATGGATGTGATCTTTGTGGGGTAATTACGAGTACACTGGTACTTTTGCCACCAAAGATGACATGAACTCGGTGATGACTAACGACCCTGCTGCGTGGCTTGACACGCCACCACTGACTGAAGCGGCTAATTTATTTATTTCAACAAACATGCGATTCGAACCCGTATTATTTGGTCTCTCAAAAAAAGATACTTCCTGGTATCGTTCTCCCACCCCAGTTACCCTGCCGTAGACTCTTATTTGATGCGCTCACCTACCCGGTGCACAGCCCAAGAGGTTGCACTATCTCGAACCTTAACCGGTGGGTCTGGGCAAGAGTGCGCGCTCTTGTCTGTCTCTTTTGCGGGGACACGACGGAGCCCCGGAGCCCGCGAAAAGCCCCCTATCTTTGCGTGTCCGTAATGCTAATGTAATATATCTAATCGTCAATGAGGTTTCCGCGAGAGTTGGGTCGCGTCGTGGCGTATCACTAGAATTTCTTTTTAAGCTGAAACCGCAAAAACCACATGCCTTTTTTCCCGGGCCCTGTTAGAGTTGCATGGGAAAACGAGAGTGTCTTTCAACTCAGTGGGATCGCCAAAAAGCTCCAAAGCGCTTTGGTCAAACCTCAAAATGGAAAACGCGTACATCGTATACCGCATCGACCCGTCTCACCCACACGGGTCAGGTTATAGCAACACTAGCGACCCCTCTTGGGGTCTCAGATGAATACGATATCGACAGTCGTAGTCGTAAGTAGTTAGTGCTTACATTTTGAAGTATGGGAATATGATCGGTATGCTGTTCCTTGAAATATGCCAAGAAGCCGAGAAATGAGCGAGGCTGGAAATGAGCGTTAAATGAGCGAGCCCCAAGCGGTGCACGAACGAGGTATAGACAACGGCTGTGCACGAGTCGGCTCCGACCACCGTCGTTGTCCGATCGTATGACCCGCTTTCTTTGAGTTGGCTTAGCCACGTTGGGTGCATTACTGTGCTAGAGGATAGGGGATTTTTGCTAAGATGCATTTTCAGAGACACACTCTGTTTTATGGTATCTTCATGCCCAGCGGCTAATTGTCATGACAGGGCCTCATTGACAGCGGAAGTTTGAACAAGGTAGAGATATAAAGATATAGAGCTCTTGTTTTTAGAGCACTGATCTCGAACACTATTCTCCAGACTGGTGATGGCTCCTACACTGGCTCCACTCTCCTGTAGCTACTATAGTCCACTGCACATTCTATCGTGCTTGTAGATTGTGTGGAGAAAAACAGGCAAGGCTGAACGATGGTGACATCACGAGACAAAAAATGTAGCTACAACTAACAGCTCTAAGAAACGGAGGAAACTAGTACCATCCAAGGTAAGACCCCAACGGCTTGCTCCTGCTATCGATAAGAAGGCAATGCGACGTCCCTGACAATACGACTGACGCAGGCTAGCTGGACTTGCTAGAGGTTCCGATGATGGCGGATGGTCGAGGGTCAAGACCTTCTCGACTTTTCTTGGCATGAAAAGTAGGGCCTTGGAGGTTTAGATAACGGATCGGAGATGAGCGTAGAATACCGGGTTTGCCGTTCCGCAACGCTCAGCTGAGCCCCAGGGTCTTTGTCCACGTCCATAACGCTCTGCTACACCCTCTTCATCCCCCATCTGACCATTTTTCCGCACCTATAATGTTTGGTGGACAAGTCCAAATTTTATGCCCCCGCATGCTCCTCTACCTTTGGCTGCAGCCATTTCCGAGCTTGTTGAACGTTGGGTTTTATCTGCCAGCTTAGCATACGGCACTGTTGGAAAAGCTCCGTTAACGTAAACTGTTGATAAAGCGGAAAGCGGCAACCGACTGAGATACGAGTCCGAGCTCTCCGAAATCGACGCCTGCACAGCTCCCCCGGCGCGCCCCACGCACACAATTCCCGGCCCTTATCCACGCTATCTTTTCGACCCGTCAACATCTTAATCTCCATCTCCATCGTCAACGTCCAATAACATCTTCAACGACTGTACCATCCCACCTCCTCCTCCATGTCCCTCAACGGCTCAAGGAACGACCATGCCAATGGCGGAGGCGTCATGATGCAGCGACATCTGGCTCCTCCGGCCACGCAGGCCCCACAACACAACTCATACCAGTTCTCCACAACTCCCACCCATAGCATGTCGCACCTCCACTCGCCCAACAACAACTCGACGAGTACACCCAAGGATCAGCCAGGCAGCTCGGCGGCTCCTTCGACTTCGGCTCTGTCGGCCCCGGCAAACCGATTCTTTGGAATGGAAAACTTTGGAAACACATGCTACTGTAACTCGGTGCTCCAATGTCTCTACTATACCAAGCCGTTTCGAGATCAGGTTCTGGCGTTTGCCAAGGACGAATCTCGGGCCAAAAAACGAAGTGTGCCTGGAAAGACGCCTCATCCGTTCACCGTCAACCCCGAGTCGGCCATTTTGTCCACTTCTACTCCCCAATCAGCAGCTTCTCAGGCTCCCCCAGACTCTGCAGGTGCCACCTCTGGACTTAGTAGTCTGTCTCTAGGTCTCAAATCGCAAGAGTCCGTCGCTAATGGAAACCCGCCCAGTAGCAGCGGCAACGGCAAGCTGTCCAGACGTCTGACAATGTTTGGCAAGAAAAACAAGGACAAGGACGCGGATCAGTCCACTAACGGCGGTCCTCCCGGTTCCGCAGGAGGACCCCCAGGCTCGGCGGGAGGCCCTGGCTTTGTTGGAGGCATTTCTGCATCTCCTGCTTCCAACATGAACAACAACATGGCCAACTCGGCTCCCGCAGCTCCCGGATACATTGGTGAAAACGCCCCACCATTGAACATTCTACAGAGCAAGCCCAATTACCCCGGTCTGGAGGGCATTCCTCTGGGCCACCGGCTTCCTAACGCCAACGTGCCCGTGGTCGGATACACCGAGGACCCGTTTGCGACGCCGGAAAACAAGAAAAGAGCGGCGCTCATCACGGGGCCCATCATCAACCTGGACCACTCGTTCGCCCAGGACTACAGCATGAAGGAGTCGCTGTTCACGGCGCTCAAGGACATTTTCGAGTGCATGAGCGAAAACTCGTCGCGAATCGGAATCATGTCCCCCAGCAACCTCATCACCGTGCTCAAGCGGGAGAACGAGCTCTTTAGATCCTCCATGCATCAGGACGCACACGAATTCCTCAACTTTCTTCTCAACGAGGTCATTGAGAGTGTCGATGGCTCGTCAGCATCCAGAGACGACTCTCGGTGGATCCACGAGCTGTTCGAGGGCTCTCTGACCTCGGAAACCAAGTGTCTGACTTGTGAATCTGTCTCTAGACGACATGAATCGTTCCTGGATCTGTCTATCGATCTGGAACGAAACTCGTCAGTCACAGCCTGCCTTCGACAGTTCTCAGCCTCGGAAATGCTCTGTGAGCGAAACAAGTTCCACTGTGATACCTGCTGCGGACTCCAGGAGGCTGAGAAGCGAATGAAGATCCAGCGACTACCCAAGGTCCTCGCTCTACATCTCAAGCGGTTCAAGTTCACCGAAGACATGCAGCGAAATACAAAGCTGTTCCACAGAGTCGTGTACCCCAAGTACCTGCGAATGTTTGAGACCACCTTTGACTGTCCTGACCCAGACAAGCTTTATGAGCTCTACGCTGTGGTTGTGCATATTGGAGGAGGCCCCTACCATGGCCATTATGTGAGTGTGGTCAAGACAGAGCACGCTGGCTGGCTTCTGTTTGATGACGAGATGGTTGAGGCCGTCGATCCTCACTACGTGTTCAACTTCTTTGGAGACAACCGAGGTCTGGCCTCTGCTTACGTCCTCTTCTACCAGGAGACCACTGTTGATCAGATGGAATCGGACAATCTTTCCAACGACGTGTTCAACGTCACCACCAACGCCAACGGCGAGCTGGTGGAGCATATCTCGTCTACAGAAAGTGTTCCTCTCCCCTCGTCTGCACTACCCAACGTTCGGGAAGACGATGAAGATGGACCTCTGCCTACTATCACCACGGGCTTCAACTCATCTACCGCCCTCAGCAGCGGAGTTCAAAGTGGTGTCTCTAGCGCGCCTGGAAGCTCGTCTAACCTCCCCTCTAGTGTGGGAACCAACTTCCCGGCCGCCTCTCTGCCTTCTCTACAGGAGTCATACGCCACATCTCCCCATAACCAGCAGCATCCACCTCAGCAGCAGTTTGGTTTCCCTCAGCATGCGTCTGCGGGATTCCCCCAGCCCTCTCCTGCTCCATCTCAGAGCTCTTCAGTCGTGGGCAACTCCATGATGTCTTCCTCTGTGCCTGGAAGTACATCCATTCACTCGGATCTGTCGTCGTCCCACCATTCTACGGCCAACACCTCCATGAGCGTGCCTGCTCCTCCTGCGTCTGCGGGAGTCGAAAGTGCTCCTCCCTCCAGCAGTGGCAACAAGTTCTGGCAACGACGAGACCGGTCCGTGTCCAACACTTCGACCGAGTCCACCGGCAAGAAGAGCCGGTTCTCGTTTGGCCGAAAGAGATAACATCTATTTAAAATGCATTTAGAAATAGTAATGGTTAGGTATGAGATGTGGGTAAATGAAAAGATAGAACAAGATACTTTCTTGATACAGCTTGTATATCAAAGTTGACTGAGAACTATTCCCACCCGTAGCGGGCAGCCTATAGTGCTGTACATGTTACACATGCTACAGGGTGCTAATGGTTTCTATCGATACCCCACTTATAGCTCAACAAAAGGTCAGCTGAAATACGATAAGATAATAAATGAGATGGAATTAATAAATACTTTGGTGTGGAGCTTCTATACACCTTCATTTTCGGGTTCTTTTGAAGAGTCTTCTTTTTCCTCCTCTTTTTTGTCTTCCTCTGCCTCCTTCGTTTTGGGCCTCTCAAATACCATCCAATAACCCACATCCAACGTCTTTGACTTGCAATGAATATAAACGGCCAATTTTTTGGCTCCTGGGTGCTCGAATTCAATCTCAAGATCGTCCCATGATGGTTTGACGCCCTTGTGAGTATCGTTCATGACTAGTTTCGTCTTGAAAATGCTGTCTTTCATTGTATCAGCTGGGAAGGAGCATGCAAAGGCGGTATCATCTGCTGTAAGAAGGTCCACAGAAGAATGGAGGGTCGTAGAAGGTGTTAGAACAGTAGCTCCAGATGGAAATAGGTCCTTGAGATGAGGAGAATTGTCAGAATCGAGGTTAGCCGTGGATACACTGAACACCACTTCTTCTCTAAGAACATTGCGTGCTCTGAATTTGACTCCTTGGTCGTTAAAAGACAACAAAGTCACTTCAGGAATGTAATGAATCGCCAGTTCAGAGGCCTTGAGTGTAATAGAAGACGGCTTCTTGCTTGGTACAATCAACGGCTTCTCACACTTGTAACAGTACCGACTCTTTTTGCCTCTAAGAGCAGGCAATATCGGAGGTAAGGGCTTGATTGGCTCCTCCTTGTCCTTGGTAACATCCACAATGATCTTTCCTGTATTTCTCAAGCTCTTTGAAACGTCAGATCCACGTGAAGACCCCACTGACAGAGCCTCAAGAGCTCTAAGAGCATCTTTATCTTCTGGCTCGAATAAATGACGAATGAACTTCCGAGTAGCTCCAGCTAGAGCATTATCCCCTAGAGAATTCTGCTGATGCAAAATCTGAGCTGCCAGAGCTTTATCAGACACGTACTGGTCGATAGTATAGTCACACCAGGTGCACTTGAGGGTATAGTTGGGTGCATCTTTCGAGGTCTTCATCACGTCCAAAGCACTCTTGCATTCGGGGCATTGCAAGCAATTACGCGTGCACACGCGTTGAGTCGATGATTTGGGCACTTCCACAAGACACATGGGACAGTAGATACACTCGACAATGTCTGTAGTCATATCTGGAGACTGTAGGAGCTGGCATGGTTTGCAAAAGTAGAGCTGTTCTCGTTTGAAGTGTGTCCATTTTTGGGCCAGCGAGTGTGGAACTCGAATGTCCGAGACTGTGGTGCTTCCGCTTTCAGCCACTATTGATTCATTACAACAGTGGATCATGGGTGGAGCAGGCATGCATGGCGATGGTCAAGGTGTGTGCATATCATAGAAGTAGAAGTGAAATTTGAACTTGAAGGGGGAACAAAGCACATCTAAAAGAACTGCCCAGAGTGATATATGAAGATGATGAAAAGCATTATATAATAATCAGACCTGGATTGATCGATTTATGTCACTTACTCGCTTTTAACTGCTTCAATCCCCTTGTTTCTTTTTCTTCTCTCCCCCCACCCCCGTCACGTGACGCCACGCATTATCTAACTAACCTCGCAGCCCAGGACACTCCTCCAGATCAATGCTCTTCCCACATCTAGCGACGATACTGACGGTGGCGTCGGGAGCTCTGGCGTCCAAGCTCAAGGAATGGCCCAAGGCAGAAAGTCCAATCAAGGGTCCCCTTGATTCGCTCTTCACGTCGCAATGTGCGTCTGATGTCAACAATCAACTACAGGCCATGTGGACCACCCTGAGCTCGAAACACATCAACTATCTCACAGACGACAATAAGGATCCCGTGTCGGTGCGTTTGTCGCCCAAGGAGTACCAGCAGTTATTGGAACAGCTTCGAGAATGCTCTCAAAACGACCCTCAAGCACTATTGTTGCTCGCTGAACTGCTCACGTTTGGTCACTACTCTGTAAGACCACAATACGCAGCTGGTTTTGCGGCTTACAAGCAGTACGCTGAATTGACTGGTGACCCCGCTGCCCAATTTTTTGTGGGCTTATTATACAGTACTGGTCTGTTTGGTCAATGGCCTAGAGACCAGGCCAGAGCTACTCTCTATTACTCCTTTGCAGCCAAGGGAGGAGATGTTCGGGCCCAGATGGCCATGAGCAACAGAATCAATAACGGAATCGGTATGCCTCAAGACTGTGACGCTGCTCTCAAGTATCTTAGGTCAGCAGCTAATCAGACTATGGAGTACTTTCTGGATGGACCTCCTGGAGGAAAACATCTAGGACCATCGTCATGGCATCTTGCAGACTCCAATCACGGTCTGTACGGAAATCTGGGCAAAGAAACGTCCATGTACGACGAGTATGCTGAGGACTCGTCGGAGGAGATTCTAGAGTACGCAGAACACATGTTAGAAGGTAAAGTGGCCGAATACAAGTGGTCTCTGAGTGAATTCTTCTACCGAGGTTCTCAGAATGTCGAGCCTGATCTTACAAAGTCAGCTAGACTGGCCCATGAGTGTGCTGGGCTGTTTTTCACAGATCTCGATGCCAAGGAGGTGGCCCCAGCTCGAGAATCACAATGGTACTCGGTCAGATGTGCTACTAGGCTGGGCCAAATGTACATGCGAGGAGAGGGAGTGGAACAAAACTACAAACTTGCGCACAAGTGGTTCCACAAGGCATGGCAGGCGTCTGGAGGACAGATTGGAACGGCAGGAAACGGACTCGGATACATTTACAGACACGGTCTAGGAGTCAAGCAGAACACAGAGAAGGCCATTCGGTACTTTCACAAGGCCGCAGAGTTGCAAAGTTTGCCTGCTCATTACAATCTTGGAGAGATTCAGCTAGAACGGGGGGATCACAAGGCTGCTATGCGGTACTTTGCTGAAGCTGCTACTGTCAATCTGCCTGCAATGTACGAGACTGGAGAGTACTACTTTCGAGTACGTGAGGATCCTGCTATTGCTGAGGCTCTTGCTACTGTGGGTACCTACTCTGATGAACTCACCTGTTCCAAGACTTACAAGCATTTCAAGCTGTTCAACGAGCGAATCTGTGGTAACAAGTTCCCCAGACGATGGGCTCTTCAGCAGTGGAATCTCGGTACTTTCCATAATGCCTTCCTTGGCTTTGTTATTGAGGCAGAGCAGGGTTCTGAGAATGGTCAGTTCAATGCTGCTTACGTGGTAGACGAGTGCCTAAACTACGACGACAATGGAGTCATTTCTGAGAGTGACAAGCTCAGTGCTCTGGCTTACTGGACTCGATCTTCCATCCAGTCCAACTTTGAGTCCACTCTCAGAATGGGAGACTACTACCTCTACGGTATCGGTACCAAACCCAATGCTGAGAAGGCTCATGAGTGCTATACTGGTGCTGCTGAGCGTGGTAACCTGGGACTGGCTCGGTGGAACCTGGGTTGGATGCATGAGCATGGTATTGGTGTTTCTCAGGATTACCATCTTGCCAAGCGTCACTACGACTCTGCTCTGGTGGCCAACCCCGATGCCTACCTGGCCGTCTACCTCTCTCTAGCCAAGCTACGGTTCAAGATCATTGCCAGTGCCATCAGCGGCTTCCTGGGGTACAAGAAGAAGACCGACAACCAAGTCAGTATCATCGGCGGTCCTAACAACAATGCCAAGTCCAATTTCGCTCGATTCCGAAACATGGTGATCCGATTCAACCGAATTGGAGTTCTTGATCTCGCTCTTCTTGCCTCCTTCATTGTCGTTGTCTACCTCCTTTCCAACCGTCAGACTGTCAACCCAGAGATTGCCAATGTCCCTGATGTGGACGAAGCTCCTCGAGATCCACCTGGAGACACTCCCCAAGAGCAACCTGCCGAGCCCCAGCCCTTGCATCGACCTCTAGGTCCTCATCTTGGAGACCGTGAAGACGGGGCTTTCCCCAGCTAGAGAGACCTCCGTCGTCTGACACGTCTCTTCTTCTACACCTGCGTGGTGTATGCATAAAGCCGATATGCCTTGAACCTAATCTGAATACGAGGGATTATGTCCTCTTTATTATCAGCTATGATCTGGGCACTTTTTTGGCTGGTTTCTGAGTGTTTATATAGCAAAAATGTCATAGTTTGGATTGCATGGTGGTGTGGTGAATTGGTCATTCTGACTATTACTCTACGTAGCCCCTTTTCCCACACACGTGGATGCTTGGCACGAGAAGCGAGCGACCGTTTTGTGCACCGCAGTGCATTGTTGCGCTATTTTAACCTGGGCGTAGTATTCCTGTCGTCGTCTTCTTTGCAACCAGTGTAGTATTGCCCTTCTGAAGTGCCAATTGCCTCACCAGCTGTTTTTCCCCTTTTTCCCTGGCGATGTTTTGACGGCTCATTTTAACTATTTTTTTATTTCTTAAGATCCTGTTTTTTGCCTGTCTGAATTCGGAGAGTCTGAATGCGGAAGAGGGAAGTTCCAAGCAAGGCACATGAGACAATAGGTGCAGCTCGGAGTGGAGAAAGGAAGTTTTTTAGAGGCAAATTGGTCACGTGAGGTCTCTTCAAAAAAAAGAAAATCACTCATTCACACCTCTCCCCCTTGCAGCGGTCCATACCGTGTCGATCCTCTTCCGTAGCTCTAAACGTGAGAAGGGATGATGGACCGTTGGGGCCTTATTTCTCAGAGGGACCCTAGAGTGCAGCAACTGTATCCATCCCAAAGCTTGTGGGTCGCATGCGAGAACGAAAAATAGCCGGCTTCTAAGACCCCCAATGGAAGGCTATGGAATGTTGCTTGAGACCCACCGAAACAACGAGTCGGATAAATGTGGCTTTTATAGCTGATGTACACTATAAGTCGGCCTACATTCAAGACTCTGGCCTCGTAAAAGTTGCAGTTGCGTAACTTTGGAGGTGGCTTGATTTCTGTAGGTACCTGTCAATTAAACATCGGGTCAGACATGTCAAGAGTCGACCAGTTTAATGAAAATCGATAGGTCGAGAACCGTTTCAAAGATATCCTTATCTATCCAGTTATAGCACCAGTTTACTTGGGCAGTTTACCAGCTCTTTTGACAGTCCCCACAGTCCCAAATTAGAAGAATTCCCCCAAGCTTAGCTTGCGCTAGCGCCTGCAGGTACTACCCTGCCGCACTCCATGCACTCACGCACACACCTTGTTGATATCGCCTACAACTCCACCCCCTAGAACCCCCCGACCATGGCGTATCGACGCAAAAAGTTCTTTGGAAAACGCACAGAAGCCGGCCACGTGGCCCGCACGCCGTCACAGCTCCAGGAGGTGTACTCGGACGACGACGACGGCGAGGGAGAAGACGTGGAGATGTGGGACCAGCCAGAAGTCAAGGACGTTCACAACACCGATTCAGGATCGCCAGTTCCCCCAGTAGCTGCAATGCCTCCTCGAATGAGTGACTCGCTGTATCAGGAGACCAAGGCGGAGGCCCAGGCCTCAGCCGGTCCTCAGGGTGCTCCAGGCGACCTGTATTCTCTGATCCGCACATTTCCACTGTTCAAAATGGCCCCCAACGCCTTTGTCATTGCTGTTTCGGCCAAGCTACGTATCCAGCAAGTATCGCCACAAGAGTACATTGTCACCCAGGGCGACGAGGCCAAGGCAATGTACTGGATTCTCAAGGGCCAGGTGAATGTGACCAGTAGAGATGGAGAGAGTGTTTACGCTGAGTTGGAAGCAGGCTCGTTTTTTGGAGAGATTGGCATTCTGTTTGACCGACCACGAACAGCTACAGTTCTTGCATCTACAAAATGTGTTCTGGCCGTTCTTCAAGGAGACAGTCTCAATGATATCTTGCCAAAGTTCCCGGCAATGGAACGGGCTATCAGAGACGAGGCGCAGGAACGGTTGGCAATCATCGAGAAGACCAAGATCAATCAGAGGAAGTCGCTCTTGACAGGAATGGTGTCGCCCACAACTTCAATTCGCAATCTACTACACGAAATGCCTCTATTCCGACACATTCCCGAAACTATAGTGCATAAGCTGGCATTGGCAGTGGAACCGAGGTCTTATGAACCGTTCCAGTACATTATTAAGCAGGATACAATTGGCCAGGAGATTTACTTTTTGACAAGTGGAATCGTGGAGGTCATTGATGAAACAAAACTGGGTACAGCAGCTCATATAATCGCGCGACTAACCAAGGGCTCATACTTTGGAGAAATGGCGTTTCTGAGCTCAAACCCAGTACGAACCGCGTCAATCCGGTCTATTAGCATGGTGGAGTGTTTGGTTCTCACTACAGACACGCTCGAATCGTTATGTTCTCAGTATCCCGACATTCAACAGCATATTGAGCAAACTGCCTCGGCCCGAGTAGAGCAGTACCATCGTGAACCCCAACGTCACAATACTACTACACCAGGTGCACAATCAGCAGGAGGAGCTGGAGGAGCTGGAGGAGCTGCTGTACCTGTGGATATGACCAGAAGACGGTCAGTGGCTGATTTTGGAGGAAGGAATGATAGTCTGTTCACTGTCAGTCAAGGAGGAGCCACCTTCTTCAGTGAACCCAAGAACGATCATGTTGGCCTTCCAGGAGGAGAAAACTCAGCAGTGTCTCCTATGGCCAATAGTCATGCTCATACGAGAAGGTACAGTACAGGCACTGTTTTTGAACCCATAATCTCTCGAGATGGAAGAGTCGTCTTTTCCAACTCGTGGGAGTCTAATTCAGGTGTCTCTGAAGGAGCTCCATTGTCACTAGGCAACTTCCAGATGGCTCTGCCTCGCAAATGTCTTTCAGCAGGAAGCAGTGGAACCACTTCTCCTTCTAAACGACCAGCTCTTGAAAACAGAGACGATGAACCTCCTGGAAAAGAAAGACGCGAAGTATCTCCTCGAGACGCTTCTCCTACCCCCTCCAACGCAGCTCCTCTAGCTCGTTCTTCATCAACTGGAGCCAGTGCTAAAACGATAGCTCCTCAACGGTACTCCTCCTTCCTCTTGCATCCTCGGCTCAAGAAGCAAAAGACCTTCCAACGCCGAAAATCCTCTCTGTTCAACGTGGGACCATTCTCAGACGCCATCCAGGTCAAAATATTTGCATATCTAGATCTTCCTGACCTGATGGTTCTTCAGAGAGTGTGTCAGCACTGGAGACAACTGCTTCTTACATGTCCTCTTCCTGAACTCGATCTCAAGCCCTACAATAGATCTATCGACGATACTTCCATTGTTTCGATTGTCAACTTTGTAGGTGCTCGACCAAAGGTGGTGGATATCAGTTCATGTTTCCATTTGACAGATGACGGCTTCTCTTACCTTGTCAACGGTATCGGATTGGCCAAGATTCGGGTCTTCAAAATGACCTCTGTTTGGGAAGTATCTGGCATGGCTATCATGGATCTCACAGTCCCTTCAATTGGAGCTGATCTCGAAGAAGTGGACCTTTCCAATTGTCGTAAGGTAGGAGACTCGACTCTAGCACGACTGGTAGGATGGGTCCAGGAAGATGGAGGAGGAAACGGAGGAGATCGAGAAACCTCCCCATCGTCTTCGGTAGTAGGATGTCCCAAGCTGAAACGCATCACCATCAGCTATTGCAAGCACATTACTGACCGAAGCATGCACCATATGGCTGTCTATGCTGCTGACCGACTGGAGATGCTCAATCTCACCCGGTGCACTACAATTACCGACCATGGGTTTGGGTACTGGAACATTCGCCCCTTCACCCGGCTCAAAGAGCTGGTTCTGGCCGACTGTACCTTTCTGTCCGACAAGGCCATCATCTCTATAGTGGGAGCTGCCAAGAACCTTGAGTTTCTGGATCTGTCCTTCTGCTGTGCCCTGTCGGACGTGTCTGTGGAGGTTCTTTCTTTGGGCTGTCCTTCGCTCAAGAGTCTGAATCTCTCTTTCTGCGGCTCTGCCGTTTCCGATGCTAATCTTCGGGCGGTGGCCATGCATCTTTTGGACCTGGAGCATTTGAGTGTGCGAGGGTGTGTTCGGGTCACGGCGGTAGGAGTGGATACGGTTCTTGCGGGGTGTCTCAAGCTCAAGACGCTGGACATTACCCAGTGCAAGAACGCCAGTGGATGGACCCAGGGCGACAGCAAGGTCGAGGTCAAAACCACATGAACCACAATGCATATACTAATGATTTATTGTACTTTACATGGAGGATGTGTGGGAGCGCAGGACAATGGTTCACATAGTAGACTCTTGAACTTGTAGTTACAAGTACATAGTGTAGCATAGCAAGTCTAGTGTCTCTCATCTTTATCTAAATTGACTCTTGAATCTGATGCACCCTGTGCTCATTGCATTTGCATTGCTAGGTCACCGGAGTTCTGGCGGTTATTTTTGGCTGGGTGGACGCTTCCCACTCTTTCGGTCGTATCCCTACATTCTACATCGGTCCATTACCCCGTTTTTGGCGGACCGGTATTTGCCCTGCTGATACCAAGACTGCCCATACCATGTTCCATCTGTAGGAGTAAGAGGCTTTGCTGGGCGGATTAGACCGTGGATATTTATAGAAGAAGGCATTGGGTTTGGCACTGGTTGTTTCAGCGTCTATCTACACACAGCTGATCCCATGGTTGCCGTGGCTGCTGTAGGTGTCCACACTTGCATCTTTCTCGTATCGAGCTCGTAACACGTCTTGTTCAGCTGTTACATCTAATATTGAAGAAGTGTTTTTGGCTTGAAGTATTTTTGGCTTGAAGTATTTTTGGACTGTTTGGTCTTCGCAGATAAAACACTAGCTCTGGAGATCTACGATCTTAGGAACGGAAGAGCACATGCCAATTGCACATTGAGGAGCTTATCGTTTGATTGTGATTGACATATTGGCGATTGATTTTCTCAGTGCTATTAATATGTTGTAGCCAGGAGCTGACAAAGGTCCTTGTTATACCCTGGACAAGGGGAGACAATGAGGCATACAGGAGGATGTACCAGGTACCGGTACTGGTTGTGTGGAAAATCTATTTATATCAAGGGATAGGGCATTCGGACGCTTCCGGTAGATATGGGCATGTTACCCTTTCTTTTACGACCAAAGGCCTCCTTCAAACGTCTACATCTCTTGGCTAAGGTCAGTATTATAATTAGCCATGTGGCACGAAAATAGGGGTAAAACGACGAGCTTGGGCTGGATTGGGTGGGATGCCAATTTTTTTTAATCTTTTCACATTTGACGTTTTTTCAAGGTAATTTCCCGAGTCGTTTCAGGTGCTTCCAGGACGGATAATTATCTCCGTCGGAGCTCCAATGGTAGCAAACGAGGTGGGCCGGCTGCACCCTGGCGACCACGCACCTCAAGTATCTGTCAGGTGCACGGTGCAGGTGGGCTCGTGGTACCCCTGAACACCCATGGCACCCAATTCAATCTTGGCGCGTAGGCCTGTGGTGCTTGCCGTGTGTATCCGTGCACTTTAAGCTGGTTAAGCACATTGGGAAAAAAGCTGTGTAAGCAGAAGGGTCAACGACGTGTATCAAAGTGGAAACAATAGGTGTAGTGTGAACAATACAAGTGCGAGAAATCCAGCCCACCTTTAGAACAAGCAAACATCCACATCAAACCGTTTATTATGTGCCCGAGTCATCCACCCTTGTGTGTATTGTTGTGGGGTTCAGGAGATGCGTCCTGTAGTCTTGATGCAGTCCTTTTTGGCCCAACACGTCAACATCGCAAGACGGAGCCTCTACCAGACCTACACACAGCTCCATGTTAGGGAAACGCAAGGGTGAGTGAGACGGAACAAGGACCAGAGAGACGGGCAAACGACCTTTTCACGCGATACTCATCACACACGGACGCGACTCGGGCTGGAAAAGTGGCTGCTTACGCTGCTCTGCACCTTCTTTTGCTACCCTGTCAACTAGATATACAGCCCACCTCACACACCCCATACTCGTGCTAACTCAGATACACCAGCAATGGTGGCTCCGCTGAAAATTGACACCTCCAGAGAAATGGAGATCTACTCGCGCGACGACAAAGAAGACGGCTCCCACGGCCATTCACACAACAACCATGGCGTGGGCCAGGAGGAGGACGAAGACGAGGACATGGACGATGATCCCTTTGAGCACCAGAGCTCGTCGCCATCGATCCACGAGGACGAAATCGACTTTGATTACGTCTATGCCTTTAAGACGTTTGTAGCTACGGAAAAGGGTCAGGCTAATGCCGTCAAGGGAGACGCTATGGTTCTGTTGAACGACTCCAACTCGTACTGGTGGTTGGTACGACTTGTGAAGGACTCTTCGGTGGGATTTTTGCCGGCTGAACACGTGGAAACGCCGTGGGAACGACTGGCGCGGCTCAACAAGCACAGAAACGGCGAGCTGGCGTCTCCGGCACATGATTCACATGGGTTTTCGTCCTTTTTCGGCGCTGAAAAGGAGGGCAAGGGCACGAATCCGTTCAACAAAATCTTCAAAAAGAAGGAAAAGGCCAAGAGCGTGGCCTTCAACGGCAACCCGACCTATGTTTCGGCTTCTGAATACGAGTACAGCGACGGCTATGAAGGAGAGGAGGACGACGATACACATGACGAAGAGAACGACTATGATGAAAACGAGGAGGAAGAAGAAGAAGAGGGTGAAGAGGAGGATGACAAGGATACAGAGCGGGTTGTTCGACATTTGCAACAGAAGCAGGCTAAACCAGCTAGTGGTAACAACAGCAACAACGGCAACGGCAACAAACCAGGACAAATCAACCCCCTGGTGGCTAATGCTCATTCTCAACATAATGCTCCACAACCGGTTCTGTCGCCTGATCTGGACAAGGCACCGACTCCTCTGGTGGTCAACAAGGTGCGAAAGGCGCCTGCGAATCTGACCGTGGACACCACTCTGAGACCAGGAAAGCCTCCGAACGTGGTCGTATCCAACAACCCCAACCACCCCAACGCCCAGGTGCATTCGTCCTGGGACGCCCATGCATCGAGTGAAGAGGAGGAGCAGGAGGCGAATCTCACCAAGGAGATTGGCGAGGAAAGTGGAATCAGTGAGGAAAGTGTCATCATCACCAGCCAACGGCCCGTCAATGCATCTGCCGCAGCAGCAGCAGCAGCAGCAGCAGCAACAGCGGATCGGTCGATGGATCAGCGAAGTAGAGCCGCTTCTCAGGGCTCGGTTGCATCTTCTATTCTGCCTCCACCTTCAGACCATAGACTATCGGTGTCTTCTCAAAACTCTGATAGTTCAGCAGTAAGCTCATCTTCTGGCAAGAAACGATTTTCTCTGTTGCGAGCAAAATCGTCGGTGGACAATCTACAACGGACCGGATCTGGTGGTTCTACTACAGGTCGATTGGCGGGACTTTTCAAACGAAAGTCCAAGGAAACAATGAAGAAGGGACCCCGGGATCTGGAGCCTGTGCGCTCGCCAGCATCCTCGATCCATTCAGCATCTTCATCCTTGCATCAGGTGGCCGACCAGAGTGACCTGGCTAGTATTGACGAGGAGGGAGGCAGTGCAAGTACACCCAGCAGTGCAGGAGGAGTGGTATCTGGTGTCTATCCTATCAAACCTGGTCCACACAGAAAGGGCTCTTACTCGTCAGTTTCGTCTGTTCGATCTCAGGGCTCCCTCTTGTCACAGCACTCTTCGCAGCAGCAGTCGCCCATGCAGGCTCGACACGCTGGTCCTGCTTCGTCTGTAGCTCCCCTGCAACCACGGCCAAACAGACCCATGTCTCAGCCTGTGGGTCAGACTCCCCTGGGACCTCAGTTGCATCACAGCCATTCTGTGGGAAGCTCGCCAGCTACTCCTCAGTACTCGTCGCATCAAAACAGCCCGAATCTGCAGCAGCAACAGGGTCAGCAGCAGCACTCCAACAACCACCAACAGCATCCTCATTCCAAGCCTCATCTTCCTGGGCAGGCTCCTGGCCATTCGAGTTTGGGTCCTATGCCTTCTTATGCTCCTGGTTTGCATGAACAGGTGGTCAAGGGCAGTGGTCCTAGCAGTAACGGTAATGGACACTTCCCTGGTCAAGCACCCGGACACGCAAGTCTTGGTCCCATGCCTTCTCATCCTCCTGGACAGTTCCCAGGACAGGCTAAAGGACACACTTCGTTGGGTAACTTCCAGCCTCTTGGCAATGGTAACGGTAACGGAAACGGTAACGGTAACGGATCGGCTCCTCATTTGCGGTCAGATATGCGGTCGGAAATGCGGTCAGACATGTACTCTCGAGACCTTCCTTCGAACATTGACGATGTGCACAACTCTCTACAGTCCAACAACCCCTTCCCTGAGCGACAGTCCAGCAGCAGTCCTTTCCCCCCGGAGAGACGAGATAGCAGGCAGCAGATGGAGGCACCTCAGCAGCAGCCTCGGGAGAGCCATCAGCATGTTCATCATCCTCTGGCCCATCCAGATCTTCCCAGAGCTCTCTCTCCTGAACGTCAGGTTGGTAGAATGACCCCGGAAGAGCGTCCATTGCATATTGTTCGGCCCCAGGTGCGATCTCAAACTCCCACTGGTCCCTTTGCCGATCTTTCTCCTCTCAAGACTTTCAACCGCGAGTTTGGTTCGTCTTCTACTCTGGGTTCTAGTCAGGGTCTTCCTCCAGTCTCGCCTATCAAGACTGTCAACAGTGGACGAGTCACTCCTACTTCGCAGATCCCCACCCCGTCTCAAGCATCTTTCCACAATGAGCATGGTGAGGTAGTGGAGGTTGACTCGATTCGAGGTATGGATTCGGATGCAGTCGTTTCTCCTATTGGAGCCATGTCGGACGTCACTTCTCCCATCAGTGGCATGTCTGATACTGTGACCTCGCCCATGGAGTCTGATCCCTTTGGTGTTCATGATCCTCGTACAAACACAGCTGCTCCTCCTTGGCCTTCGGCTATTGATACGAGCCCACGTCATAATGAGGGTCTGGGAGACGATGTGGAGATTGAGTCCATTGGTTCGGATCTTTCTAGCTCGCATGACGATGGCCACTTGCATCCCGACGGCCTTCCCTCCAAGGAACAGACTCCTTCAGTGTTGTCGATAGTTTCGTCGTTTGATGACGAGTTGGAGACGCCCACGGTGGCTGTGGCTAAACACATGAGTCTGACTCCTCAGCTCGCTGGATTTGAGGCCTCTGAGTTTGCTGGACGGTCTACACCCGATGCTAGCGATGCTCGAACTCCCCAGCTTCAGAGTATGGATTCTGACGCTGGAGATGCCACTCCTCAGATTGGTCTTGGTGAACGTCCTGGCTCTGAAGATACTGAGGTTGGCAACAGCACGCTTACTCATGCTCCTGTAGCTCATCTTGGTGCTCCTAGTGCTCCTACACCTGTGGCTCCCTTGCATCCTCGTGCTCTGCCAGGAAATGTGTCTACGCAGTCAGTCCAATCCTTTGCTACTGCGCACAATGGCTTTTCCTCTGCTTCTCTGGCCTCGTCGTTCTCCACTTCTTCTCTTTTGGACGGCTACGAGCAGCGAAGTGAGGAGACTGTGGATGAGTCGCCCGTGTCGGAGATGGCTGAGGCGTCTGGCTTTGGAGAGCCCAAGACTGTTGCCGAATCTGGACATGGTAGAGTGGCTAGTGACGCTTCGTCCAGCACTATTCGACGAATCCCTGTCCACAAGTCCAAACGGTACTCCTCCACGCTGCATCCTGAGATTGCCAATGTGTACAAGGGCACCAACGACCGGCTGGATACTTTGAACGAGAAGGTGGATATGCTGCTGCGACACTTGTCGTGAGCGGTTGATAAACAAAAAAAAACATACACATACACATACACATTACATCATGACTTTGGTTAATACATAAATGGAGGTCACCTTGTAATGGTTTAGTAGATAAGAGGTGGGTAGAAGGGCATGAGCAGGGTGTAAAATAAGTTGCAACTAAAAGGCTTCTCCGTGAGTATATAGTCTACAGAAGGCACTGATTGAAACTATCGTATCCAGGTAGCTTGATTACATGGGTACGATACGTATGTGCATACTCTAGCTCCCATGTGATTCATCTTCTGCTGGTACCCTTGTGCACCAATCTTGACACTACCAATCTTTCACATTGGTTATTTATCATATAGTTGATGTAGATCTTCATACTCGGTAGTTGTAGAGCTGAACAGATGTGTTCCTGATACCATACTTGTAAGAATACATAGCCCGTAAGGCATATCGCATAAAATACACTAACAGGGGAGGTGATGAGTCTCGTACCTTTTATGAATATTCTGGAAATGCGCTATAACTATAGCCGATTTGTCTCATTGATAGTTCATTTCCGAAGACCATGCTCGTATCTTTATCATGATGGAACCTTGTTGAGTTGTTGGGGCTATCTACTTGTACGGTGTGTGTTTCCAGGGTTTATGGACGGCTCCTGAATGAACTAAAGGCTTGTGAGGTTTTTGCTGCGCTTTTTTACCCCGCTTCCATGGAAATGGTTTCTCAAATTTCGTTCGTTTGACAGATGTTTTGCCCTGTCATTTTTCAAGTCTCTTTTTGGCTCATATTTCAACGGGTTCATATGATATCAGTCTCCTATGTTTCAAGTATAAGTTGGATGTGGACGGTTGCAAACAGTGTTTTTGCGAGAAAGTGAGCACAACGTGAAATGGAACAGTTCAATGCTTCATTTTCCAGGAAAAACCAGCTTTCTTACGTCAATGCTTGTGTATCACCATCCGACATCTGTCATACTAGTATCTCGCTTGTCAAATAGACTCTTGTAGGTAAAAGTACGACACGGCCCGAGAACCGAGGTATGGTCTGAAATGGCAATCTGAGACACTAGACGTCTTTGCGGGAAGGAGAAGACGAGCGGCGAATGTGATTGAGCGGATTCATCGGATCTAAGATCAACCTTGTGTCAATTTCTGCCACCGGTGGTTATTGTATCTCTGCATCATTGCCAAGACTGGATTAGCGAGGATGGATTCAATACTGTAATGAAGAGTGCCATACTCACTACTTGTAGCACTAGTATCTTTGATTCCTCCAGGTTGACTACATACCGTACGGAGTACCTCACCTCTGGACACATCAACAGCAATGACATTTTCTCACCTCTCTCTGTTGTATATGCTCTCCTGATTACAGTGCTTGTTCCGCTTTTGACCTTTTGAATACAGTGAGACAGGCCAACAGAATAAGCGGACGAGATAATTTATAGCTGACCGTTGAATGACATGTGGACTGAAACAAGCAAAACGCAAATGTTGTTCTCCTTTTCGGCCGACTGTCAACAAGCCCAGAGACAATGATAACGGACTCTATATTCTAATCAGACGGGTATTTATCGTATCGTAATCAGCCATCTCTCTGTCGCCCCAGCAACCACATACTCCGTACGTCCACTCACCCATACACTCAGCATGCATGCACCGTGCCGATCACAGGGTCCGGGCAAAGTGAAAGTGAAACTAGAGGGTGTGGGATACAAGGACCTGATGGCACCAGTCTTTGTGGCAGAAGGAGCAATGGGGGATCAACTTGGAGACTGCAGTCTCTTTGTGGCTAGCTGCGTGTCAGTTTCCCCTCATTGTGACTGGCATGTGGATAGAAACAGTTATGATAGAAAGAGCGTTGCATGTGAAGGAGACGATTGAAAAACAGAATTAGAAAATCAGGAATAGAAATTTCGGTCCTGGGAAGGCTCAAGTATAGAGCCAAGTAAAGTCCAAGTAAAGTTGGGTGGAATAGACGAATGAAGTGTCAGCCTCAAGATAGAGGCTGGGGCAAGTGGCGAGTGGGGAAGAAACTGAGGCTCCAAAAACAAACAGATCGTATAAAACGTACTGCAAAAGTTGATTCCCACCAACCCTCCTCTACACACCCACTCAACGACTCTCTACAACCACCCTCGTACAGTCAGACCCCCTTAACAGTCTCCCACACAAGTCCCAACCTGATGGCACGTGCAGGGAAACTTTTCAACCTTATTGCTGCCATCTGTCTTCTTCACTACCAACGATCAGTGCACCTCTTCCCAAACCGCATTATAACCGCTTGTGAGAAAAATGTCCTGGGAACCGCAACCCCAAGTCCACGCGCAGCTCCTGGAGGTGCTGCAGAACTCGCTGCGGGGCAACAACGCCGCCCAGCGCCAGGCCACCCAGCAGCTCAGAGAGGCCCAGGCCCAGCCCGACTTTGCAAACTACCTCATGGCCGTGCTGATTGACGACAAGGCCGGGCCTCTCGACGTGCGGTCCTCGGCCGGACTGCTGCTCAAAAACTTGATTCGATTCGACTTTAAGGATCTCAACGATGCCGGCAAGGCCTACGTCAAGGCCCACGTCTTCACAGCCCTGGTGGAACCCGCCAACATCATTCGAAACACGGCAGGAACCATTGTGGCGTCGCTGATGCAGCGGGAGGGAATCAGCGGGTGGCCCGACGGGCTGACCACACTTATGGGGCTGGCCGAGAGCCAGGACGCCAACGCCCAGCTAGGAGGAATGGACGCCCTGTCCAAGATCTGCGAAGACATGCCCGTGGAGCTGGACCAGACATATGGCAGCCAGCGGCCGCTGGAGTACATGGTGCCCAAGTTTCTCGAGTTTGCCCGGTCGCCCGACTCGTCGCACCAGAAGCGAGTGCAGGCGCTCACCTGTCTCAACCACATTGTCGAGGTGGAGTCCCAGTCCATTGCCAGCCGAATGGACGAGTATCTGGAGATTCTCTTCAGTCTGGCAAACACGCCCGACGTGGAGACCCGCATCCAGATCTGCAACGCCTTCACCGGCATTCTGCGAACCTCCGCAGAGAAAATCGCACCCCATCTTGGAGGAGTCATTCAGTACGCTCTTCATTGCATCTCTGCCTCCGAGGAGGGCGACACTCTCGACTTCCAGGCCTGTGAGTTCCTGCTTCTGCTCACCGAGCTGGACCCCAACCCTGAGGCTCTGTCGCCGCATCTTGGAGACCTGGTCCCCGCAGTTCTGCGAGCCATGGTCTACTCTGAGACCGACGTGTTTATGCTCGAGGGCATCAACGAGGACGACGCCGATGTGGCCGACCGAGAGGAGGATCTGAAGCCCATCAACTTCCGACAAAAGGCCGCCCACGGCAACAAGAAAAACGAGGCTGAGGGACAGGAGCCCGAGGAGGACGAGTCTGACGACGAGGAGGACGACGAGGTGCGAGGTCTGGAGGCCTGGAACCTGCGAAAGTGCGCGGCTTCCACTCTCGACCGACTTTCTAACATTCTTCCTGAAGAGGTGCTCGAGGCCGCCATGCCCTATCTTAAGCAGACCATTGTCTCTGACGAGTGGCCTGCTCGAGAAGCCGCCATTCTGGCCTTTGGAGCCATTGCTGACGGTTGCCAGGATATGGTTGCTCCTCATCTGCCCGAGCTGGTGCCCTTTTTGATCCAGCGACTGTCGGATCCCCAGTTCCCCGTGCGACAGGTGTGTTGCTGGACTCTGGGCCGATTCTCCACCTGGGTCTGTGAGCAGAGCATGTCCGAACAGGACACCTACTTCATCCCCACTCTCACAGGACTCTTCACATGTGCTCTGGACCGAAACAAAAAGGTGCAGGTTGCCGGCTGCTCTGCCGTGGCCACCTTCACCGACGAGGCCCGAAACATGCTGACCCCATACCTGGGCCAGATTCTCGAGCAGTTTGCTCTTTGTTTCCGAAGATACCAGAAGAAGTCGCTGCTGTTCCTGTACGACGCCGTGTCCACCCTGGTCAAGTACTGTGGAGCTGAGATTGCCGAGAACCAACAATACATGGAGACTCTGATGCAGCCTCTGATTGCAAAGTGGGAGCAGATTGGCGACGACGACAATGCTCTGTGGCCGCTGTTTGAGTGCATGTCTGCCGTGGCCTCGTACATGGGTCCCGCATTTGAGCCCTACGCTCCTCCCGTGTTCGACCGATGTGCCCGTCTGTTGCACTCGTGTCTGGTACAGGATCAGAACTTTGCCAATGATCCATCCCAGGACCCTGCTGAGCGAGATTTCATGGTGACTGCCATTGATCTTGTTGACGGTCTGGTGCTTGGTCTCAAGGACAAGGCTGCCCCTCTGATGATGAACAGCGAGCCTCCCTTCATGGAGCTGCTGCTGGTGTGCTGCCACGACGAGTTTGACGTGCGACAGTCGACGTTTGCACTGATTGGAGACATGGCTGCCCTGTGCCCCCAGCCATTGGAACCCTACATGGACCAGCTGATGGAGGAGCTCCTCAACCAGGTGGAGTACAACCACATTTGGCCTGATGCCGTCAGCAACACATGCTGGTCGTTGGGAGAGATTGCTCTTCGATTCGGCGACAAGCTGCGGCCTCTGCTGCAGGCCAACGCCGCTGAGCGACTGATTGCGCTTCTGCGAACCCGAGATGCATCGCCACGAGTTTTGGAAAACGCTTCGACCGCCATTGGCCGAATTGGAATCACCATGCCCGACATTTTCGCCCAGCGAATCCCCGACTTTATCATTGCCTGGTGTCTTAACATGCATGACGCCATGGACAACAGTGAGAAGGAAAGTGCATTTGTCGGAATGTGCACCATCATCTCGTCCAATCCCCAGGCCCTCGACAACTCCACTCTGCTCATGTTTGTCAACGCCGTGGCCCGATACCTGGAGCCCAGCGAGGCTCTGATGCACACCTTCCGACAGGTGCTGGGCGGCCTTAAGGGAATGCACCCCAACTTTGACAAGGATGTCACCGAGCAGCTGCCTCCTATCATCCAGAAGCGACTGCGAGACGTCTACGGCGTCTAAACGAGACTGTACCAACTACAAGCATGTACACTCCATAGCTACAATCACTTAATCATGCCTGGTGCGGTGGAGAAACGGCTCCCACGGATTAATAGAGCCATAGAGAACAAGGATAGATGTATGACTGATGTATATTAGAGCTGGTAGGTGTCTGTTTGAGAGTAGATGTAGTGAGAGGTTGAGTAATGTTCAACTGATTCGCTGACCATAAATGATGGATGGACTCCTAAAGTATCAGATTTAAACCAAGTCGACTTATGTTCAACTAAACTTACTCATCTCCATCATTATTTTATACGTCTAAAAGTGATGGAAATGACCAGTTTTTGACGTAGACAAATATGAACCTGTTCTGTAGCACTATGTTTTATTACTCAACTCCAACAGCTCCACTCAATTGCCACCAATACTCCTATTCTTTTCATCCCTTCAAGGCTTGCTGCTGACATTCCAGCTTGCATATGGCAAGTATTCCATTCGCCCACAATAAACTTTGCCATCAGAACACTGCACTGCTCCCCCCGAGGTTACCCTACCGTTCCTCCCAACAGCCAATGGAAACGCACAGGTATCTTTCAAAGCCAAAGCTCACGAAAATCATCTCACCTTCACTAACTAAACACATCAATCAAAATGGGAGGCAACGGACACTACATGGGATGGTGGGGACACATGGGATCCCCTCCTCAGAAGGGTGAGTACAGCAGGATGACAAGACGCTCTTGCGCTATTTATCGACACGCGATCTGGGCATTGCTATGGTGTGACAACATGACGACATTCAAAGTGTGACTTGGCCAGGTGGATGGATAGACACTACATCGACAGTGTATCACAGGTGGGCAATGACGCTCGAACTAATTATCTGCCCGACCAACTTGTTGAGGGCCACGTAGCCGTCATTTTCTGGTTGAATTGAGTCAACAGGCACCACACACGTCAAGACTCGTCAGAAGTCAACATCAGCAACCAGTCAAGAAAATTACCCCTTCCCCATACTAACTCAGGTATCGCCGGATACACCATCTCCCCCTTTGCTGCTAAGCCTTTCCAGGGCGTTGTGCATGCTGCCATCTTCAACACCTTCCGACGAACCAAGAACCAGGCCCTCTTCGTGATCCTGCCCGTTTCTTTCTTCTACTACGTCTGGACCCAGGCCCGAGACAAGAACGAGTGGCTCTACACCAAGGCTGGCCGACACGAGCTCGCCAAGGCCCTTGCCGAATAAGCATAGAAATACACATCAAGATTGACAGACTTTGAGGACTTGTAGAACAGAACCTATACATCAGTTATACATCACAGCAACAGTGTGCCCCATATGCCTAAGACTCAACGTATTGTACAAAGGAAATTAAGGAAATTAAAAGAACACGTTTCCGACGTATCGAAGACACGTATTCAGACACGTATTTGACACTGTAAAAAGAACGTACGATAATGCTCCTGAAAAATCGTATCTCTCGTATCACACACAATCATACAGTGCGTGTTCCAATATCCAATGTTGGGGAATGTATCAGCCATCGTACTGGCACAAAGAAAAGGAAAAGCTGTACAAGAACAATACCTGGTACAAGTAAATACACTCAATAAATATTAAATAGCTAGGTTTTTATGTGGCGTCACCTTGACGCTCTTGGAAACGGTGGTGGACTGACCCTTGTGGAAGAGCGGCAAGTCGTACTTGAGAACGCCGCGAACAATGAGCTCGAAGGGCTCGGAGCAAATCTTCTTCCACCGCTCCTCGGGAGTCAAAGGCTCCTTGTCGTCCTTGTCCTTGTCTTTATCCTTATCAGGCACTCGCAGCCTCAACGGCACTCCTGAATCCAACGTTGTATTGCGGGGCACGCCGGGGTCATTAAGACGTACCTCGCCCATGGCAGATTGGGCATGCCGGGTGAAAAAGCCGCCCTCAAACCGCAGCGGCACATCAAACTCGTTGATGTTGCCCAGCAACAGAATGTTCTTGTCCTTGTCGTCCTTGTCGTCCTTGGTCACAATGGGCTTGGCGAACACATCAATGTCTAGGAACGGCACTATCACCGACAAAATGCCGGGATTGAAGGCCCTGACAACCATGTCAAACACCAGCTCCTGCTCGGAAATGAGCAGGTCCGTAATATCCACCACACTGACGTTCTGTAGAGGTCGGTTAGTAGCTAGTACGAAACCAAACACGAAGCCAATGAGGAGAACAGCCACCAGAGAAGACATGACCCAAATGGCCCGTCGAACACCTCGCCACCGAGCATGGTGGGAGCTCTTGTGGAAATTGTGGGGGGAAAACTGCCCATTCTTTCGCACTCGTCGACTATTGTCTCCTCTTCGAAGAGGAGTACTTTCAGATGCATCATCAAACTCTTCATCGTCGAGATCAGCATCCACATCAAAGTCGTAGTACTCCTCATCGTTGGTGAAAGCGCTGGAACTGCCTCCAAGAGGACCTCGTCGAGAACCTCCTGTTCGGGTCTTGGTAGGCTCTAGGGGAGAGTCCTCCTTTGTATAAGAACCCAGACGTCGTAGAGAGCCTCCTCCAAGACGTGCGAGGGACGATGCATTTCGTAGACTGCCATAGTTGCTGACTGGAGCTCGTTTTCGAGCGTCGCTGCTGAGATGAGAGCCCGAGTGGGCATTGTTAAGCCGGGGGGGCATTCGGGGAGGGCCAGAAAATGTTCTGTTGGCCTGGGCCTTGTTATCGAGCCCGTTATCGTGTGGGAACAACGGAATGCCGTCCTTCTCGATATCTGAATAGTCCTGGGACATGCCTCGTCGTTCAGACAGACCACTGGGTTTGCCCACAGACGACAGAGAAGGGTGTCGAGACTGGAACCGAGAGTTGTTGGTCATGTTGACAAACTCGGGATGGTCGCTGGTGGTGGAGCATGAGGAGTCGTAGTTGAGGTCTGGAACCGAGACTGCTGGGTTGTCTTCCTCATCGTGAACGACAGAAGACAGAGACGACACTGAGGGTCGGGCTAGACGGGCAGGGGGTCCTAGGGCAACTCCTAGAGCTCTGGGGTGCACTGCGGGTTTTTCCATGGGGTTGGACTCGTAGACAAAGTCTTCATCCGAGTCTGAGGAGTGGACTTCGTCGACGGCAGAGGCGACCTTTGCGGCAAAAATCTCAGCCTTGGTGTTGCCCTGTTGCGACAGTTGCGATCTTCCCTTCTTTTTCCTCGACTTGACATCCTGCGACTTTTTCAGCCTTAACGAATTAGAACCTGAGCCGAGCTGTGGACCTCCAGATAGAGCCACCGTGGAGTTGACTGAACCTCCCTGGTAGTTTGTACTGCTACTACTATCGGTCTGAGGCTGCACTGGTGGTGGAGGAGCCACGGAGACGGTGGGAACCGCAGGCACGGTTTCGGTCTCCACGGTGATATGTGAGTTTGAAGAGGGTGCGGGAGCAGAGGCCTTTCTGGGCTTGACAACGGGGTCCGACAGCACGGCAGGCGTAGAAGTGCCCGAATTGGAAGTCGACGTTGACGGAGGGAGAGTGGTGGGTAGAGACGGAGACGAGGCCGATGCAATACCGGGAAGCGACGACGCAGGCAGAGACGAAGATGCATTAGTGAGAGACTCGCCTGTGGAAGCTCCGGGGGTGGAGTTGTAGCCTCCAGGAGTGATTGTGGGGATGGCCGGTTGCTCAGCAGAGGAGCTATTAGTGACGCTTCCTCCGCTGGGGTCTCTGGCCATGGGCACCGCGGGCGCACTGGCGTGGCTTTTGAGCTTGGGGTGGTGGTGTCTGTTCTTGTCGGGCACTCCGATCGGCAGACGTTGTTGCGATGCTAGTAGCGATCCGGGCCCCATATCTTCGTCCGAGCTTTCGGGGTCTTCATCTGTAGTGGAGTACGACCGATATGGAGTGGTTCTGGACGGCGTGGTTCGAGGGCTGGACTTGGGGGTGTTCTTGAGTCTGGTTTTGCTTTTCTTGTGTTTAGGAACCAAATGTGTAATGACGGCCGCAGGAGCTATGGTAGGCGTGGGAGGCGGACCTGCTCCCTCTGGACGGCCCTTTAGAGTCCTGTACTTGTCTGAATTGTCCTCACTCTCCGTCTTGGTAGGTGAGGCCGACAACGGTTGTTGGGTCAACTGGGCCTGCGACTGTGGGGTGGGAGTAGTATGTATGCGAGGCCGGGGAGGCGTGGAGGAGGGGTGTGAGCGGGTGCTGGTCACGTGATCTGACGGGCTCTGCGACGCCGCAATAACGGCGGCCCTCTTGTCGGGTTCGGGCATGACAGATGGCGGGTAGTGGTGGTGGATGTCAGATTAGGTGCCAGAACCTCAGTAGTAAATGGAGTGTATTCTGCAAGTGCAGAGTTGGGTGCAGATTGAGTGAGTAGCAAGAAATAGAGTTGGTGGCGGAGGGTAAAGGGGGTTATGGAGAGACCTGTAGTAGCGTGATTGTTGGGGTCTTGACCGGTGTATTTGTACGAATCAAGAGTCTGGCCATGGGGCTTGGTGCAGCGTCCGAAATTATCTGTTTTGCACGCCGTCTATACCCTTTTGCACGCAGCATTATTGCTACTTGGTGATCATTGCTGTCTTACTGAAATATGGTATTTTTGTATTTCAAGCTCCAGTTGGATTTTTTAGACAAGCAGAAAAAAGCACACAATTTAAACCGCTTTGAATTCGTCTTGGTTGCGTAGGGGGGCACGAATAATACGGCTCTACGGGCTCTTGGGGCCATGGAGAATCGATGTATCGGGTCTCGCGCCATGTACTCCGACCGGTCATACGACTTTGGGGGACTGCAAACGCTGTAGAATGAATTTTCGTCCGGCATGTCCACTCTCAGTCCTGATTGTCCCCTGGTTTTGTCTGCGCGAATCTGAGGAATATTTTTAGTGTGTATGCGCGACTGCCGAACGAATCCAGCCTCTTGCGTCGTGTTCAAGTATGAAGGCTGGGCTATCCTAAGACTGTGATACGGTCTACCGTGTCCTGTATCATAGCTACAAGTCGTACTCGTTCACGAAACATGGGCTACTGTACCGAATCTCTCATGTCACGTGACTTTTGCTGTCTCACATTTATTCCTGGCGTTGACAATCAGCTGCTTTTCCTAGCGCCGAAATTGGGGCCGTCTTAATATGTCAAGTCGTATTTCCCGTGCTACCATGGTAATAAATGCTGTGCTACGATATATGGTCTGTCAACGTGGGTGCGGTACACGATGTACTGTGGGTAATAAAAGAGAGTGGTTTCATTATACTGGCGTCAAGACATGTTTTTGAACAAGACGTCACTGCTCGTATCTACTGGTGCTGCACCATGGGCTCCCTGACTTGCACTCTCTCTTTCGTATTTCTCCGAACCACGTATCTTTTCTCGCGCAGAGGGTTCACGGCAGGTATCCGTTCTTTTGTCTTAGATTGTGAGCACCTCATATCAAAACATAAGCGTGTCAGGGGGGACCCCATGAGTGAGAGCACGAAAAATTACGTTATCAGAGCGCAACGTGCACACAACAAGCTGCTATCTATTGTAATTGGGGTTATTCAAGAGGGGCTGTGTGAGACGGACTGAAATAATCACATGGTTGCCCTTGAAGTGGATGAAGGAGGCCGTTGAAATAGCGGGCCACACCCATGAGGCGGATATTACGATCGATACGACCATCGCTACGGTACTCATACTGGTACAGTACGATACCTACGTAGTTGTAAACGTATCTAGCTACAGTCCCCTCTATGCTGTCGTCACCATACATGAGTCGGTGATCATGTTGTCAGGAAGCGTCATATCTGAAACAAGCGGCGGTGGTGAAACATGCGTTGATACGAACTTGCCGGGGGGACCTGTAGGCCTGGTGGCGGAGTTCTGAGCGTGTAATTACGCGTCGATAGCCCCCAGGGATATTGTGGGATACCAACAAAAACGATACTTGTCTGTTTTGGGCGCGCTGGACTCTACGGAGTGTACACGCTTGCATACTATTGTATTGTAGTGGTAGCGCTTGGAACGCGTCTGGAGGAAAAGTACAATGGGACAAGGTCTGAGCCAAGACCCCTGAAAGATAATAAGGCGTTCAATAATGCTGAAAACGGAGGTACAAGTACAAGACGGAAGAGTTTCCGACAACGTGGAGAGATAAAAGCCGTATATAATCAGCCGATGACCAAAAGCACTTTGGTGGTGAGCTGGGGTGGTAGACAGTATGTGCTGGTACCACGTAGATACAGCCCTGTTTTCTGCTTTCAGAGTGCTCAACCTACAAGACCTTTTACTTCCCAACTTTGGACGCGTCTGGACTGGAGCAATAGACAAGAACAGGCCAGTCAAGTATCACTAAGAGTATCTATAGGGGGTCTGGAATGAGCAGAAAGACTTCCAATGGTGCCATTATTTAGCCTAGTCGCACCCAGACCCTTATATTATTCAGCCCCTGGCTGCTTAAGGCCTCGTCGGCTGCTGCTTCAACTGTCTTACAACCAGCTCGAGTAACCGTCGTGCTACCCCCCCCCACAAAGGTGTGTTTTGATGTGTGTGCTCCCATGTCTTATTCGGATAGCCTTCTAGGTTTCGCGCTCAGAGGGTGGTGGGACGCATGCACCTGTTTGTTTGCCCCCATTAGACCGCTACCCTGGGTCGTGCATAGACTTTGGGAGTGACGCACCGCTCCGCACATCATGTCTGGAGAGCAGACCCGTCCCATCTCCCCCAACCCAACACCACCATTGTTCGCGTCCCAGACGAACTCGAGGCACACCCCAAGTGCTCCACCTCCGTTCGCCACCCACACGACACGTCGCACACCCCCTAGCAGCCCGACCAGCCGCAATAGACGTGTCTTTTTACCGACCCGACCCACCCTTGGCCAGAAAAGTTTTGCATTGCACACGCTTCTACATTCCTCATAAAACATTTCTATCTCAACCACCCACCACCACCCACTACGCGACCGACAGACGACTGAGAACACGACCCACAACTCACCAACGACAACCCCGCAGACCCGTCTCTGCCCCCCGGACCACATACATCGTCCCACAACACTCCCTTCGTGATTGACGCGTCAGCTCACCATACCCATACTCACACATGTACATGAGCTCGGCCACCCCCTCGGCCTCCCCGTCGCCTCGCCGGCGCAAACACCGCCCAGACTCGGTCGCACGAACCTCCATAGCGTCGCTCAACAAGGTCAAGCTCAAAAAGAGCAAGCCCAACACGCCCCAGCTGTCACCTTCCTTGTCACTGGATGACTCCGCGTCCGACGCCCTCATCAACCTCTCCATCCACCGCAACAACACGGTGGCAAACCTCGACGAGCTGCCTCCAGACCTTTCGCCGTGCCCCAGCCCCAGTAAACAGCGCGCCTCGGAGCCGCCAACGGTCTATTCGTCGACAATGCAGCCCCTGCGACGATCCAAGGGCCTCTACAACCTCGAGGAGGCGTCCAACCTGTCGCTGGAAGATATCAACATGGATTCGAGTCCCAGCAGAAGTCACAGGCCACGGCAGTCCATGATTCTGCACGACTCGGACCCCAACTCGCCGGTCAAGGCGCCACCATTCAAAAAGGCCGCCATCCAGCAGGAAAACGTGCCTCCAGGAGGAACAGGAGGAGCCGCACGCGAACGGGAACGAGAACGCCGGCTATCAGATAACCCGCCAACGATCCATCTCATGTCGTCGTCGGTGGAGTCGTCTCCTCCCACACCCACACATCACGCGCACCACCCGCACCCGCATCATCCTCAACCACATTTGCATCCTCTGGTCAAAACAAAGATAGCCGACGTTGAACAGAGAGAGTACGGCACTCCCGACTCGTTCCGGTTCGTCAAACCGCTCCAGACGGCGTTCATGAGCACAGGTTTACTGTCGAAACGAACGCGAAACCTGCCAAACTCGTCGTCGGGACACTCCCTAGTACCTCCAGATACTCCCTGCAAGAAACCCAGTGGAAGTTCGAGTTTACAGGATGTCCATGGACTCAGAGGAGACGGAAACACACCCAGACCGTTCACCAGCAGTGCGTCTCATGAGGGTGTTAGCATGCTTGGAAGTAGCAGTCATAAGACGTCTTCCTTGAGCAGTAGAGCCCCCCGGGTTCCACTCACAATCAACACATCGGGCCACCAAAGCATACCCTCGGGCCCTCCCAGTGGGCTGCGCGACTCGGCGGCCCGTTTTGCATTCGACCTGCGTTCGGCAGTCTCGTCGTTCATGGACGACGTTCCCTCCACGCCCACCAAGCCCCTGGAGGAGAGCGAGTCTTTCCCGTCCGTGCAGCGGGGACTTACAATCAACCAGGTCGAAGACAGTTACCCTGGCAACGGCAACGGCAGCAGTAGCAGCGGAAACAACAGCAGTACCAACTTGGGCCCCTACAGAAGAGCCTCGTACATTGGTTCTCTGACGTCGCTGTCTTCTCTAGCCAAAGCAAGTCATCAGCGATCAGATGGATCTCAGATCACCATCACTCCAGGCACAATTACTCGTCAGGCTTCTTCCATTATGGAGCCTGAGACTCCTCTTGGTAACGGTGACAATCCATTCAACTCGCCCAGCTTCTCCAATGATCCTACATTTGCAGATCCTCGAACACCCGCAAAACGGTCGTCGCAGGACCAGTCTGCCGAAAACATGATTGCTGGCGAGTCGTGGCTCAGCCAAAAGTTTGACAGTGTTTCTCTGATTGGTTCTGGCGAGTTTTCGTCGGTGTATACAGTCACTGAACGTGTCAAGAAGCCTACAGGTTCTTCTGTCATTCTCACACCTCCCAACCGGTACGCTGTGAAGAAGATGAAGTATCCCTTTGCTGGTCCCAAGGCTCGAGCTCGACGAATGGAGGAAGTGGAGGTTTTGAGAAAACTGACTGATTCCAAGCGTGATGAAGATGGACGAGACTTCATTGTCCAGCTGGTTGACTCGTGGGAGTACCATGGCTTTTTGTTCATCATGACAGAGTACTGTGAGAACGGTAGTCTTGACGTGTTTTTGGCCGAGAATGGTCGAATTGCTCGTCTGGATGACTGGAGAGTGTGGAAGATTCTTGTGGAACTTGCCCTCGGTATTCGGTACATTCACAATGAGGGATTCATGCATCTGGATATCAAGCCAGCCAACGTGTTTATCACTTTCGAAGGTACGCTCAAGATTGGAGACTTTGGAATGGCTACTACTTGGCCAGCGGCTCGAGGAATCGAGCGGGAAGGAGACCGGGAGTACATTGCTCCCGAGGTGCTGAGTCGACAGGAGTACGACAAGCCAGCAGATATCTTTTCGTTTGGATTGATCATTCTGGAGATTGCTGCCAACGTGGTTCTACCCGATAACGGTATCCACTGGCAGAAGCTGCGGTCTGGTGATCTCACTGATGCTGGCCGTTTGTCTTCTGGCGACCTGGCTGGCTTTGATCACCAGTTTGGAGAGCCCACTTCTTCCCAGGGACAAGATGCCATGGAGTGTGGCGGGAAGTCGTACGAGGAGGATGGAGGCGTGCTGAGTCCGTCGTGCATGCCTCCCTTTGACCACCATGGTATCCACTCGTCGTCTCTTCGAAGCTGCACCACTGCCAACACTTCTTCTAGCGGTGTGAGCACTGGTTCTTCTCGATCTGGTACTGCAGGCAATGGAGCTAGCACTGGCAACACTTCCAGCTCGACCAACATGCATCCTCCCGTGATTCGACGATGTTCAGCTGCCCCAGATTGGGCACCCACGTTCCTGACCCAGGACCTTGGTATTCTGGACTCGTTGGTATCTTGGATGCTGACTCCCGACCCCCGAGGCCGTCCCACTGCTGACGATATTCTTGCTACCAGTGAGGCTGCGTGGGTCGAGCACCACCGTAAGGCTGGCGCTGTGGTTTACGAGGGCGACTTTGGACCTCCTCCTGGCAATTCGGATGATGATATGTGCCACATTTCGCCCGATGAAGATAACTGGCGGATGGAGTTGTGATATGATGAAGATGGGATAGAAGAGAAAGAGAGAGAAGGATAAAGGAATATATTTATTGCATATTTAATGATTAGACTGGAGCTGTATTAGCTGCTCATTTGTTTTGATACTCCATGTGACGTGTAGATGTGGAAAGTGACTTGTAGTCTCGCTTTGACTCTCCGCTGTATAGGTAGAATTACTTGTTATTGGCTGATACATAATCCAAGCAGTCGTGATAGCTGGACACTTTCCGTGGCTTTTGCCGTTGTGTGAGTTGGGCCACCTGCATGAGACTAAAACACGCCCTGGACTGAGTCTGGAGGTCTATAATCTGGTGGTACCGTTTCCGGTAGGCTATGTTCTGTTTAGTTGCTTTTGATGTTGCAGTTTGAGTGGTTGTAGAGTGTTTCAAGTGTTTACATTTTGCTTCAGTTAATTTTGAAAAATAATGTGGCCGTTTGTTGTTTCGTTTTTTTTTCTTGGCTGATACTTTTCAACTTTTCAATGATGTGATGGGCTCTGTTTTGGGCAGTGCGAAATACGATGGGAATATAATATCGAGCAAAGTTAATGGATAGAGCAAGCCAACCAAAGAGGAGATCGGCTGATGCCTGCGGTCAAACGTGTGCACTCTATGGACTCATCAAATACGACGACTCGTCTGCTCCAACGCCACCGTGTTCTTACCTGTAGAGACAGCTCTAACCCCTTCCTCCTGTTTAGATGTTTCCAATCTGCGGCATGCATTGTATCTTGCACTGCACACTGTATACGCGAGATATGCCAACGGTCTGTACAGTGTGTGGGGGCCTGTGGGGGTGACGTGTATGGTGGTGGAGGAATGAAGTCATAGACTTGATGAGTTCTTTTGTTGGCAATTATGACGATTCTGCTCACCTCAATGGACCATTACAACGTAGTGTCTGCTGGTCTCGTTCTTCTGCCTTAGACTCAGACTTCCATCTTTTATCCGTTGGGACTTGGAGGGGGAAGTAAGGCAAAGAGAGAGTACCAGTACATATGGTAATTAGTAAAGAGTTTTTTGAAGGGTATAATAGATGATGACACACAAAGCCCTGCCATTGCATCTAGTCGTTCATATCTATTCACTTCCCTACCTCTCCTCCACCACCACTATGACACCACTCCGCAACCTTAAGCGTGGAGTAATTTATGTGGAAAAAAGTGTAACCTGTGGGCTTTCGGAGATAGCTAATAGGAGCGTGAATAGGACCTCAATTGTAGTGTTGAAAACGTCATTGCAAGAAAAAAGACCGTATACTTATATTCCGGCAGTCTCTCTCACTCTTTTTGCCCGCCTCCCCCTCCCAATCTACCCACCCAACCCCACATTATTCCCGCATGCTAATATACCGCACTAATTAGCTGTAGGCGGTGGAAACTCCAAACTCTCCTTCATACATCATCACCACTCCATAAGCCCCCCAGCCATGTCGCGATACTCCACCGTGCTCGACCAGAGCAGTCCGGACCAGGCCGTGCAGCTGCTGCAGTCGCGAATCTCAGACGGTGAAACCACCCTCAGCGATCTGGCGGCCTTTGTCCATGACAGAACCAACATTGAAAAACGATACATCGAGGACCTTCAACGAGTCGCCCAGCGTCATGCCGCCAAAATTGGCGCTCTAGATGATGGAGATGCGGGTGTAAACTCGTCCGTCAACTCGCTTGATGGCCTGTGGCGAAAGATTGCCGTCAGAGACATCAACGAGTCCATTGGAGCAGCCGAAACCTATGTTCGACGGGTCAAGTCCGAGGTTGAGAAACCGCTCAAGAACTTTCCTACTTCTCAGCAAGGAAACTGGTCCGACGTCAAGGTGCTGAGCCAGGGTCTCAAGGAGGTGTCCCGGTCGCAGTCCGAGTGGCAGAAACAGGCTCCTTATGTTTTCAAGCAGTTTGAAAGCGCCGATACTGGCCGAGTGGTGTTTGTCAAGGACGCTCTGACCCAGTATCTGACTCTGTCCACCGACAAGTCTCAGCAGTTTACTCCTGTCGCTGAACGGTTGCTCAATGACGTTCTTTCTCTCGAACCCGAAGACGATATCAACGTTTTTGTCTCCGAGACTCTCAAGAAGGGTCCCACCACTACTACCAATGCTTCTGTTGGAACTG
Source organism: Yarrowia porcina (assembly GCA_900519025.1). Taxonomy (NCBI): domain Eukaryota; kingdom Fungi; phylum Ascomycota; class Dipodascomycetes; order Dipodascales; genus Yarrowia; species Yarrowia porcina. The sequence continues at coordinate 318,279 of ULGT01000014.1, read as the reverse complement.
GAGCTGGAGCTGGAGCTGCTGGAGCTGCTGTAGGTGCTGCTGCTGGTTATGGAGCTGGTTCTGCTGCTAACAACCGACAGTCCAGTTACGGAGCTGGTGTGGGAGATACTTCTCGATCAACCAACTACGCTCCTTCCACTACTTCTACCACCGGCCCTCGAAACAATTTCCGAAGAAACTCCACTCGAGACTCTGAGTCCATCTACTCGACAAACTCTGCTCGAAACTCCACCCACGAGACTCCCTCCACTCCCCAGAAGCGAGGAGACAAGCTGCGGTCCAAGGTCGGCTCCATCTTTGGCCGAAAGAAGAAGGACGACAAGAAACACGTCTCTACACTTGGTACAATCCGTGACCAGCCCGGTCAGAGCCAGCGAGCCCGAGAAGCCGACCGAGAGGCCCGTCGACTGGCTGAGATTGAGGAACAAAAGGCCATTGAGCGCCAGATCCAGGAGGACCGAGAAGAAGAGCGATTGGCAGCAGAGCGACGAGCTGAACGGGCTCGAGAGCAGGCTGAGCGAACTAATAAGCAGCAGCCTCCTCTTCCTCCGGCATCTCGATCTCCCGATATGCGAACCCAGAATGCTCAGCTAGATACTTCAGCTCTGTCTTCTCAGCTGCAGTTTCCCGCTGCAGGAAGTGCCCAAGGTACAGGAAGTACTCAGGGTGCTGGTACTACTCCTCAGTTCCAGGGTCAGGGTCAGGGTCAGATTGGTCAGCAGGGTCAGGGCCAATTCCAACAGCCTGTTCAGCAGGGCCAGTTCCACAACGCTTCTGCTGACAGCCCCTTCCAGAACACCCAGATCCAGCAGAACAGTCCCCCTGTTTCTCCCGGCTCGTCACCTTTCTCCCACACTCAGTCTCCCCAGCAGGGCCAGTTCCAGTCGCCTCAGCAGCAGCAGTCCCAGTACTCTCCTCAGCAGCCATTCCACACTCCCCAGCAGCAGTTCCAGCCTCAGCAGGGTCAGAGCCAGTTCCAGCAGCAACAGCAGCAGCAGCCTTTCCTGCAGCCTGGCCAGGAAGCTCCCCTTGACAACACTGATAAGCCTCTTCCTCCTCCTTCTCGACGTCTGTCTGATCCCGATCCTCATGGACCTCCCAAGGTTGATATTCGTCAGGATGTGATTGCTGAGGAAGGAGACGCCAACGAGGCTCTCAACTCTGTGGCCTCTACTCTGCGAAACACCTCTCGAGGCGGCCGAGGACGACGAGATATCCAGTCCAAGCTGTTCACTGATGTTCAGCCTGCCGATATCGAGTCCCAGGCTCCTGGTCTGCCTCCTATTGACACCAACAATCTCAATGGTAACGGTCACGGTCATGGAGGAGCTATTGCTGGCGGTATTGCTGGCGGTCTTGCTGGTGGAGCTCTCGGATCTACCTTCACTGGCAACTCTGAGGACTTCCACTCTCCTATTGGCCAGTCTCCTGCTGGTTCTCTGTCTCAGCAGTACAGCGGTCTTCAGAGCCCTGCTGGCTACGGCTCCATGCCTCCTCCTAATGCCCCCTTTGCCCAGCAGCAGCAGCCTCTTGGCCCCAACAGCACTGGTGGCGATACTGGTTCCATTCGATCTCTCCAGTCTACTCCTAACGTGATCAAGCACCCCGAGCTGCTCACCTCTGAGGCTCTGGAGTCGTATCCTCTGCGAGCCAGCATTGTTGAGCAGATCAACGCCAACATCACCGAGTCTCACTCTGAGGTCTCTGTCAACGGAGAAGTTGCTATTGCCTATGTTCCTCCTTCGTCTGCTCACACCACAGACTACCTGCAGGTGAAGCTTCTGGACCCCACTCCTTTCGCCAAGTTTGGAGCCAACCCCTCTGCTGTCATCAACCCTCCTTCTTCTCCTTCCGAGAACTCTCTCTACAACGTGAACGCCCACGCCGTCAAGGGCCGAACTTCTCTTGGATTCAAGTACTCGCTCACTCCTGACGCTGCTGTGCAGTCTCTTCCCGTGGTGATCACTCCCATCTGGCGATTCGAGCCTACTCAGGCCCGTCTCATGCTCTCCATCAAGCTGTCCCCCAGCTTCCCTGGTGAGGCTGCTACTCTCACTGGAGGAGTCTTCTCCGTGTCAGTGGATGGAGCCAACACTCTTTCTGCCCAGAGCAAGCCTGTTGGTTCCTTCTCTCCTGAACGACGACGAATCACCTGGCGTCTGGGAGACTCTCAGCCCTTCATTATCCGAAAGGACGCTGAGCAGCGACTGCTGTGTCAGTTCAAGACTGATGGAGTGGTGCATCCTGCTGCTACCGGAGTGGAGGCTCGGTTCACTCTCACTTCTTCTCTGACGGAGGGCGTGTTTGAGTGGTCCGATGGAGGAGACTGGCAGCCCGTGGGCCACCTCAAGAGCTTCCTGTCCGGCAAGTTCAACAGTCACTAAAGTAATGGCCGTGTCTACAGCTAGCACGCGTATATATACTGCAGGCGGTGTCCACTTTGTTAAAGTCGGGGACGAGACGATAGGTCCCTTCTAACCTTTGTAATAACATTTCAAGATTCGCGATAGCTGCTGGTATTGGTACTTATGAATGAATGTATGTATTTTTGAACTTTGTACTAGGAACAAGGAAGTGTGTTTGGTGGAGGTCTACTACAAATGTACAGCTACATGATTCTCTCTCATTTTCGGACCAACTATTACCATGGTGTAGTGTATGATAAATACGTTAGCTACAGACCCAGCCAGTTTTTGGTCTTGTCAACCTCAAACTCTCCCTCAAGATGCTTACCAGCACTGCTAGTACCCACATGAACATGGTACTTGCCTGCTTCACTGGTCCACTTGCTGATATACTCGTTCCAGAAAGATGTAGCCTGGTCGAGGTCAAGCTCCACAGTGACGGTCTTGGACTTGCCAGCTTCAAGTTCAACCTTTGTAAAACCACGCAGTTCCTTGACAGGTCTCACAATGGAAGGCTTTTCTTGAGAAACGTAAACCTGGACGGTTTCAGCTCCCAATTTGGATCCCGTGTTTTTGACGTCCACGGAAACAGTGACAGTGTTTTCCTTCTTGGAAACACTCAGCTTTGACAGCTCAAAAGAAGTGTAAGAAAGACCATGACCAAAGGGGAACAGAACATCTCGATCCACCTTTTCGTAATGACGGTAGCCAACAAACACATCCTCTCCATACAGAGTTCGCTTAGAATGGCCAAAGTTGTAGTAGGAAGGAGTATGTTGAACCTTGAGAGGGTAGGTGATGGGCAGTTTGGCACTGGGATTGACGTCTCCAAACAGAACGTCAGCAATACCGTTACCTGTCTCGTTTCCTCCAAAGGTGGCATGCACAATGGTCTTGGCCTTGGAAGCCCAGGGCATCTCTACAGGAGCTCCACTCTGAATGACAACCACTGTATTGGGGTTAGCATCCAGAACAGCCTCGATAAGAGCGTCGTTATGGGGAGGAAGAGACATATCGGGTCGATCGTATCCTTCAGACTCCCAAGCCATGTTAAGTCCAGAAAAGACAATGACTTGTTCAGCAGTTTTGGCTAACTTGACAGCCTCAGAGATAGTATCTTCAGGAGAAGCCTGTCGAGCCATTCCAGCCTGAACAGCTCCTCCTCCATTGGACACCAGACCTCCTCGTTCTCTAGGAGAAGTGGCTTCTGATCCAAACTCCAGACGAATGGAGTAGTTGGTGTTTGCCTTGAGTTCAATCGACCCAATTTTCTCCTTGGTTCCCTCACCAAAGAAGGAGTTTCCATTCTCCTGGTCCTTGGTACAGTCCAACACACACTTGTCGTCAATGAAGAGTTTGGCAGTACCAAGAAGAGTCATACCAAAGTCGTACACTCCATCTTCAGGTACCTTGAGAGTAGCTGTGGCATCCACATAGAAGATGTTGTCTTCAGGGATCTCCTTATGCTTGTAATCGAACAGGAACAGTTTGGTTTGTTCAACTGTCAACTGGTCAAAACACTTTCGGCCCTCAGCATTTCTCTTGTCATTGTAGAATCGAACATCCCAAATTCCTTCTTCTCCAGACTCGGAAGTGAGATAAGCAGCGAAATCAGGCAGTTCCTTGTGAGCATAGGCTCCAACAGCATACTCAGGTTCACTACCAGTCTTGGAAGTGATACCTTCAAATGGAGAAACAGTATAGTAGGGTCTGAGAGATGCCGAACCTCCTCCACAGAACGAGGTAGTCTTGGCATTAGGTCCAATAACAGCCACCTTTTTGGTCTTATCTAGGGGGAGAACGTCAGAATCGTTTCTGAGCAGAATTGTGGAATCAGCAACCAGCTTTCGAAGAAGAGCTCTAGTCTTGGGAGTGTTATTAGTCGATTCGGGACCATCAAAGGGAATTCCAGACTCTTGAGCGTACTTGACCAGTTCCAGAACATTAGTAACCCGCTCATCAAGCGTTTCAGTGGTCACTTTGTTACTGAGAACAGCATGAGTAAGCTGTGTACCTCTCCATCTAGGAGGACCAGGCATTTCCAAGTCCAGACCAGCATTGATAGCGTCACTGGTAGAGTAAGTTCCAAACCAGTCGCTCATAACCAGACCTCTCCATTTCCACTCGTTTCTCAGCACTTTTGACAGAATCTCGTGCTCACTGACATGGGTTCCATTGAGCTTGTTGTAGGCAGTCATAAAGGCCTTGGGATTGGACTCTCTGACAGCAATTTCAAAGGGCTTCAAGTAGATTTCTCTAAGAGCTCGATCAGTGACCACGGAGTTGGAGCCCATACGGCCATTCTCCTGGTCATTGGTCACAAAATGTTTGATACAGGCTGCTACCTTGTTATCCTGAAGTCCCTTGACATACTGAGTAGCGAGTTTTCCTGAAAGAAGAGGGTCTTCAGAGAAAGATTCAAACGATCTACCGCCAAGAGGAGACCGTTGGATGTTGATTGTAGGTGCTAGAACGACATGAGCACTCTTAGCACGAGACTCTTCCGCTAGAAGTTCTCCGACCTTGTAGAGAAGCTCCTGATCCCAAGTAGCTCCTAGACCCAGTGAAGCAGGTAGACAAGCAGCTGGCTCCGAGTTGAAGAACTGGGTACCTCGAATTCCATTAGGTCCATCAGAAGTTCGAATTGAAGGCACTCCTAGTCGTTCAATAGGAACAGTATGCCACATATCGACTCCAGCAGTCAGGGCAATCTTCTCTGACAGCTCCAGCTGTTCCAATGTTTCTTGCACGTCGATAGGCATGTTCGTAGATGGTGTTTGAAGACTTTGACGACCTAGATCCCTCTTTTATATTTGATTGTCTTTTTTTCTCGAACATGAATACAATCGCAGCCAAAAGAAGATCTAAGTTCGCTGCTCACTACAGATATGCATGCACGCCCAGTCTAATGAGGAAAGTGTCCACGGGGATAGATGGAGTGGACAAGGGTCCTACTGCAAAACTAGGCTGGTGCTAGCATCTGGAGAGGTCTTGGACTGTGGGGCGAGCAGATAGAGTTGCCCAAACGGTCTTTATCGCGCTTATCCATTCTCAGTATATTTCCATTTGCCAAGTGTTCTGTCTTTTGACTCTTCATTTTTACATGCGCGACTCTTTCTTCTGACTCGATAATGTGCATTTGACGCAAGCAGACCTACAGATTCTCGTGTGGTTCCGTGGCAGGAGATTTAGACCGTTGCTAGGGCCACTGAATGCACGGCTACGGGCTCTTTTGTCCTTCCGCTAGCTCATTACGAGTATCCGTACCGATACTGTACTTGTAGGTATCTTGGTCTTCAGACACTCATCAAGCTATACTCTTCGCCTATTTAGCCTAAAAGAGGGATACCGTTTCCGTGGAGTTTTAAAGTCGATTTCAGTCCAAGAGGGAGGTCTTTGGTGAAACATCGAAAAAATACGATACAAGTAAATATTCGCGAAAAATTGCAGTTTCCGGAATTTAGAGAACTGCTACACTGATCAGCTTTCTACCAGGTACTCTCCCCCCCACCCCCATCAATCACAGCAACTGCCTCACGTGTTGACGCTACTGGTCTAAACCGGCCACTACTCGGTGCTTACAACTTCAAACTTAGCACCATGGCTTTTCAGAGTGATAATTTCTCTCCGCGGATGTCTAAACTGGTAGGAAACAGTATTGGAGGACCTAGTCACGTGACAGTATTGCCCTTGACGATGCTTTTGACGAATAATTTCACTTTTCCGGCTCTTCTCAAACACTCAGTATCGGTAATCTCTGCTCCACGGAAACAGGATATTTTCCACGGCGCATCAGCGCATCCCAAAAACGTTTACAGAGTTAAGCCTCTATTGTCCAACGTCTGGATACCATGACTCGGACCAAGTTTATCGGCGAGTACTGTGTGAAATGACTGTACCGTGTGAGAAGGGCTTCTACAGAGAAAAGCCTTCGTAGAGGTGATTGATTGGTGCTCTACATAGATGACTTTTTCCCTCCAGGGTAAGGGCGGCACTCTGTCAGTTAGTGAGAGGCCTGATGATTCCTCTGATCTGTTGGCGTGCAGTAGCTTCGGTATGATACAGCACCAAGACAAATGGCCAATCTAACGAGAGAGTAGATTGATAGCGGGGTTATATGAGACGTTGAGGACGATTACGGCAAGCCTCGTTGTGGCTCGTTCCAGGTCTTGATGTCAGATGGTTGATGTCTGAGGAATTGCTTCATTTAAGAGTGATTAGGTCTTTGTAGATTGGTTAGGTGACCCTTTTGTAGTCAGTTATAGAGTATATCGACTTTTCAAGAGACACTACTTGTACTTTTAGCTACAAGCTTGTGGCTATGGTAACTTAGGAGAACATGTCTTTCGGATACAAGTATGTGTGGATATCATAGTATATGTAGATACAATAGCTGTAGTGTCAGCTGGTAACAGTATTACGGCCTTCAATCTAGAAGGTCTCGTATTGACAAGATCATCATCTAACTCATCAATAAGCTACAGTATCTCACCATAGCTCTTGGTTCTGTACGAGTATTAGCTATCCTAATATCTACCATGTCACGACCTCAGTATCTGTACCATGGGCACGTAATGATGAGTTACCGTAATGGAAGCACATTGAGTGTCGAGATTGATTAAAAGTGAAGGATGGTGAGTGCCAATTACACGGTGACTACTGTAAATACAAGCATATTGTATCCACTACCACGAATTACCCCAGGCGCTGACTCATACTGGCACACTCTGTAGAAGTAAATCGGACGGAAAAAGCTGTTAAGAACCATATTGTAGCTATCTACCGGCTAGATAAAAATCCAGCGGCCTTTCCTACAGAATATTTCGAGATAATCGGGTTTCAATTTCCACTTGGGGTGGAGTCGTGTAGTTACTGTAGGTGGAACAGCATTGGTATGTGTCTGTCTTAATCACTGCTCACATCGGAACTGGCTTTCCGAACACGTATTATCTCACCTTCGTTCCTCAGTCTCATTTGACCCTTGCATAGTATTAGCCGTCGTCTGAGTCTTGGGTGGAAAGGGTCTCTTGTACCTGATGATAGTGTGATAATATTGCAGCAACGGTAGGGGTAAGTCCGGTTTGGTAGGCGTGGGGTGGAAGTGGTGAATGTCACCCAAGAATTAATGGGTGTGTTCATGGTACACACTTGTTCAATTTCAGTGACTTCTGTAGTCATCATGAATACATTCTTGATGAGATACGGTAAGATCTGCTGACTACAGTGGTCAAGACCTGTGGAGTAGTTCTCTTTGTCTAAGAAGAACCAGACTATGAGACCTCTTATATTACAAGTCTTACACTATGACTTCAGGGTGTATTGTGATATTATATGGCCAGTAGACCACTCAAGCTGACATAACTCGTTTATTCTCCAGACCTCGGCTGCTAGATCAGGCCAGGTACACTCTCAAAGTCAGACTTCTCCTCACTGCGTCCTTTTCTGAGACATGAATACGACTATTGCACCATTCACTGTAGAAGCTACAATGTAAGTGTATGACTAACATCAGACCATTGTCTCATGAGTATGTAAGATCGGTTGTACTAAGAAGTATTCTGTCTCATGGAGGGAATACTACAGTTCCACTAGCGGGATGGTTCTAACTAACCCTTCACTTCGATAACCTCACGCCTCAGGGTTCACACTAAGGGTCTATTTCTTCCTTCATTGGAGTTTTCGCTTTTCTAAGTGCTTTTGTCAAGGTAAGTCTAAAGACCTGATCAAGTATCTACAGTATGAATAATCAAAAGAGGCTATCCAAAGGTAGCCTAGCTAGTGAATACAAAAAGGACCGCCAAAATGACACCAGAATGACACCAGAATGACCCGATTCACATCCCAAAATAAAACCACACAACCTGCCTCAGACATGTCTCTGGCATGCGTTTTGTGCAGATATTACTGCATGTGGAGAACATTGAGTTTGTGGGGAATATTGTGGAGTGTCGGGAATGTCCAGAATGGTGGGAGTCGAGACACTTTTTAGAGAGGTCTTTCAGAGTGCTTCTTGAGAAAGACTCTTTGCCAAATTTTCGATCCCTTAATTTTCCCCCTCCCAACCTTCAAATTCCTTCCTCCCAACCACCCTATTCCACACTCACTCAGCCCGCACAATAAACCAAAGACCGTCTCCAAAAGTCCAACAAAACGGCTTCGGCTTCCAATTTGAGCTCCCGCTTGGGTTGGAGTGGAAATGTCCAAATACAGTACCTACTTGTAAGAATTTGTATTTCCAAGGTCTCTCTATTCTTGGAGTTGAGGTATCTACAAGTATAGTTAGAGTGACTCTATTTTGGAGGTACTCGTACTTCTCAGATCACACCTACAAGTATCACACCCACACTCTTGAACCTGTACATAGCCAGGCACACTGTTCCACTCGCATTGTACCCCCTCGTCATCGTCTCACATACAACCACCCCTCCAAGACCATCGCTGGTGCGTCTCAACTGTACACTCTAGGTTTCGCTTGTGGGGGTACACTGCAGATGGAGAGGGGATGCTCATCGCCTTGACCTGGCCCGTCAGGACGGGTTACTGAAAGGGATATGGAACATTCTGGAAGTCGGGGAATTACTCGGAGGTTTGGGTCACGACATCTCGGCCGAAGAGTCACGTGGCCGACTTTATGCGAGCTCTCTTCCTGTGACTTTGATCGACATAGCCACGATGTAGAGGAGAGAGGAGTTAGAAAGGAGTAATGAGTAAATACTAGTCATGGGGCATGGAAAAGAGAAGAATGGAGCAAAGGAAGAGTACGTGGAAAGACGTGGAATTGAGCAATAAACAGAGCAAAGAAGTCAGCAGAGAGATAACCCGTGTTTATGAGCAAGCAAACATCTACACTGTCACCTCTTTCTCTCCCTCTCTCACTAGCACCAGCACTGAGACATTGAAGTAATATGCGAGGTGGACCTGTTACATAGCCCAGATAAGGGACCTTTCTGAAACTAGAGCCATCCCAGAGTGAACCCAACTTGCCTCTTTCTTTGTACACCCTCTCTCTGCTTCTTTCTCTCTCTCTCCAGCCCTACCTTTGCTAGCGCCTATAATGTAACCCATCAAGACATGCACTAGAGATGCGTAGTCGGAGTCGAGATCGAACAGAGAGAGTGTAGAACCAAAAAATGGGAGAGGGTGGGTGAGAGATCGAGCTACTTGCACAGTAGAGAGGGTGAGGCATTTCCCAAAGTGCCACCCTAACCGTCTTCCTTCTTAGCACAGCCTCAGGCTCATTTTCATGCCTCCTACATTCCCTACTTCTACACAAGAATGTATGCAACGGCTACGCCCAAGATGGGGCTCGTACCGTCTAGGGTTCAGCCGCCAGCAGTGGGTTTTCGGTGAGTTTTAATTCGGTTTTTTTTTTTTTTGTTGTGTCTTTTTGTTGTAGCCGTCTATTTTTTTTTTGTTGTAGCGTCTATTTTCTTTTCCTGTGTGGGTCCCTTTGTTTTTTCATGGCAGCCTTTTTTATTCCGGGGAATAAGGCTGGGGAAAAAGCCAAACCTGTGCTGGGACAAAGAAAAATGTATCGTGCCACTGGACAAAATAGTCTTTCACGCACCCCAGATTTCGGAAACCTTGATGGAAGACTACTTCCGTTTCCCTTTTTGGACTTCCGCGACCCCAGACAAAGCGGCCCTCTCCAGGCCTCGTGGTCCGGCCAAGGGCAGAAACAGCCCCGGATCTCGATTGAGAAGCCGTGCCTGGGAAAGTCTAGCCAAGTTCCAGCTCCAGGTCTCTTTGGTATAAAAGGGTGCCATGGTAGCTCTCTACTTCGATATCAGCTTCTGACATCTCTTCTATACACACACACAACACACACACACACTCCAATGGTTTCTTCAGCCGCTACTTCTGCTCTGCCCATCTCGGCACCCTACACTTTCTACCCCCAGGCTCGAGTTCCTGCTCCCAAGAAGCTCGTTGGTCTCAACGCTGCTCTGGAGGCCCAGAAGAACCCCGAGTTTGAGGTCAAGCCCGAGATTTTCAAGGAGTTTTCTCTGCCCGATGGTGTTGCCATTGTGACTGGTGGAAACTCTGGAATCGGTCTTGAGTACTCTGTCTGCCTTGCTGAGCTTGGTGCTACCGTCTACTGTCTTGATATGCCCGAGTCTCCCTCTGAGGAGTTCCTGGCTTGCCAGTCTTATGTCAAGCGAATGCCTGGCAACGCCTCTCTGGTCTTCAAGCGAGCCGACGTCACCGACGAGGCTACCATGAACTCCATCTTCCAGAACATTGCCGAGACCCACGGTAAGATTGACGTTGTTATTGCCAATGCTGGTGTTCTTGGACCCCGAGCTTCTTGCAACGAGTACCCTGCCGACTGGTTCCGAAAGGTCATGGACGTCAACGTGACCGGAGTCTTCATCACTGCCCAGGCTGCTTCTCGACAGATGATTGCCACCAAGACTTCTGGCTCCATCATTGTCACCGCTTCCATGTCCGGCTCCATTGTCAACCGAGACATGCCCTGGTGCGCCTACAACGCCTCCAAGGCCGCCGCTGCCCACCTTGTCAAGTCCATGGCCGCCGAGCTCGGCCAGTTTGAGATTCGAGTCAACTCCATTTCGCCCGGACACATCCAGACCGCCATGACCGACGTGTGCCTGGACGCTGAGCCTGGTCTCGGCAACCAGTGGGCCTTCCAGAACCCCATGGGCCGACTTGGCGGTGTTTCTGAGCTCCGAGGAGTCTGCGCCTACCTTGCATCTTCCGCCTCTTCCTACACCACCGGATCCGATATCCTGGTCTGCGGTGGCCACCACGTATGGTAAGCGGCTTACCTGGTACAACGGTAGCCCTGACTGACAGCTAACAGCCAAAACAACAGTCCCACGACAGTTAACTTATTGCATTTAATATTATGATTATGATTGAAAGAATGGTTGTAGTGTAGTGTAAGTATCACCACATTAAGGAGTAGTAACAGGGGAGTTGGAGAGGACAAAAAATATCAGAGGAGTTCAAGGGGTAGTTTGAAAAATATCAGAGACTTCAAAGAGTAGTTCTAAAAAGGTCTTAGAAGGATATTATCAAGTTCCTGAAAATAAAAATGCTCTGTTTGGCACTTTACCAGTGTACATTCGTCTTCCTCAACAACTCGTCTTAGACACCTCAAACAACACCCCAAACTTGTATAACCACACTTGGACTTCAGGGTGGTCAAACCACCAGTGTTTACCACCCTCCAACCTCAAAGCCAATCTAAGACACGCACATTTTGCATTCCTCAAGCCCTACATAACGGCAAAAACTAAACGGCTCTCAAACAGGCACCCTCCGAAGTCTCCGAAGTCTCCGATGATGTGAACCTCGGGCCACATGACTCACCGGCCCAGTTTCTGATTCACCGGCATTGTTTCTGTGTTTCCCCGGATTTTTCGTTTTCCCTCCATTTCCCAATGCTGCCTTTCTTCAGTCTTCACAGCCGGAGAAGAGAAACTTTTGCGGAAGACCCGTTTGGGAAGTGTCTATGCACTACACACCGGCTGGAAGTCACGATCTTTGGAAGGGAGAAAACGTGCCGTGTAAAGTCGGCCAAAAGCGTTCTTTCGGCAAACCCGAGTTATTCCGGTGAAGAGAAAGACAACATTTCGATCTAGTGCGTTGGAATGAGCACTGCCCTATTGAGTGAGCTCGTACAGTAGCACTGTCTATAGAGAGAAGTTAGAGGACAACGGTATAGGATATAGATACTGAGCAATTGCTGTGTAAATAATGCGAGCAAATGGCCAGATAACGACGAAAAACTGCTCAAAATACTTCTCTATTATTTTTTCGTCACAATTTTCCCTCTTCAAATTGCTCACCCACCTGACTTCGCCACTGATCGACATCGTGATACATGGATGGAGTGAGCTTCAACTTTTGGATCACATGACTGCCTCAGAACTCGCCGATCAGCACGTGGCCAAGTCACTTCCCGCTGAAGATTGGTTTCCTTATTTGGATTCAGTATCTTTCGACTTTACTCCTTCTCTCCTCTCTTTCTGTTTTTTCTTTCGTGTTTTTTTTTTTTTTTTCTTTCTAAATTAAGAAACTTCTGGGGGTGAGACGGGTCACACCATCTCTAAGACATTAGGCAGTGAGTTGAGGGGGTGTATGGTCAGAAGTGAGGCCAAGAAATGAAGCATCGACAATAATGCCAATATTACCAAGCATTCAATGAATGGCACAGAATCGGGACACCCATTTAGATCCCGCTAATACTATAGCTCTTCTTCTCCGCATTGTATAGCCGTATGTTTTTCCGCATACGACGAACAAAGCCCAAAGTTACGGTTGGCTTCTTTGGGGGTCCGTTGACAAAGGGACCAGGAGGCGGGGAAGAAAAAAAATGAAAAAAGATGAAGCGATAACGTTTGGAAGCGCCATGCGCGCAAAATCGAACCTTGAGTTTGGACAGAGAATGGAGAGAGGGAAGGGGGAGTGAAGAGAGAAGTCCGGAGAAAAAAAGAAAGAAAAGAAAAAAGAAAGAAAGGGGTGAAGATGAGGCTGAGCGTTGGATATGTGTTTTTGAGACATGTGGTAAGTGGTAGACAGCCCGTACTACAAGTACAGCTTACTCTACCTCAGTCTACTTATATTATACTTAAGTCTACTTACTGTTATACACCACTGTCTTAGTACAGTATTACTTGCCATTATATCGTGTTTTTCACTCGCTATCATTATCATGCTATTAAATATATATACTTGTCATCTCACCACTTAAGCAGCAATGTGCTTCTTCTCGTAGGTCTCAATGTCGGCGACCTTGGCGGCAGAAGCAGAGGTCTGGTCAAACTCGTAGGTGAGCCACTCGGCCACCAGACGTCGAGCCAGCTCGATTCCAACCACTCGCTGGCCCATACACAGAATCTGGGCGTTGTTGGACAGAATCGATCGCTCAACAGAGAAGGAGTCATGTGCAGTCACGGCTCGAACGCCAGCGACCTTGTTGGCAGAAATGGCCACTCCAAGACCGGTTCCACAGATGAGAATGGCTCGGTCAGCCTCGCCCTTGGCCACCTTTTCAGCAGCAGCAATGGCAATGTTGGGGTATGCGGTCTTGTCATCTGAGGCCTTGACTCCGACGTCAATCACCTTGTCGACTCGAGGCGACTTTTCCAGATCAGCCTTGATTCGGTTCTTGTAATCGACGCCAGCCTCGTCGCATCCAACAACAATAGTGAATCCCATTTGTGTGTGTGTGTGTGTGTGTAGGGGTTAGGTGTGTAGGGTTAGGTGGTAGAACAAGTGTTCTGGTGTAGTTTTGTGGTGTAGTAGTTTTGTATGAACTTCCTATGGCTCTGACCCCAGTTATATATTATAACTCTACACTTTACCACCAACTTGTTCTTTTCTCAGTACGTTTCAATCTGGGGAAGCGGAATCCCAATTGGGAAAGCCGCCGCATTAAACTCCATAGCCTTGCATAATCCGATGACCTGACTGGAGCAGACAAAGACTTTATTTTTTTCGAGGCAAGCAGTCTCCACGTACCGCGGATTTGGGCTGAAAAACAACGTGGGGGTCAAGGTGGATCAGAAAGAGGGGCTGATCACCCTATAAGAGCTCTCTTTCTCCACACGACACCTTCTACTACCCAAATCACACACCAAAGTCGAATCATGTCCACCAAACATCTGTTCAACGAGACTGATGAGCTCGTTCTCAAGTCTCTCGAGGGAGTCCAGGCTTCCAGATCGGCGTCCATTCTTTCCCACAGATTCAAGGTCCTCTACAACGGCTCTCATTCTTCCGATCGAGTGGCTGTTTTGTCTGGAGGAGGATCTGGACACGAGCCTGCCCATGCTGGTTTTGTTGGAGACAATATGCTCACTGGAGCCATCTGTGGTCCTGTTTTTGCATCTCCTTCTGCCAAGCAGGTGGAGGCAGGCTGCAAGCTGGTTCCCTCCGATAAGGGCCATATTCTGGTGGTGACAAACTACACTGGAGACATGTTGCATTTTGGCCTGGCTGCCGAAAAGCTCAAGTCTCAGGGCCACAAGGTCGGCATCATCAAGTCTGCGGACGACGTGGCTGTTGATCGAAAGAGCGGCGGGCTGGTTGGCCGACGAGGTCTGGCTGGAACTGTTCTTCTCGACAAGATTGTCGGAGCCGCTGCCTGGGATAAACTGTCCTTTGACGAATGCATGGCTATTGGAACTGAAGTGGCCGAAAACACTGCTACTGCCTCAATTGGTCTTGATTACTGCCACGTTCCGGGCCGATCTGTGGAGAACCACGTTTCTCTGGGCCAGGACGAGTGCCAGTTTGGTCTGGGTATCCATAACGAGCCTGGAGTCAAGACCATGAACCCCGTTCCTGCTCCCGAATCCATGGTCGAGACTCTGCTCAAGTACCTGGTTTCTCAGGACGATGCTGAGCGATCTTTCGTCAAGTTCAAGGAGGGTGATGAGGTCATTCTGCTGGCTAACAACCTTGGAGGTATCTCTACTATTGAGATGAGAGCTGCTGTCCAGCTTGCCAGAGAACAACTCGAAAAGACCCATAAGATCAAGTCTGTTCGAGTCCTCTGTGGAACTTTTATGAGCTCTCTCAACGCTCCTGGCTTCTCCATCACTCTGGTGAACCTGTCTAATGGATCTCACAGCAAGAACGTTCTCAAGTACCTGGATGCTGTTTCTGATGCTCCTGCTTGGGTCAATGTGGCTGCTCCTGCCACCGTCAAGCCCTTTGTCAACGAAGACAAGATCTTTGACGACGAGACTTCCAACATCAAGGCTCCTACCCTCGATGTTCCTGAACAGACCATTGTTGCTGCTCTCACTCAGGCTTCCGAAAACATCATCAAGGCCGAACCTCAACTCACTGCATGGGATACCGAGATGGGAGACGGAGATTGTGGACATACCATTGAACACGGCTGCCGGGCTCTTCTCGAGTACCTCAACAAGAACAAGTCCGATCCCAAGGCTCTGGAAATCATTCCTATTGTTCGAGCTGTTGTTCATATCACTGAAGAGGATATGGGAGGTACTCTGGGAGCCATCTTTGGTATCTTCTTTGCCTCTTTCCTCAACGCTCTTCTTCTGGATGATTTGTCTCACAAGACTGACGTTAATGTCACTGATAAACTTGTCAATGCCGCCAACACTGGTCTGGAGAGTCTTATGAAACATACTCCTGCTCGACCTGGCGACCGAACTGTGATGGACGTTCTCATTCCTTACGTTCAGTCTCTGGTAGCCACCAAGGACGTCAAGGAGGCTGCTCTCAAGGCCAAGCAGGCTGCTGAGGGTACCAAGAAGATCAAGCCTCGACTTGGACGAGCTGTCTACGTTGGAGAGAAGGACGGCGAGCTTCCTCCTGATCCCGGAGCCTGGGCCGTCTACGAGCTCGTTGACGGTTTTGCTAACCATAAGTAGGGATAGGGTACGATATTTGGCATATAATTAATGATATTTATGATAATGGTAAGAGGAGAGCAGACAGTGTACAAGTATTATACGAGTACCGGTAGTTGTGAAAGAGCAGTTTACATATTTGTTAGTGGTGAGAAGATACATAAGAAGTTACTAAGTACAATTAATGACTTTTATGTAGAACTTATAGCATAGTGAAGGCTGTCTCAATACTTGTAAGAGATAGAACTAAGAGAGACCTGAAGAAGAGAACCAGGAGAGTAAACTACAAACTTGATAGTGGATATGGTATTGGTCAAGTCTCCAATTGCAGTCACTGACACCCACGTGAGAAGTTGCCATGGTTTAATTGACCAAACACGTGGTTTCTTGCTATCCATGAGTGGTTCTATTTTTACTTGGTGCTTACTTGACTTACCAAGTATAAGACATAACTTTAGTTGGTTCCCTGTTTCTCCCCTGCTCCCCCTAATCAAACCAAGTGACTAATTGAAACCAACATAATAACTCCAATAACACAGCCCTACCCCTGACTCAACACTTCGTCCATCGTACTCCGTACACCCTCTCTCCCCCAACCTCTCGCTTGACTTTTCCTCTTCGTAAGACTCTCCCTTT
This sequence comes from Yarrowia porcina, assembly GCA_900519025.1. Taxonomy (NCBI): domain Eukaryota; kingdom Fungi; phylum Ascomycota; class Dipodascomycetes; order Dipodascales; genus Yarrowia; species Yarrowia porcina. Next base: position 301,880 of record ULGT01000014.1, on the reverse strand, counting down.
TTCGTTTATTCTCTCTCTCTCGCCAAAGACAGAGACTACCCCGCCACTCATCGATTGGGTTTGGATTCGAAAAGCTGGGAGAGAGCCAAAGAGCCAAAGAGCGACAAAGCAGACACTAGCCTGTGGGGTCAACTAGAGCTGCCTAAGTGTGATGGTTGACAAAGAGCGAAAACTCCTTGTCCACAGCATTTAATTTCCCCTCACGGATTATCTACATTCCATTGGTGAATGATCCGTGACCAGTATTTACAAGTAACCATTCTTAGTATGTTCACCATTCTTACAGGTATCGCACAGTAACACTATCCCATGACCTATGCCTATCCTTCTCTTACCAAAGAGACCCCCACGGCCCCGTGACGTCTTTGTACCTCTTTGTACCTCCTTCTCTTTCTCTCCTCTGGTGTGGTTTTCTTTCCATACTGGTCTTATGAAACCACCCCATACGGCTTCCCGATTGGGACTTCCGCTGTCTAACTTGTCGACTGTGGGGGCCTAAACTCTAGGCACCATGCATGGCGCTGCACCGTGGTGCAGGCGAATGACCATACTTAGACAAACGAAGACAGCACAGACAACCGAAGACTAGACAAACGAACTCTTCCTACACACACCAGCTCTACCACAGAAACGCCAATGTCAAACACTCGACAGCCCGTGGTGGCCATTTCGCTCAAAATGTACTTTGATCCAGCCAAGACGCTGAAGTTCGTCTCTGCCTTGGCTGGAATCGAGCAGCCCGATGCTGAGCTTGAGAAACATGGAATCACCGGTCCTGTTCAGGATTCGTCCAGTACCGTGGCTACAGCTGCTTTGAACCATGTCGAGCTCGTGATCATGCCTGATTTCCTGTCGATTCGAGAGTGTACTCGTCTTAAAAACCGTCTGGACGAACCTCTATTCAATGTTGGAGCTCAGGACTGTTGGCAGGCAGATGAGGGAGCCTTCACAGGTGAGATTTCTCCTAAACATCTGGCTCAATTGGGCGTCAAGTACGTGGAAATCGGCCATGCTGAACGACGAAAACAGTTTGGAGAAACTAACGAGTGGGTGGTCAACAAATCGGCCGCTTGTTCTCGAAACAATATCATTCCTTGGATCTGTATTGGAGAAATCAACAAGGGCGATATTGACGGGTGTGGAGCCGAAGTGTGGGACCAGATCAAACCCGTTCTGGATAACTGTACCGGCCAGCTCGTATTCGCTTATGAGCCCGTTTGGGCTATTGGAGCTCCTAAACCTGCCGAGTCAGATCACATCATTGGCGTGGTTTCGTACCTGCGTAACAAGATTGACGCCGAGAAGGAGTCTAACAAGAACGATGTTCGAATCGTCTACGGAGGATCTGCTGGTCCTGGACTGGTGGAGTCGCTCGATGGAGTGGTTGACGGTCTGTTCCTCGGCAGATTCGGTCATAACCCTGATAATGTCAAGAAGGTGGTTGAGGAGGTTGGTTCCGTTGCAAAGAACTGATGATATACAAGTACATAGTAATGATTAATGACGTCACAGGAGGGATAGCGCGGTTACATACTCGAGGACTTAGTCACAAGACCTGTCGTACCAGGTATGTACAACTCCAGAATGACCCCTGTCGCTCTTCTTGGCAGACCTCACTCACACTGCTATGTATGTCTCAGTATAAGTGGGGTCTCCACAGAACAGCACTAAATGGCGCGTTAGCGGCCCAAAAAAGGAAATAGTGAAATCATTGTGATCCCACGGGTCAGCTGGTGACAACCGTACATTTATTATGTCATTTCGACCCTTGCAATAGTCAGTTATACTGGCTCTTGTGACACCACACTTATACCGACTCTCTTGTATGGTGGCCCCCTATTCCCGCCCACTACCGAGAATATTATCTGATGAAGGTTGCAGTTTCCGGACTAAGACCATTGACTGATAACCCAGCCGGAGGCTTATGTTTGCTTTTTGAAATGCGTGTCTCATTGTAGACAAGGTACGATACATGACTTGTCTTACAGGGTCTGTTGCTCTAAAGCCAGAGCCAGAGCCAGAGCCTGAAGCTAGAATCCATAACGGTCTCCACTCAACATATACCTCCATGCTCAACAGACGTTAAACCCGAGTCGAACATTGAGAGTGTACCAGGTACCGCGTATTTACGAGATGAATTGTATTGCTCGGAATGATCGGAAAGGTACTTTTGGAACTGTCATTTGGAACCGTACTAACTACCCTGTTCTAGCAGTTACTATACATATAAATATCATTACTATTAAACAAATCGTTATGTCGTTACTCATCACATTTTGAGGAACTCGTCGAGAGTCATGTTGCCCACCAGTAGACTCTTGAAGTCATCGCCGTCTAGAGGATCGGGAATCTCTCGCGAATTCGTTCGATTGGGAGGGTTGGCCCGCTCATTGCCTGTAGTTCCAGTCCCAGAAGGACCCGCAGTAGGCTTGTCAGCGTGATTATGGCCCTGTTGCATGATATGGTGGTTCTGCTGGGCCTGCTGACCGTAGAACTGCGAGTATCCCTCTTCAAAGTAGGGCTCAGGCGACTGGCAGAGCTGCCGGGAAATGTACGGATGGCTATTGGGTCCGTTGGTATTGTTAGCCGGGTGATTATTGTGGTGATTGTTGTTACGCTGCTGTTGCTGTTGCTGTTGCTGTGGCTGGGGTTGGTTTCCAGGTCTGTGAGCATGATGTGCTGCTGCTGACTGGTCATGACCGTTTCCATTTGCTACTCCTCCGTTACCGTCCCAGTAGTACTCGTTCTGTCGCTCAATAGGAAGAGACAGCTTTCGAGAACCTGCAATCACAAGACCAAGCATCTCTTCCTCAGGACAGTTCTCTTCCAGAGCATCTACCAGCCACCGCTTGTTGGAAGTATGAGCAGAATGGTTGATAGATGCAGAGGTGGCTGTAGCTCGTGCTGAAGCACTTGTAGGAGGCTCTTCTTGCGAAGGAACCTCAGGAGCTTCAAAGGTGAACTGTCCAACGAGATCCACATCCTCCTCCTCTCTTTCCATCGAGTCCAAAGTCTCACATAGCCACGATACTCCGGCCCAGTTGCTTCGAAGACGCTGGAGGGCGTTTCGAGTGTTGTGGTACGACTTCTTCACGGTGAATATCGCATGTGGAGGTGTATTGGCGGGTGAAAGAGCTCTCAGAACAGTGAGACAGGACACTCCAGCCATAAGAAGAGGCTGGGAGGCAAAGGGAGAACATAGGAACGAAAGAGGGTCAATCAGGTCGGCAAAAGCGACCATATCAGAGATACTGATTGCTCCAATATCGATTCCAGAAAGAGGAGGGTCGGTGGTCTTTCGTTTCTTTGCTGGCTTGGGTCCATCTTCTGCTGAGGAAGAAGCTCCAGGTCCGGAGGGAGAGGGGGCTCTAGAGTTGTTGAGAGACACGTTGGAGGAACCTGAAACAGAAACAGAGCCTAAAGTGCCTGCTGAACGAGCGTAAACAACTGTAGGGTGGTACACTGCCAGAATAAGGGCCTGGTTCCACACGTGTAGCAACAGAAAGACCTGGCTCTGTCTAATCCGCGCAAACTCCTGGAAATTGTGAACATCAAACAACAAGTCAGGGGGCAGCGAAGTGTAAAAGTCAGAGACGGCCTGGTGGAAAGAAGCCAGCTGAGTAGAGGCGAATGAACGAGAAGAGTTGAGCTGAGAGGGGTCCACTGAGTTTAGATGGTCAGTGACTTGACCCACAAGAAGAAGCAACTTGCAAAGGTAAGGAAAGGGGTCTGTTTGTCCAGTTGGTAGTTTCTTTCCAACAGGTGGCTGGTGTTCAATTTGGGTCAAAGGAACAGTCACTGTTCGACCAGTACCTGAGGAAATGAGTCGATCAAGACACACCACTGACCAAAAGACGTTTCTGGCTGTTTCTCGGTGCTCTTCGTCTAGATTAGGCAAATCAGCTTTATGTAGACCAAGGTCAAAGCACATTCGAATAGCCATACCAGACCACATCCACAGTCCCGAGTCCATATCGTTGGCAAACTCGTTGTATGCAATCAAAAGAAGAGTGTAGACTGTTTCGACTGTAGGTAGAGCCAGCCGTCTAATGACCAGTTCTTTGGCTCGGTTGGAGTACTTGATGGCTGTGATTTCCGTCTCGGAAACTGCGGAATCTGTAGGACTCGAGTTGGAGCTCATTTTCAGCCCTAAACCTGCCATGGCGTTGAGAAGTGCTTCAGACACCTCTCCGGCCTGAAGGAGCTGGTTGAACACCTTCCGTGGCAAGTACGGTAGAATGGACGAGACATGAGTGTAGAATACGTCAATGTACTTTGTGGGAATCGAGTACGGACCGATACTAGGCAGCTGTGTTTCTGGAGTCTCTGTAGCTGTGGGAAAGTACGACCCGTTCGAGTTGACCGAGTTGACTGAACCTGCGGAAGTGATAGGAGCTTGAAACTCCATAGCCGAACCTTCGGCTGTTTGTTTCATGACCACTGTCGAGTAAGCTGACGACGCCAGGTTCACGGCAATGAGTCTGAACTTGCCCTTTCTAGGCGGAGCAATAGCTGTAGCTCCCAGCCATCGGAAGTACGGCTGACGAGTCGAACCTCTTGAGCTGGAAGTAGCTATCGACAGCGGTGAAGTGATAGCAGGCGGTTGTGGCGGGGGTGGTTGTGGCTGAGTGTTCTGTTGACTGCCCTGGGTGTGCTGAGTCTGCTGACTGCCTGAATGCTGAGGTTGGGTATGTACTGACTGCTGAGGTGACATGTGAACGGCTTGAGGAGACATCTGGACAGCCTGGGGAGATAAATGCGGCGACATGTGTGCTTGCTGGTGTGCTTGCTGGTGTGCTTGCTGGGCTTGCTGGTGTGGTGGTTTCTGCGCCACCTGAACATGGCTCTGTAGTGGGCTCTGAGTATGGGTGACATGTGGCGACTGGGCCTGGGCTAGTCTTCTGTTTTCAAAAACGTCGTTTTTTGCCGGGCTGGGGCTCTTGTCGGCGCCCTTCTTAGTATCTTCATCCTTGTATTCGCATCGCACTTTGCGACCTATACACGTTTCGCATGGAAGTCCTCCATTACATCGGATCTGGGTTAGTCGGAGCGGGTATACTACAACTAGTGTAGTTCCAGGAACGTGACCAAGTTGTCACTTCACCATTACAACCAACTTGTCACTTCACCAGTTTGTTTACTCACCTTTCTACCCTGACAAGGCAGACATGCCCTTCGGGTTCGCTTGGGCTTTTTGCTGGCGGGTCGGGAACTCTGGACGTCTCCGGTTTCAACAACAAACTGCAGTTCGTTCATATCGCTACCGGCATGTTGTGACGGGGAGAGAGAGGGTGCAGGCACAGACGCTCTTTTTTAGCCGGCAAAAGAGTGGAGGTGTGCAACGGGTACGGCGTGGGCTGTAACAGGACAGTCCAGTTGCAGGCAATTAGATTATGCAAATGTGTGGGGTACCTGTATATTTTAAGGTAGCTCTTAGAGCGGAATAAATCGTCTGATGTTTAAACCGAAAAACCGACTAAGAGCTGCAACTCCAATAAGCGGATAATTTAGCCCTGTCGTGGGGGTACGGGATGGCTTGGCGTAGAGGGGGGGGCTTTGTTTTATGACGTCAGACACTTTTGCCCCAAGTGTCGTTTGTCAGGTTTGCGTGAAAGTGAGAGAAGAAGAGTGGGTGTAACAAGATGGGGGGAGGTACATACACACTTGGCTCGGCTCAGACTCGGACTTTTCAGACAAACCAACTAACCTTTTCAAAGTATCGTGACCTTGTGTAGCCTATATGTGGGTCGGTCGATCCCAAACTATTTTACGCGTCTTTCGAGCTACCTGGTAGAACAATGGATCGGAGAATAGAGGCGGTGTAGAGGTGGCGAAGATGGCTATGAACGGGACCAGCTTGGTCGCTTTACTACGGGTATACTGTATATTTACGAAACCACATCTGAGGGGGTTCTAGGACCCCACAAACAAGTCTTGGCTAAAGCAGTCCCCAAAAGTCCATGTTGTGCAATTTTCTCTTGTCCGCAGAATCTTCTTGTTCTGCACTCTTGACTTTTTGTTCCCTCTTTTTTTTTTCTTTCTTTTTTCTTTCTTGACACAACGGAGCCTGAGCCAAACGGCCACTTGTGCGTGCCCGGCTCCTTGTCCACTGCAGACTCCAAGCCCGCTAGGTTTCAAAAATGCACAAAACGGTCTCCTTCGCTGCGGTCTCCCTGCACAGTAATGTCCCCCGCCTTTGACTTGGAGTCATGAGTCAGGGAAACGGGTATTTTATCGGGTGTGGTTGTACTGTGTAGTTTTACTGTGTGGTTTTACTGTGTAGTTCTGCTTTTAGCAATCCTTTCTCCCCCATCTTAAACCCCTACCCTCACTACCACCCTATGCAAAGTGGCTCTCAGGCTTTGCAAAGATCGTGAGCTCAGCTTTGCGTTTTTGAAGCCGCCTCAAATGTCTAATTACATCGAAAGACCTTCAACAAAGGCTCGTTTTCGTGAGCTACAGCCTTTTTTCGTGAGTTATTCTCTCGCTAGCCCTGGATAAGTTCGCTAGCCCTTATTCTCGCTTGGATAAGTTCATTAGGACGCTATATTATCTCTTAGAGGGACCCCGAAAACCTCCGTTGACTGGTCGGAGTCCTTCTGTTGAGCTGTCTCAGTTGTATCTCTGTAGTTTGATAAAGTTGGATCCAATCAGACCGAGAGTACGAGGTGGAGATGTAGCAGATGAAGCTCTTGCAATGATACTACATTGTCTACTGCTGCGCCGGCCAAACCCGATCTCACCTATCTGCCCCATAGCTCCATCTCAAAGTCATAGAAACATGCATTTTCAGCAGTAGACCCGATCCATTGTTTTTCGGCGCTTTGGGAGGAAAAACACTGTTATCTGAGGGTTACGGGTTGAGCCGATCGTCGCTCCTCGGACCAAGTTTATAACATAAATACGGGGGGACCCCGTCGTACGACAAGGAAAAGAAGAGTATTATTTTTGCCAAAAGAGTAAAAGAGTTGGTCGGCAACCCGGAAAAACCTCGACAGGGCCTGCCAGACACTTTTTCCCCGCCTCAACTGACCAACCTGAGACCTGTGGTTGTTCAAGCAAACTTTGGCGCCGTCCAGAGACAAGTTATTCATACAAACGGCGCATTAGCTTCGTGTTGCAGGACCAAGTACAATCTGGCATTTGGGAGAAGACTCCAACCAAGTTTCAACAAACTATGGCTTCCAAGACGAAAACGTTAGTCAAACTAAGACCCATGATAGCCCTTTTATGATGATGAATACGGGATGGTTCAATACAAGCGGCGGCTAAACAGCATTAGCATAAAAAAATTGTGAAAATTAAAAAAAAAAGACTGTGAAAATTATAAAAATTTAGAAAAAAATGCGTTTTTCGCAAACTCTGCGCGCTTCCGAATTCTGGCGATCTTCCCATTCAAATGCCGATCCCACCGTTCACAGCTGCACTCCATGCGCTGGGACTGCACCACAGTTGAACTCGAGAGGTGGGGCTCCAGTTCGGCAAATGAAGATGTTCTTGGCAACAAGGCGTTCTACAAAAGTTACAATAGCTACAAAAGGGCAAAGCTCGCCTTCTCCACCGCTGCACAACCGCTGCTATGCTTCTCCTCCACCCTGTAGTGAACGGTTATTGGCAGTAAGAAACGTCAGACAAGGACAGTGAACTCTCAAGTGCGAAACTGGTTTTTTGAAAAATCTGAATTTTGCGATTTTCAAAAATATATGGGTCGCACAAGCGAATATACAGCATACTCGCTTACTCCGTCTCTTTATAGCTCTCTGAAGCTCTTTACACTGGCTCTTTACACTCTTTGAAGGCTCCTTGGAAACTCCTTTTGACTTGACACTTCTTTCACTGGAAGGCTCTCCACACTTTCTTTAAGAGCACTCTCTTTTGGAGCACTCTCTTTGAAGGCTCTCTTCTGAAGGCTCTCTTTCTGAAGACTCTTTTAAGGGCTCTCTTCCTCCCTATACACTCCACTCTATAAGGCAACAACAAGACCCTGAAACACGTCTATATACGTCAATATATATACGGAAACTGCTGGAGAAGTCAGCAAAAACACCTGCTCTCAAACGTCGCGATATATTGCCACTCCTGTACTTCCATGCGGCTTCCAAAACAGGCCTTCCGTGCTCCGCTTGGCCCAAATAAAGCCGTGCTAAAAACTAGCACCCTAAACGAATAAGACAAGCGAGACACGAGGAACAAGGACAAAAGTGCCTTGTTAGATCACAGGGTCCACGACGAAGAAATATATCCTTTAAATTAGTCAGCGGTAACTCGGACTCCTACACCCTCAGGGGGTGGATGCATATTGACATTTATTACTCAACAAATGTTTCCGGTTTGTTCCGCAGGGAGTGTGAGCCATGGAGTGCTCTTAACCTGTCCTACAGTTCTTTTCATCAACTTTTAATTCACCTCCCTTACTCATAACCTGTTCTCTCCCTTACTGTAGATTATGCCTTCCCTTTCTTACTGCTGATCTCTTCACTCCACTGTCCCACTCATAACCTATATTATCTCAAACTCTGAAGTGCATAATCTAAAGATTTCAAGACAAGTCATCATGGCTCGCAAGAATCGACAGACTGTACTTTCGGGCGAATTTCCACTGCTCAAAAGTATAGGTCTTTATGCTACGACTATCCAGGGCGACGGAAACTGTTTATTCCGATCGTTAGCTGACCAACTATACGGCAAAGATGACCTCAAATTGGCCATGGTGATCCGACAGAGTGTGGTGGATTATATGAGGAAACACAGCGCCTATTTCGAAATCTTTTACTCCTCGGAATGGGACGAGTCTTGGGAAGCATACATGGATCGGATGTCTCGATCTTCTGTTTATGGAGGCAATCTTGAGCTGGCTGCATTTGCTTCAGCTTACCAGTTAGATGTGGTGGTATATCAGGCTGATCTACGGTACGTGATTACCCCTATCGATGAAAGTAAAGGCGAAAAGAGGGTAGCATTGGAGGAGGACCAAGGTGGAGAACGGCCCGAAAAGGTCCATATTGCCTATCATACGTGGGAGCATTATTCATCGGTCAGGTGCATGAATGGACCCCACAGCGGACCTCCCGAAATAACCAGTGCTTACTTGAGCAGTTATGTTCCCAAGGGTTCTGATTTGATAGCTGACGTTGCCAATGAGGTTGGAGAATGGAAGATCAAACAGTTGCGTGAATCGTTACCGTTTGAGGTGCCAGATCATCTTCTAGCCAAGGTGCTCAAAGAACATGAAGATGTGGGGGATGCAGTGGACTATTTTTTGGAAAACGGGATCCCTGAGGAGGTGGAGGAGAAGAGTGGAGCTAGCCCAGAACCAGTTCCTGCTGCGCCTACTGGTAGTGATAAAGCAGCCGAGGAATTGCCTAACGATGAAACAAAGACAGAGCAGACAACCACATCTCCCGCACCCCTGCTGGATAAAAAAGCGCTAAGGGCCCAGAAGGCAGCAGAGCGGACGGCCAAACGAGAGGCCAAGGCCAGAGAAGAGGCGGAGAGTTGCGGAAGAGAGCTAAAGGGAGGCAAAAAGGACAAGTTCCGAGACAAGAAGGAGAAACAAAGGGCGCGAAAGCGCGAAAAGAAGTCAGAGACCAAGATGGGTGGTGACAGCTCTTCAGCAGATCCCACCGCAGAATCGGATTATAAGGTGGTTATGGTCTAGGGGATTACCAGCGTACGCAGCCTACAGGTTCAAAAGGACTAAGACGGAGCAATAAAGGCCTCCCAATGAATCTTCCCTAAGGGCTATCGCGTGGCTAGAGTCGTTCTGTGCATTGGCAGCCAAAAGCGGCCATTTTAGACGAGAAGCAGCACATTGTTGGAGTTGGGGAAGCGGGGCTGGATGCATATTCATGGATATTGTTAGACACTTACGGGGGGTAGATAATTTACACAAGCAGGTGGGGCTACCGTGTTGGGAAATGTACCTGGTAGGAGGTTTTGGTGAGGCAGGCCGTGACTCATGTACGAGTAGGATAGACCCACTTTCGTTGAGCAGGTTATTGGACTAGTCATGGAACACCTTGGTGCAGTTTTATGAACATCATGACCATCAACCCTCCTCTCCCCCACAACCGTCAAGACAAGCCGGGTACCCGAAATGTCTCGCCTCTATTGCTTATTATCTCAAGCCTAAGACATTCATTCTTGGTTGAGAGGGGGACGTGGATCTGGGAGCCATGGATCGAACACTTTTTAGCCTCATTCCAGAGTGTATCAATGGTGAAACAACCAGCTCAATAAAAAGCAGCCATTAGCTAGGGCGATGGGGAAAGCATGAAAAAAGCGGCCTTCTATACCCCATCCCTTACCCCACAGGGGCCCACAGGGGAGCCCACAGGGGAGCCCACAGGGGAGCTGCACATGTTTGTCAAAAAAGAAAGAAGCAAAAGAAAGAAGCTGTCAAAGTCGATTTTATGCAGGGTGCGACATTTACGAAACGATACGAGAAAATACGAAACGATACGAGAAAATACGAAACGATATGACAGGCAACCTTCTCACACTCCTTGACCTGACGATATTTATTCAGGGAATATATTGAATAAATCTGAAACCTGAAATGGCAATGGTTGGATCCACTCATTTCGTCAGCGGGGAAAGCACTTACCCTAGTTGCGCTAGAGCCATTTATGGGTTAAGGGGGGGCTTCTTGTCCCTTCTCGATTGTGGCAGCTTTACGACCAACTCTGAGATGATTTAATAGCCCCACATATAGTGCAAGGGCCCTGTAAGAGGGGCAGAAGTATAAGAGACTTGAAAACTGCATTTTAAAAGATATATATTTGATGAAAAAGAAACAGTATAATTCTCCCCACCAAGTCACGTCATATTATTACATTCCAAAGCCGTGTTTTGAACTCCAATTTGTTTCATCTGTCTCATCTCAGAACCCTGACGACCGGGGTCTTAGCGCGCAATAAGTTAGCACTATCGTAGGTGTGGTGCTGCTTCAGCATTGTCACTAGTCTGAAGATCTAGTACCAGCGCATTAGTCACTAGACCATAATATCAAACCAGCTGATGCCTGTTTCGCTCAGGGCCTCATTGGTAATACTGCACAGTAGCGGTGGAATGTATGTATCTAAATACTTATATAGATTGTAGCGCACTCTGTTGGAGGGCTACACCCAACGCTCGTTCTATGAAGTTATCATCGACTATCTTCCTATCGGCGGCCACGTCGGCATTGGCTGCCTCATACGTCCTCACCAATGCTTTTCTCATCAACCCCATCAAGAACGCCATTTCCAATGGTGTGGTCAATGGCCGACTCAGTGACATCCCTCTCACTCAGGCCCAGTCGGAGATTGCTCAGTTCATTCCACTCATTATGAACGACGATCTGCTTCCTGTCTTTGACCATGCTGTGAATCTCGTCCTGGATCCCAAGTTCGCAGACAAGTTCCCTGGCTGGATCAGTGACGTTATCAAAGCACTGGACAACTACGAGAAGAGCCCAGACTTTTGGAAAGCCACAGAACTACTCTCTGGGGTGAGAACCCACTATGACTACCACAAGGCCGTCAATGAGGCCAGTGTGACTCTGAAGAAGAGCGCCATTGGCTGGAGTATCTTGACAAACGCTGTCAAGGGCTTCTCGACTCAGCCCGGTCCTTCAAAGGCAATCATCGACGGTCTCTATGCCGTTACCGGTCTCATTTGCACTCTGCAGCTGACAGATGGCTCTGTGTGTGACCCGTACAAAACAGAGGAGCCCACTCCCACTCCTGTTCCTGTCGTAACAACTGAAGCTACCCCTGAGCCAACTCCTGAGTCCACCAGTGCAGTTCCTGAGCCTACTCCTGAGTCCTCCAGTGCTGCTCCCGAGCCAACTCCTGAGTCTTCCAGTGCCCCCCCTGAGCCCACTCCTGAGTCTTCCAGCGCTGCCCCTGAGCCCACTCCGGAGTCTTCCTCCTCAGCTCCCAAGTCCACTCCTGCGTCTTCCTCCAGTGCTGCTCCTGTGTCCTCTTCTAAGACCCCTACCCCTGTTGTAACTTCCAAGCCTAGCTCTACCTCTTCTGTGCCTCCCAGAACCCCCACATACCATGTCACATATGGTGCTCTCATCAACCCCATTAAGGATGCTATCTCTAATGGTGTGGTCAATGGTAGACACAGTGATGTTCCTTTGACTCAGGCACAGTCGGAGATTGCTCAGTTCATTCCTCTGATCATGAACGATGACCTTCTGCCCATCTTTGATAACGCAGTTGGCCTCGTACTCAACCCCAAGTTCCCAGAGTTGTTTCCTGGCTGGATCAGTGATGTGATCAAGGCTCTAGAGGACTACGAGAAGAGTCCGGACTTTACTCAGGCAACAGAGCTCTTGTCCAAGTTCATAACCAACTATGACTACCACGAAGCTGTCAATCAGGCGAGCATTACTATGAACAGAGATGCAGGTGGGTGGAAGATTCTGAAGAATGCTATCGTCGCCATTTCCGATCAGCCTGGCCCGTCGAAGGCTATTGTGGACGGTCTCTTCGCTGTTACAGGTCTTATTTGTACCCTTCAGTTGACAGATGGTTCGGTGTGTGACCCATACAGAACAGAAGAGCCCACCCCCACTCCTGTGCCTGTCGTGACATCTGAAGCTGCCCCTGAGCCCACTTCGGAGTCTTCCAGTGCCGCCCCTGAGCCCACTCCTGAGTCTTCCAGTGCTGCTCCTGAGCCCACTCCTGAGTCTTCCAGTGCCGCCCCTGAGCCCACTCCTGAGTCTTCCAGTGCTGCTCCTGAGCCCACTCCTGAGTCTTCCAATGCCGCCCCTGAGCCCACTCCTGAGTCTTCCAGTGCTGCTCCTGAGCCCACTCCTGAGTCTTCCAATGCTGCTCCTGAGCCCACTCCCCAGTCCTCCAGTGCTGCTCCTGAGCCCACTCCCCAGTCCTCCAGTGCTGCTCCTGTGACCTCTTCCAAGACCCCTACTCCTGTTGTGACTTCCAAGCCAAGCTCTACTTCTTCTGTGCCTCCCAGAACTCCCACATACCATCTCACCAATGGCTTTCTCATCAACCCCATCAAGAACGCCATTTCCAATGGTGTGGTCAATGGCCGACTCAGTGACATCCCTCTGACTCAGGCACAGTCGGAGATTGCTCAGTTCATTCCTCTGATCATGAACGATGACCTTCTCCCCGTTTTCGATCACGCAGTGGCCCTCGTACTCAACCCCAAGTTCCCAGAGTTGTTTCCTGGCTGGATCAGTGATGTGATCAAGGCTCTGGAAGACTACGAGAAGAGTCCAGACTTTACACAGGCAACGGAGCTCTTGTCCAAGTTCAGAACCAACTATGACTATCACGAAGCTGTCAATCAGGCGAGCATTACTATGAACAGTGCAGCAGGCTGGAAGATCCTGAAGAATGCTATTCTCAAAATTACCGATCAGCCTGGCCCATCGAAGGCTATCGTAGACGGTTTGTATGCAGTTACTGGTCTCATCTGCACTCTTCAGCTGACTGATGGCTCAGTGTGTGATCCTTACAAGACATCAGCTGGGGTCGTTCCGTCCTCGTCCAGTGCTTCTGTTCCCGTGGTGACGTCCGAACATGCTCCTGAATCTTCTACCCTGGCACCTGAGCCCATTACTTCGTCTTCCTCGTCCTCCCCCTCTTCCTCGCCTTCCCCCTCTTCCTCGCCTTCCTCCTCGTCTTCCTCCGCTCCCAAACCCACTCCTTCGTCTTCCTCCTCTTCCGCCTCTTCCTCCTCCTCCTCTTCTGCTCCCAAGCCCAGCCCCTCTTCCTCCTCCTCCTCCTCCTCCTCTGCTCCCAAGCCCACCCCCTCTTCTTCTTCTTCTTCTTCTTCATCGCCATCTTCTTCTGCTGCTGTCAAGCCCACCCCCTCCTCTTCTTCTGCAGCCCAGCCCACCCCCTCTCCTTCTTCCTCGGCCCCCAAGTCCACTCCTGTGTCTTCCTCCTCTGCTCCCAAGCCCACTCCTGTGTCCTCTTCCAAGACCTCTACCCCTGCTCCTGTTGTAACCTCCAAGCCAAGCTCTGTCTCCTCCGAGCCAAGCTCTGTCTCCTCCAAGCCTAGCTCTGTCTCCTCCGTGCCTCCCAGATCAGCCACCTATGTTGTGAAGTATGGTGCTCTCATCAACCCCATCAAGACTGCTATCTCTAATGGTGTGGTCAATGGTAGACACAGTGATATTCCATTGACTCAGGCACAGTCGGAGATTGCTCAGTTCATTCCTCTGATCATGAACGATGACCTTCTCCCCATCTTTGATAACGCAGTTGGCCTCGTCCTCAACCCCAAGTTCCCAGAGTTGTTTCCTGGCTGGATCAGTGATGTGATCAAGGCTCTGGAAGACTACCAGAAGAGTCCAGACTTTACGCAGGCAACGGAGCTCTTGTCCAAGTTCATAACCAACTATGACTACCATGAAGCTGTCAATCAGGCGAGCATTACTATGAACAGAGATGCAGGAGGCTGGAAGATCCTGAAGAATGCTATTGTTCGCATTTCCGATCAGCCTGGCCCGTCGAAGGCGATCGTAGACGGTTTGTATGCAGTCACTGGTCTGATTTGCACTCTTCAGCTGACTGATGGCTCAGTGTGTGATCCTTACAAGACTTCAGCTGTCGTCGTGACAACATCTGCCCATGTCCCCGAGACCACTTCGTCAACCTCCGTGAAGACGACTTCATCTAGTTCGGTCAAATCGACAACTCAGGCCACTACTTCGTCTTCCTCGTCTTCCCCCTCTTCCTCGCCTTCCTCCTCCTCCTCCGCTGCACCCAAGCCCACCCCCTCTTCTTCTTCTTCTTCTTCATCTGCTCCCAAGCCTACTCACTCCTCTTCTTCTGCACCCCAGCCCACCCCCTCTCCTTCCTCGANCCTCCTCCTCCTCCTCTGCTCCCAAGCCCACCCCCTCTTCTTCTTCTTCTTCTTCTTCATCGCCATCTTCTTCTGCTGCTGTCAAGCCCACCCCCTCCTCTTCTTCTGCAGCCCAGCCCACCCCCTCTCCTTCTTCCTCGGCCCCCAAGTCCACTCCTGTGTCTTCCTCCTCTGCTCCCAAGCCCACTCCTGTGTCCTCTTCCAAGACCTCTACCCCTGCTCCTGTTGTAACCTCCAAGCCAAGCTCTGTCTCCTCCAAGCCAAGCTCTGTCTCCTCCAAGCCAAGCTCTGTCTCCTCCGTGCCTCCCAGATCAGCCACCTATGTTGTGAAGTATGGTGCTCTCATCAACCCCATCAAGACTGCTATCTCTAATGGTGTGGTCAATGGTAGACACAGTGATATTCCATTGACTCAGGCACAGTCGGAGATTGCTCAGTTCATTCCTCTGATCATGAACGATGACCTTCTCCCCATCTTTGATAACGCAGTTGGCCTCGTACTCGACCCCAAGTTCCCAGAGCTGTTCCCCGGTTGGATTAGCGATGTGATCAAGGCTCTAGAAGACTACAAGAAGAGTCCAGACTTTACGCAGGCAACGGAGCTCTTGTCCAAGTTCATAACCAACTATGACTACCACGAAGCTGTCAACCAGGCGAGCATTAGTATGAACAGAGATGCAGGAGGCTGGAAGATCCTGAAGAATGCTATCGTCGCCATTTCCGATCAGCCTGGCCCGTCGAAGGCAATCGTAGACGGTTTGTATGCAGTCACTGGTCTGATTTGCACTCTTCAGCTGACGGATGGTTCAGTGTGTGATCCTTACAAGACTTCGGCTGTCGTCGTGACAACATCTGCCCATGTCCCTGAGACCACTTCGTCAACTTCTGTGAAGACGACTTCATCTAGTTCGGTCAAATCGACAACTCAGGCCTCAAGCAGCTCGGTCAAGTCAACCACTCAGGCCTCAAGCAGCTCGGTCAAGTCGACCACTCAAGCATCAAGCAGCTCAGTCAAGTCGACGACTAAGGCCCCAAGCAGCTCTGTCAAGTCGACCACTCAGGCCTCTACCAGCTCTGCCAAGTCGACGACTAAGGCTTCAAGCAGTTCTGTTAAGTCTCAGGAGTCTACTCCTGTGAAGTCCACTACTCCTTCCCCTGTAGTGACTTCCAAGCCTAGCTCTGTCTCCTCCGTGCCTCCCAGATCAGCCACCTATGTTGTGAAGTATGGTGCTCTCATCAACCCCATCAAGGATGCTATCTCTAATGGTGTGGTAAATGGTAGACACAGTGATATTCCTTTGACTCAGGCACAGTCGGAGATTGCTCAGTTCATTCCTCTCATCATGAACGATGACCTTCTCCCGATCTTTGATAACGCAGTTGGCCTCGTACTCGACCCCAAGTTCCCAGAGCTGTTCCCCGGTTGGATTAGCGACGTGATTAAGGCCCTCGGTGATTATGAGAAGAGTCCAGACTTTACGCAGGCAACGGAGCTCTTGTCCAAGTTCATAACCAACTATGACTACCATGAAGCTGTCAACCAGGCGAGCATCACCATGAACCGAGATGCTGCTGGCTGGGGAATCCTGAAGAATGCTATTCTCGCCATTTCCGATCAGCCTGGCCCATCCAAGGCCATTGAGAATGGATTGTTTGCTGTCACTGGTCTGATTTGCACTCTTCAGTTGACAGATGGTTCAGTGTGTGATCCTTACAAGACCACAGCTTCGGTTGCTCCTGTTTCCACAAGTGAGTCTGTTGCCACGACCTCTGATGCTGCCTCTGCAAAGCCCACAGAGACTACTCCTGTTCAGTCCACTGAGGCTACCAAGTCGGCCTCCAGTGTTGTGACAGGCTCAGGTTCAGGGCATGCTACCCAAGAGTCCTCGGTATCGGCTGCTTCTTCTGGATCTGCTACTGCTTCAGCTACTGTCCCTGTTTCCTCTTCTGCAGTCACCTCAGCTTCTTCAGGTTCAAAGACTGAGTCCTCTGTCTCTTCAGGCTCACAGGCTGAGTCAGCCTCTGCTTCTTCGGTCTCTGCTTCTTCTGGCTCAGAGGTGAAGTCTGATGCTGCTTCTTCTGGCTCGGGCTCTTCTGGTTCAGCTTCCGTGATTGGCTCTGTCTCTGCTATCAGCAGCGGCACCGGTGCTGCAGCCACTTCTCAGAAGCCCAGTTCTTCAGGTTCTGGCGGCTCTGCTGACTCCACCACTCTGGTCACCTCCACTCTGACGCTGACAGTTACTCAGTGCAAGGCAGACAAGTGTATCACCCCTGTGGTGACTGTGACCACTGCTGTGCCTGTCAACGCCCCTACTACTGTTGTGAAGACGGTCTGTGCCAAGTGCGAGGGCCAAACCATCTCCATCAGTGTTCCTTACAACCCCAAGCCGACCGAGACTAAGGCTGGTAAGTCTGATGGTGGATCATCTGACAAGGGAGGATCCAAGTCTGAAGGTGGAAAGTCTGAGGGTGGCTCAGGCAAGTCTGAAGGTGGAAAGTCTGAGGGTGGCTCAGGCAAGTCTGAAGGTGGAAAGTCTGAGGGTGGCTCAGGCAAGTCTGAAGGTGGTTCAGGCAAGTCTGAAGGTGGTTCAGCTGATAAGGGAGGATCCAGCAAGTCTGATGGAGGCAAGTCTGATGGAGGCTCGGCTGGTAAGGGAGGATCTCCCCAGCCCAAGCCTGCTCCTCAGTCTAGCACTCCTGCTCAGCAGCCTGCTAAGGGAAGCAAGCCTGCTCAGGCCAACAGTGGCAGCAAGTGGGCTGTCTCTGTCGGTGCCGTGTTTGCTGGTGTTCTGGCTCTTGTTGTGTGATGTGACTGGTGTTAGTATTGGTTCATTAATATTAATTGATTGTGTTTGTGTACTTACCGTGTGTAGATACCGCTGTTGCAACGTCAACAAGGACGTGTAGTGGGTATCTTGGTCGACAAGTGTAGTTGTCGTACTTGTAGTAATGAGTAGTTATCTCTGTGACATTGTCTTTGTGGTGATGGTATCAGAGTGGTGGTATGAGAACCGGTATGAAAGAGTGGGAAAGGGGTATTTGTGATGACGGTAACTTGACGGTGGCATCTTGACATGATTGGTGATTGTGTTGATAGATTGTGATGGCATCTTTGTGGTATCTTGATGGGGTATTTGTTTGTGGTATCGTTAGAGTGGTGTAAGAAGAAGGGTTCTGTGTTTGTGTAGATTAAGGTGGATGGGCTAAACACTGGTGTGGTCTAAACAGAGTGAGATGTTTAAGTAAATGTTAATTAATAATGAGCGAAATTAGGAAAAATACACAGTCAAAAGTAAAATATGATATATTGATAAAATAAAATGGAAAAAACCAGAAAAAACCAAAACAATATTCTGTTCAATGTAATTGGTCTAATTCTCTTAGTTAAAAAATTCTACAGCATCAATTATGACAAAAACACCGCATTCATTTATACCGTATTTTTATCCCTTTTGGCTGCTTCTTTTTGACTGCTTAATCAAGATTAATGTTTAGGAAACAAGAAGAAGACAAGATAAGAACATGGTGACGAGGACAAACGGCTCTTGAGAGATCGCACTAGTGTTAAAAAGCCTTTCAAACAGGGGTCGTGCGCGAATCCAATTGATTCAGGGTCCCCCTTGAGACTTAAAGCTCAAATTAAGCACTTTTACGAATGGTTTAAAAGAGGGTAACGATGTGGCTCTTAACCAACCATCATAGAAGACTGTAAAACGGCGCTAACAAAAAGGGCAGTGACTAAAGAACATCTCCAGTTGCTTTCAGACACCATAAATCAACCAATTGATCTCTTGTTATTAATTTCATCTCATCACTGGATGACTCATGACTCATTTGAATCTACAACTCTTTTTACATCTAAGGCGGCACCACGATACATACCGGTGTTGGATCTACAATATGAAATCAAAGAAACCACCAGAACCACCAGCGGTCTGTCTGATTGCACCCTACGCTTTCACTCTCTAATAGTCATGTCGTCATCTATAAAATACTCTGCTTAAATGTTCTGCTTGATGGCAGCGTTGAGGGCAGAGGGGTTGGCGCCCATGACGGTGGTGATCTTCTCGCCGTTCTTGTAGAAGGCAAAAGTGGGCATGGCGGTGACACCAACCTCCTGGGCAACGGCAGAGGCCTCGTCGACATCACATCGGAAAAACTGGGCCTCGGAGAAGGACTCGGAGAACTTGTCAAAGGTGGGGGCAATCATCTTGCAGGGTCCACACCAGGTAGCGTAGAAGTCGATGACGGTGAGCTTGTCGGACTTGATGGCGGTCTGGAAGTCGGAGACGGAGGTGATCTGGGTAACGGCCATTGTGTGTTGTGTGGAGTGGAACTGTCTTGCGTGACGTGTGAGTAATTGAGCACTAGGTCGGACAAGTCGCTGCATTTATACGATGCGAAAGAAGGTGGCAGAAGCTCTCATTTGTACCTCGCCAGTCGAAGCTTGCTAGCCCAAACCTTATTTCTGAATTCAAAAAAAAGAACAACCATTTCTAACCATCGTCCCAACCGCTTTTTAGTCAGCGGTCTAGACTGCACTGCATGGTAAAACAAGACAGGTATAGAGCCGTTGTCCGCTATAGCCGCAATTGCTTTGGAACATAAACGAGATAACCGGTTAATATGAGGCTGCACCTACGATGTACCTACAGTACGGAGTAGTATACACCTACTTTGAGACTTGTACTGGGTACGATAGTTATGATGACTGAAGGTCCCTGAATCAATGACGTAATTCTGGAAGGGTCAACTGACATGTCTTCTCATTATAGAAGGAAATACGGTCGACAGATCAACCATAGAAGACTCTAGAATGGAGTAGAACGGTGGACTAGTCAGATGACAAATCAGAAGCATCATCCCAAAGGTATATTCGCCATCTGAACAACCTCATCTTGATCGGTAATACGAGACGAGTAAAATTAAGTGACCTAAATTTCAGATTGGAAATGGGCAAAAGTAGAATGAAAAGCAGTGATCTAAACCGTCAACAAACAACAGCCAACGCTCTGTAAGACCAATAGAACCCCCTAATCGCTTACTAACAAGTTTGCCTACTGTTACCAGCTTGTCCCTTACCACCCGGTTGGTCCCAACATCACGTGACCTAGTCCACTATTGCACCACCACTCGAGCACTCGGAAGCCGTCTTCCGCTGCACACAAGTGCTCTCGTCGCTCTTGTTTCAGTTACCCGGACGCAAATTCTTCGCGCATCCCCCCTGCACCGCCACACACGCACCGCCACACTTGCACACGCCACTTTCTACATCATGGAACTCGCTCGAGTCGAGGTTGAAAACATTGAAGCCCAGGTGCCCAAGGAGACTGTCCACTCGCTGTTTTTGTCGTTTGGACCTATCGTCGAGGTGAATCTCCACAAACGCCCGAGCGGCATTCAGCACGGGTCTGTGCAGTTTGAGGAGGCCGACGATGCTGCTGCTGCCGTGGATAACATGGGCGGCTACGATTTGTTTGGCAAGCCCTTGAGAGTGAGACTGGCCAAGGGAGACACAGAACAGTTTGACAATAACAAGCCATGTGAGTATGAGGGAGGGGGGATATTATTGGTTGTTGAGAGTGGTTAAGGGTTACTTGGAGCGCTGGTATGACTATTGGTGGACCCAGGAACTAGCTGGATCAAACGGCTTATGAGGTGAAAAGTTGGACTACCAGGTACGTGAAGTTGAACTACGTGTTGGTCGTGTTCCTGATGTGAATAACGTGTCCAAGACGTCATGGTGTCTTTATTACACGTCTATATCATGTTCTACTCCAACCAATCCCGCCGCACCACGTACATGTCAGACAAGCAATCAACTTGGTCAACCACTACAAACAACCACTGCAAACTACAACCACCACCTCCAACACCGCTAACTCAGTATGGGAACAAACTAATCAATAATGCATTTTGTATGTTTAGTGCTTCTCCTCGGTCTCGGCGTGCTCGGCCTTCTTGCCCTGTCGGGTAAGTCGCAGATCTCCGTGGGTGAACTTCTTGGTGGAGAAGTAAAGAGCGGAGCAGCCGGCCAGACCCATGGCGAAGAAGAGAGGGTAAATCTCAACGGGCACCTTGATTCCCTTCTTGGGGGCCTTGTTCTGTATAGTTAGTATGACGAAACTGAACCAACGATATACTCCCATTCATAAAACAAAAACGTTTAGGAGTCGGCAATTTCACAATTGATAAATTGCTCAATCGCAAACTCAGACAATACTCACGGCCTGCTGAGCGAGACGGATAAGAGTGGGTCGCATTGTGTAGTTGTGTGTGGAGTAAAGGGACTGAAAGTGGAGAGGTTTTAAATCTGACGATGGCTCGAGCTTGTAAGTTACAAAAGTCTGATGTTGAAAGCAGGCCACACTTTGCGGCGCTGTGATTGGCGGGTCTCTGGGACTGTGGGTTAGGGTAGCGGCCCTCCAGCCAACATGTTGCTGGGTATGGGCCATGTGGTTGCTGTGTGTTCGAATCGTATGGGAGCAATTATTGCGGTGGATTTAGCTCTAACCTGGGCAGGAGTGGACGACAGCCCTAACCCAGCTGGCCGGAGTAGGCAGGATTCGAACCTCGAAAGCTGTTAGCCCTAGCCCAGGCTGCCGGAGTAGGCACGATTCGAACCTCAAAGGCCTCCTCTAGCCCTAACCCAGGGCTATCCAATTGGGGCGGATCAGGTTAGGGGTATTCGACTGGAGCACCCCCAACCCTGACCGCCCCAACTGGTTACCCCCGCCCCCATTCGACTTACCCTAACCCTGTCACGTTGCCCTGGATCTGGTCACGTGTGAGTGGCAAACTCGTTATTAATTCCACGTCTCACTGTATCGTTTTATGCATATAGGGGAGATGCTTTTTAGGTGCAAGCAATCAAAGGTGGCGTTATGTGAGACAGCTGTAGTGAGATTTGTAATTGTAGTATGAATAAGGCGTCATTTTGCGTCCAGACTGTGGAGATATGGACTGATTACAAATGCCTCAATTTCTGCAATACGAAAAATCTGCTACTCTGCACTTCTAGTCTGACGTAATAACTGCTACGGTGTTTACTGTTCCGCCCTGCAGAATGCGTCATCCAGCTGCATTATCTCGCAACAGAGGGTAATGTTATCCTGATCGAGAGAAGGCTCTGGTGAGACAGGGTCAGTCAATATTGCGATGAAACAGAGCCATAGCCCTAATATCAGGTACACCACAGCAATCTCGGTTTTAGCGGTTTAGGGATCCACTTGGCTGTTAGATTATGAGACTGTTTAGGGCTCATTAAAAGAGCGTTTTTGAGCATATTAAAAACCGGTTTAATTTCGTCATTTCGTATTTTCGTAATATCACATTTTAGGACAGTTCTTAGGTGACGTTTTGCTTTATGACAAACGATTAGGGCAGCTGTATCCTTACCTGTTCTTGTAGGTGAGCTCATTCCTTGTTTTCACAGTAACAGGCTATAACTATTAATACCAATATTACACCCAAGACAGGGTCCTGAGATGAAGAGACGCACTACGGCAGCGTACACCTGACTCACGTCATTCCACGCGCCCCGTTTCCCCCCTAAAATATTTCCCCTCTGTTCTCCTCTTGTCTTGTCTTGTGAGCCTCTTCTCTGTAGAGCCACTCAACTCAGCAGGTGGCCCTCCCCGCACGTAGCCCTAACATAACACAACACATCTTTGTTACGTTGCATCATGGGACACTCAACAGAAGGGGGAGGGGGTATTTGAGTGGACAGTGCCAGGTGTCGTAGAGTGTTGAGGTTTTATTCCGTGGACTGCTGTTTATCTCTTGACTGTATTGTATGAGTCCGGTTTAGGGCTGTAATTATCGCAGTCAAGGGGTTCCGGAAACCCTTTGACTCCAAGTCTTTGTTTCTCTACATTTAGCGTGGCATTTATCCGACTCATCCAAGTCTGAGCACGTGTCTGAGAGACATCGGGCCGTAAAAGATACTGCAGCATGGCCTTAGTAAGGGCTCTGAGTACCAGCACCGGTACGCCCCATTTTCAAGGGTTCTTTTCTTTTCTTCAACTTGTAGAAAACGCCCTCCCTCCAAATTCACTTTGAGTATGCACGTAGCACGCAGATAGCCTGATAAGGACAGTGGGTGTGCAGATATGCACAAGACCAGGCGGAAGTGGTGCAGCTAAGAAGGTGCAAGCAGGCAATGATAAAACATGAGAAACACGTAGTGGGTAAAAAGTGGGCTCAATCAGGTGGGAAAAGAAGACCCCAGTTCAGTTCCTGCCTCTGTCCGACTTGGCCGGGCTTCTCTCTCATCACGCTATCTGAACGTTGTCTGTCCCGCCTCTTTGTGTCCAGAGTCTGTTGCCACATCGAAGCTAAGATTGGGCTAACAAGCCATGTCACGTCGCAGCAACTGTGAGTTTTAGGGTGGCCGGAACAACGTCCACACTCTTCCATTTTCGACTCTTCTTCTTGACTTCTTAACTCTTCATCTTTCCAACACCTCTTGGTCACACAGGTCACCACAAATAGTCACACTTACGCCATCACCTCATCACCACCCCACACCTACATCACCCCTGTCACTTGACCTGCTGATAGATATTGGCCTTACGACAGACTTGATCACGCTTTACACCTTCTCTCAACAGACACTTCTCACAACAGACGCTTCACCCTTCTTACAACAGACGCTTCGTAACACCACCCAGTTCTAACATGAACCAGACGCAACGGGCCCAGACCCAGGTCCAGCCTGTGACGGCATATGGCGTGCTTTCGACCCCCAACGCCGCCCAGGACGACTCTCTAGAAGATAACAAGGAGTGGGTGCTCTTCACCCCGTCGGACGCCGAAGAAGAGTCTGAGGACGACGACGACAGCGCCAGTGTCGCCACCCAGCACGCAGACCACGGCGACGGCGAGGGAGACCTCAACGACGACCTCGCAGACGACCTCCTGGACTGCTACGACTCGTCGCTCTACCACTCTGCCTCCACGCCGCTGAATACCTCGTCGCTCAACTTTCCTCGTCATCAGGGCGACGGCTCGTTTGTGGGCGAGTTTGGAAACAGCAGTAGCGAACACTCGGACACAAACGACCGTATCCACGCCTGGAGAATGCAGCACTCGGCGTCCGTCTACCACGAGCTCAACCAACCCCGGCGGACCACCGGAGGCACCCCCGAGCGACGCATCTCCTCCTGGGGCATTCCGGAGGACGAGGTGCTGGCCACGCCCAAGGAAAGCACCGCTTCCGGGTCCACAAAGCTGGGCCAGTACCCGGCAGACGTTTCGGCTATTCTGAGACGTCCAAGCGCTCCTGCTCGTCGAGAGTCCTCCAGAAGAGAGCGGGATAGAGAGGTACGACGGGACGCTCCGTACTCGCCCAGAGCTCTTTTCCATCGCATCACACAACGGGTCATTCGAGACTTTATCGGCATGAACGAGGATATTCTCGACATGATTGCCGGCGAAACGTTTGTGGACGGCGAAACGGGACGACCGACAACGGCTGCCGAGTACGCTGCGCGACGGGCCGAGTCGCGGGAAGAGGCCAACGAGGCGTTTGTCAACAAGCTCACGCGAGAGCTCTACGCGCTGGGCTACACGCACTCGGGTGCTGCTCTCAACTCTCTGTTTGCCTCCATCCCCCACGACCGGTGGAACACGGACATTGGAGACTTTCTCAACTACCTGCGTCAGCGGGTGTGGGAGGGAGAAGGCAACGGCGAACACATTAGTCGGACCCGTCCCTACACACACCACAGCCACAGCCACCGGTCTGCGTCGAGCGCACATGCTGAGAGCGCTGCCGGCGCCCATGCTGCCAGTGTGAGCATGAGTCTTGGAGCAGGCAGCATCCGGTCTCCTCTGAGCTACAACTTTTCCAGCTCGTCTGCATTTGAGGAGCTGGACTCCGTGTCCACCGCCAGCAACTACTGGGAGATTAGCAGTGGAAATGGAACGGGCAGTATGGTTGGCGCGTGGTAGTATGGTGGTACGGTGCCATAGGGCAGGAACTACCAGGTCCCAGTACCGGTACAGTTGTATGGCAGGTACAGTACCAATACTGTTGAAGGCAGGTTCTACCAGGTAACGGTACACCTACGGCTGTATGGCAGGTATTACCAGTTGGAGCCAAGTCGGCGCACTCGGCGCCCTGGGCTAGACGGTGCTACGAGTACGAAGCACATAGACATGAATTATGATAACGAGTACGATTCTAAAGTAGATAATAAAGTGATGCTGTTTAGGTGGGGGAGGGGGGGAAATGGGGGTGCTCAGTGGACCCTACGTTGGCTGATCAGTGGACCGTACGTTATGGTGCTCTTGGTGCCCTTGCTGCCTCTTAGTGCCTCTTGGTGCTCTTGGTGCTCTTGGTGCCCCACTGCTTGCTTTTGCTGGCCGTGTGCCTTCCCGCAGAATCACGTTATTCTTTCCTAGCCAGTATATGCTCGCTTGTACTTTTGGTTTATTCAATGCACTATGGATAATGCCGGATTATGTAAATGTCTGACTTCATCTCGCGACATGCCAGCATGCTTGTGTGTCTAGTCCCTTCTATTTGATGAGCAGCGCGTCCTTGACGAGCTCGTAGGACAGCCACGACGACGCCATGGACGGCGCCACCTTGAGCAGGTTGGCCGACAGACCCTTGTACATGCCCTTGATACCCTCGGCCCGGATGATGGACTTGATGGCGCTCCACACGCTGGTGTAGTTGCTCTGCATCTCCTTGAGCTTGGGGTCCGGCATGGCCACCACCTGGAACCGTCGTCGCAGCACGTCAAACGGGTATGTCACTGTTTGGGCCACGGCTCCAGAGATGGCTCCAGCCAGCAGCTTTCCTCCAGCTGAAGGATCCTTTTGGCCGACAGGAGTGACCACGTCTCGGAACAGTTCATAAACGGCAAAGTTGAGACCCACATAAGGAGCCACTCCCATAGTGGTGGGAATGATTCCTCGGTACAGCGCTCGGAATCCACCTTCGTTTCGGTAGATTTCCACCATGACCTGCCACATGCCTGGAGGCTTGATGTTTCGGTTGGTAAACGTTCCGATATCGGCGGTTTGAATGGACAGACGCGTTCGCACGATATCCAGAGGATAGGTAGCGAAAACGGACGTGATTCCGGCCAGACCTCCGGCCGTCAAACGTCGCAAAGCGTCCATATTGAACTTTGAGCTGAACGACGACTGAACGCCCTCGGCAGTAGAGGCGCCCAGAGTGGTTCCATCCTGGTCGGGGAACAGCAGCTTTTTGTAAATGGTATAGGAGGAGAACTGGACGGCCGAGTAGGGCACGATCCGGATGCAGTTTGTTCCGTTTCCTCGCATGAAGCCTCGCCAGCCCTCCTCTCGCCACATTTTGGACAGCGTGGGGATCACGCCCTGGTACGGCGCGCCTCCGGGCCCAGCACTCTGGACCTGGAAGATGATTTTCATTCGCTCCAGGGGAGACACAACGGTCCGGGAAACGGCTCCAGCCACTCCTCCTGCGCAAAAGGAGGCCACGGTGGGCTGGCCGAAAAACTCTCGGACCGAGTGCAGAACGGGCACTTGTTCCTTGAGCGACATTGGGCTAGGGGTTGCGTAGTTTTGGGGGGTTTGCAAAGCTCGACGTTAGGACAATGTTGATCCACAGGTGCACGTCTCGACTTCCCAATGTGGAAGTGCAAGGTTCACGACAATTGAAAAAGCTGGTCGGTAACTTTCGGAGGGGGGGAGGAGGGTGCGATTGGTGGTTTAGTGGGTAAATAATTGTACGGACGTGGTTGTTCACCCTGGAATTACATCTTTATACGTTTTTTGTCGCTCGTCTCCAAACGCGGGGTCGTACAGAAGCACCCCGTAGTCGTGTGAACGGTCAAACGGATGGAAAGTGAAAAACGAGGGGGGGAAGGGAGAGCGATAAACTAGGTGAAATAAATGCGGAAAATGGAATTAAAAAGGGAATAATGGTGTAATAAAGGGTGGCTGTTTTTATGGTGGTTTTTTGACATTTTTATCTCTTTTATTACTCTCGATATTTCCTCCTTCTATCCTCCTCATACCCCACCTGGACCGGCATATTTTCGGTTAAAACTGTAACTTACAGCACTGTTTATTGGCGTGTTGGAAGAGTGGTTCCTTGCAAACAAACACCCTGCATCCATTGGACAATAATAGCCCTGATCATCATAGATAACCGCTGAGCGTGGATTAGGCCAGATAGGGAAGGCGGATGGTGGTCACGTGATACATCATGTACTCACCTTTTTGTCACGTGATAACCGACACACCTCTTAATGAGACATGTCTCAACCGTCACGGTATACCTGATAACCGCAGTCCTCAACAGTTCTTAGGCTAGTTATGGTAGATTGAAAAGAGCGGGTAAGGGTTGTGGGGGAAGGTGGGAGACACGTGATCTTAGTGTGTAAAAAGTATTATTGGTGAGGTTGGGCTGAGGGAAAAGTCGTGTAGAAGCTAAGTAGAAGGGGAGGGTGAATGTGGTGGATATCTCATGATTTTGTGTGGTAAGGGCGTGGTTTTAAGACGGAGGAATAGAGTGTCGAAGTTTCTGATTCTAATGGTACTGTTCTTTTTGTTCTGCGGCTTCTGTGACGTCAGATAAGTACCGATTCTGTTATGTTGAGTCATCAAGTTGTAACTATCTCTCAACTAAACTTAAGACGTGATCGGAGAATAAATATCTCGAGATTTTGTATGACAAGAACTCGAATTTATTACACGTTCTAGTAGTGCTAGACTCAGTTATTCTATTGGTACTGTTTTTGTGGTTCTATTGCCACTGGAACGTCTTTTAAAGACCCCTACTGGTAGTTAAATCTCCTTATCATCAGTATCTAACTGTATATGAACTAAACTCACCTCAGACATATGATGTGATTGATACAAGAATATCTCGAGATTTTGTAAGACAACAATGCGATTTTATTACATATTCTTGTAGTGTCAGACTCTCTGATTCTAATGGTACTACTTTTGTTACTCTACGGCTACTGAAACGTCCCTTTAAAGACTCTTCAATGTCAACAACATCTGACTGTCTATGAACTAAACTGACTCCAGACAAGTTTCATCAGGACCCCTTGAAATGAAATTCAAAATGAACAGAGATGAAATGAAAATAAGAAACGACATAAGGAAATGAGAAAAAAGAAAAAGAAAAGATAAAAAGAAATGAAATACGAAATGAAATGAAACGAAGTGAAATGAGCACTACAGTAATTAACGTTGATTACTACGATTGATACAACACTTGCTACAACTCATGATTCGGGTGGGACTCTATGGTCCAAGATTTATTGACCCAAGAGGTTCGGAATTTCACCTACTCCTCTGAAAAAACTAGATAAACAGGTTCGGTCAGCTACATCCTCTGGCTAAGAGGTTCACTGCCTACTCCTTGAATAGTAAGACTGCTCTGGCTCATAGTGGCTCTGGCTGTTGAGGTGGTCATAAAGACTCACTCTCAGTCTGGGTAGCACTTATTGCATCTGTGGACTCATTGGCTGCGAAGAAAGCTCTTATTGCCTTGTAGGACTTGGTGGCTTCAAATGTACAGCTCTTATCACTCTCTGGACTTAGTGGCTGGTGCTCTAATGGCTTATGCTCTCATTGCTCTTTGGACTTATTGGCTTGTCACGGCATTTGGCTCTTATTGCTTTGTAAGACTCACTGGCTTGCTCGTGTAGTTCTGGCTCTGGTTCAATGACTCTGGCTCTGACTGTAGCTGTGGCTCTGGCTTCTCAGCTCTGGCTATGCACTTATTGCTCTTCGGACTTATTGGCTGGCACTGGCATTCACTCGATGGTGTATCAGCTCTGGCTCTGCTCTGATTCGCACTCACTGCCTCATGGGACTTACTGGCTCTGGCACTGGCTATGGCTCTTTTGACCCTGTATCGATGTACCGTACTTGGGCGTCTGTCTAGCAGATCTTTGCTCTAGAAAAGCGTCTCAGCTCAGCATCTCAGCTGGCTCCTCAGCGTACTAGCAGCTCTGGCATTTCAGCTTGGCTCTTTAGTTCTAGGCGGCAACCGAATGATCGGTAACAGGACTTTAACCTGGCTATCTCAAACAGGACTCTCACCTGTGAGAATGAGTATCTCAAAATGAGTATCTCTGTCGGTGGCTCTGGCTCTGGTATTTCAACTCTGGCTCTGGCCCGCTCTGGCGGCTGCTCATGTGGTCCTCAAGAACTCACAGGCTAGGAAACGATGGCTCAGGCATTTCAGCTGGCCAAACTCGTTTTCACTCTTTGCTCATGGTTCCCATGGCGGTCGACCTGTGGATTTATTGACAACGACCAAGAGGGTCAACCTGGAATCTCACCGGGATTTATTGACACTTCTCAAGCGGTCAACCATAGGATTTAGGACACTTGCCAGGTGGTTGTACGAGTTCAGTACTCGCTTCTGGAAAGAACTCGCCAAAACTACTACAAGCAGAAGTAGTCTCGGCTCACGCCCAATCAGAAGCTGTCGCACTGGTGTCGCACTCTAGCTCATGCATATCTTTCAATGCGTCATTGCTCTTAACCGACTCTTGGGTTCCTGGTTCTCACCACATTGCCCAAGTAACAAGTCAACGGACTAGCTAGCGAACTGTCCTCGTTGCTATACAAGTCAACGGACTTTCGTCCTCGTTGTAGTGACTCAAACGGACATTTCAGTCCTCGTCCTTTAGACAGGTCTGCTTATCAGCCCGCATCTCAGCAGGCTATCGAGGCACCTTCCGTCTCAGAATGACTCAGAGTGAACTGGCCTGATTCTGATGAAAAAAGTGGGACCCAGAGGGGGTTTATATATTTTTCAAAGAGCCATTTTGGGTTCACGACATTGGGCTGGTGGCAATAAGAATAAAAAAAATTAAAAAAATTGTGCGCCAGGAATGCACAGGAGGAGAGAAAAAGAAGAGAAGAGAATTTTGTGGAAGGGAGGAGAAGGTGAGGAAGAGAAGAGAATAAGTGAGGGAGTGGTTTAGAATACTGGTGCGGTTTTTTTCTCTTTTCACGTAGAAAATCCGACCTTTTTAGAAGAATAGTCCTATCACTTCCATCTCCTTAAAATCTCCACTTCAAACTCGGCTATTAAACGTGCATATACGAGACCTTATTTTTCTCCTTCTTTAGCCCGGGACAGGTCAGAGACCAGACATAAAGAGAAATAGCGGCAAAAAGAAAGACGATCCGCTGCGCGAATCGTTAATTGCAGCACCCAGGATTCTCGTATGGTCTCCCACTACAATACTAACTGGGCTCTCTGGTGCTTGACTATGGCTGATCGGACGGGAAGCCGTATTTTCACCAGGATATGGCCGCAACTGGAAGGGGGGGTTGGTGGACGTAGATGAAGGGGAGTTGGAGAGTTCCTGGCGCGAAACATTGGCTGCTTGAAGTGGCTGGATGTGTCAGAAAGAACACATCTCCTCCTTTACTTATAAGCTCTCCTTTCAATACATCCTCTACTCACTCTTTCGCTTCACAGCATAGTATGTGTTGTATCGTAACTGTTCCTTAGAAACAGAAAAGGCAAAAGAATCATCGTTGACAACTCCTAGTAAATACAAGTCAATAGTTAAGCTTTATAAAGTGGTCTATTACCTGTCTGGTTGTATAATTGTCTTCTTCTTTACCTCTATACCTCTCTTATTGTCTAATCCTCTACTTATCTACCGTACCAGACTTGCCAACTTCTCTAATGAATTGAGTACTCTTCGTTTCCGTAAGGACACACTTTTTCATCATGCTGTCATGCTTTGTAGGGCTATCCCAAGGGAGTGTTCTTGTAGACTCCTCTGATGGGTATGTCTAATGAAGTAGGAGTCAGGGTATTGGAACGTCATCTAGTGAACTGATATGAAAGTTGTTACTGTATTTACTATATACAAGTTGTACTCACTCAACACTCTATTCGTACTCATATATACACAGTTCAATCAACTGAATGTTCAACATTAGAAGCACAAGTTGTATTGGAGCATCTCATCTCAGACGTTTGATAATACCAAATACAGCACTACTCGTAGTACGTGATACAATTACTGCAAAATGTACGTTAATCTTTACTCTCTCATACAAGTAAGAGTGCATGTTTTATGGTAATTGTTTGATTATACTAAATACATCATACATTCATCCTCCATATCTCCTCAAGGGGCTCTGAATCTTCAAGTAAGTAGTCCAAGTAAATAAACACTTCTTCCGTGGCATTAGGAAGCAGTACCCTTTCATTTTGAACACTAAGTGACTTCTAGAACCTTTTTGGTGGCTTCAATTCGTCTTTTCTTCGCTATTTTACTGAGTTATTCAAGCCTCAGGTTGAAATACAGGATATGCGTTCTATGAAGCAGTTTCTTGATATCTACATTACTACCGGTACTGTAGGAAGTTCTTGACCCTCTGACATCTTCAATAAAAATAAGTTCGTATTACCATCTACAACTCTTCCTCAATATGTACTATTTCATTTGTCAATAAATCATCGTTAAATCTTTCCGGCGAGGTAATAAGCGGGAATGAAGCCTGCGAGCCAGGAAAAGCCCTTGAGGCCGTCGAGGAAGGATCCTAGAATACCAGGTCCAGGGCAGACACCGGCAATTCCCCATCCAATGCCGAAAATGGCGGCTCCAGCAATGAGTCGAGGAGTGACGTCAAAGATCTGGGGCAGAGAGAACTCAGTAGACAACAGGGGAGTCACGTTCTTGAAGAATCCAGACTTCCACACGGAGATGGCGTTGGGGAGAACACCAAAGAGCATGACCATGGCCAAAGAGGGATCAAACTTGGGAGGTACGCCGGCAAGGAAGCCCAGAGTCTTTTGGGGAGAAGCCAGACCGGAAACAAGAAGACCGGTTCCAAAGGCAAAACCAGAAAAGATGGAAGAAAGAGTAGCTCGAGTGTTTGCAGGTAGAGCAGTGAGTTTAGGGATGACTGTTCGAAGAACAAGAATCACACCAAGAAGACCAGCAAGGTAAGGGATCTCCTCCGAGTAGTTTTCAGCAATAGTATGGCAAGCCACTTCTTGGCCAGCAGTATCGAAACAGGTAGGAAGAGATCCAACGAGTCTAGCAGTGACCATAGCGAAAACAGAGAAAGTAGCGGTAGCAACAAAGGATCGTTTGGAGCCTCGAGCAATGCCACACAGCATATGTCCAGAAGTACATCCTGATCCCAGTTTGGTTCCAAAACCAACCAAAAGACCTGCAATCAGGTTAGTCCAGTCTCCAAAAGGAGCCCAGGGAAGATGAGCTTCATAGTTGGGCATGAAGATGGGTGTGAAGAGGAAAGCCGAGAGACCCGACAAGAACATTCCAAAAAGAACATGCAGAGAATTAGATGAAGCAATGGCTTCGGCAGGGTCAGAAATGAGCTGTTGAAGACCTCCAAAGAGAATGGAGGAGGCACCAAGGATTCGGCCGTTGGTAAAGAGATAGTTGTCGGTAGCCATATGGAGCATGATAGCTCCGGCGATTGCTTTTAGTGGTGTGAACATGGAAAGCGAAGTGAAGTGATTAGCTGTGTGTGAGTGTCGACTTTAAGACGAAGAGATTCGTTTTATATTTCACTGCAATTGCTCAACGTTGGAGTCTAATGCTAAGGCAGTGGAGTGTGGCTAGTGTATATATACTGGGTGTCTAATTTGAAGATTGCTAAGAAGTTTCGACTTGGATGCATCTCCAATGCACACCCACAGCTATCATTACTCAGATTCGACGGGTCTAGACCTTGCGCTCAATAATATGACGGGTATGACGGCTCGTCTTTGTCCGAGCCCTGCAGCCGGCTGCATGGAACTGTGGCTCTTGTGGCGGTGCAGAGTATGCAAGATTATAATTCCGCCCTGTCCACCCTTTACGATTATAATTCCGGTCATTAGTAATTGCGATAATTGCGCTATAATGTCGGTCGGTGTGCGGAGGGTCATCGGGATGAGATGCCATCATTCTAACTGTCAAAGGTGTAAGGGTACCCCTTATTATCAGTCTAAGAACAGACTAATAACAGACTAAAATGCTAGTCCATAAGGCTGACACCGTAACCATATCCTCATTTTGGCCATACACCAAATACCCCTTTCCCCCTAAGTAATATCGCTTACCGGTCCAAGGCATCCGATCGAGACTGCTCTAATCGTTATTTTCCTTTTTTTTTTTTTTTTTTTTTTTCTTCATTTTTTCCCTTCATTTTTTTTATCCCCCCAAACTTGACCCCCGACCTTATCTCTTCTTCTGATCTCTCGCTTGTGCACCGCTNTTTTTTTTTTTTTTTTTTTTTGTCGTCCCGTTTTTCCTCCCTTTCTCTTTGCTTCCTCGTCTCCTATTTGCTTTGTATGAATGCTCCTGAGACGCACTGTGGTGGCTAAGTTCATCGTTCGTGCATGAATTAATTTGAGACTGTCCTAGATTCACGGCACTGTCTCACAAGAACAATCTGGACTTTTCCAGGACGTTTTACAATGTTTCTTTGCCCCGTTCACTGTCTAAGACTTGACTTGGGACTAAGGTGGTACCCTTACTACGATGCTGACCTCGAATAAGGTGACTCCATCACAACTCCCAAACATCACTTCGAATAAGGTGACTCCATCACAACTCCCAAACATGACTTAGACTATTGACACTCACCACTCTCTCTGTGCACAAGAACAAAAATACGACCATGCGAGCACGTCTCGTCTTCGTTTTGACGCTGCTGGCATCGTCAGTCGCCGCCTACAAGTCCGTGCGAGGCGGGATTCCGGCCCCGGTGGGATTGGCGTGTTGGTACGCGGCCCGAGAATACGACAATACCTGCTCCGTGGGTAATCTAACAGCCTGTCGATGTGGATCGCCAATCTTCATGGGATCCGTCACAAACTGCATCGATCGATGGACCAGCGTGGCGCCTCGGTACCCGGGATTGCACTTTCAAGAAAACAATCCGTTTTCGCTGATTACAGGGTCAAGAAGAGAAGAGTTTGAAGTGGCTTACGGGTACTCTGTGGAAGCCCTGAAAGCGTACAAGTTCATCCAGGACTTGTGCTACCAGCTGGGGCCCCGGTTTCAGTACTCGATTGGAGATTTGGAAGCTATGGCCGTGGAAGCAAAGGAACATGTTATTGGAGCAGCTGAAGCTGAAGCTCAGTTGCACTTTCTCGGTGAAGTAAGGGCTCCAGTGGCAGTCAGAGAGACAAGATTCATACAGTACCTGTACTCTATGGATGTCGTGATTCGCCAATACAGTCTTGGAATCATCCAAGGAGTGGTTCTCAACATTTACTGGGCTCTGGTCATCTTCGTGGGCTTCGCTACAAACGTCATCTACTCTTACTTTCCGGATGTCGTTAGGCGAATGAAGGGTCCTCGAGTAACGTGGTTCAGACGGCATTTTACCCTACCAGCTACAATTGGAACGGAACACAATGCTCCCCATGTCGTTCTCAAGTACATCCAGATCCATCTACCTACCCGGATCCACTCCATTGTCATTGCCATCTACATTCTGCTGACTGTAGTGCTCACAATCTTTCCCATTCATTTCAGTGCAAACGATCCATACCTGGGCACGTCTCTAATCAAGTTTGCACGTTACACTGGCAACCGAACCGGTCTTGTGGCTCTCACCCAGATTCCACTGCTGGTTCTGTTTGGAGGACGAAACAATATCCTCCTCAAGTACACAAAGTGGCCCTTCAACACGTTTGTGACCTACCACAGAGCCATTGCCTGGGTCACCTTCTCCCATATGGTGTTTCATTCAGTGGCTTTCGCCTTCCTGGCCGTCTACAAGAGCACCTACCCTCACAACTGGGGTTTTATCAACTGGAACATGGGTCACCTTGCTACTGTTGCGGCTGCTGTGATGGTGACAGTTGCCATTCGGCCTATTCGATCCCGAGTCTACGAGTTCTTCTACCAGTCTCACGTCTGTGGATTCATCGTCTTCCTCGTTGGTCTCGGTCTTCACTGCCACAATTTCGGTTGGATGGGCTGGGTGTACACTTCTGGAGCCATGTTCATCTACAATGAGCTGTCTTCCATTGCCAAAATTTTCTTTTGCGGTTGGAACTCCGTTGCCACCCTCACTTTGTATGAAGAGGGCATGTTCAAGATTGTGGTAACCACCTCTGGACGCTGGAACTTCTTCCCTGGCTGCTACTGTTACATCATTGCCAGGCCCAATCTTCTACAAGGCCACCCCTTCTCCATTTATGTTGCTCCAGACAACACTTCCACCCCTGGAAACACACAGCTCACTATGGTTGTGAAACCTCGCAAGGGAAAGACTGCCAGATTGACACGCATGTTGCAGGAGCACTATGAGTCCACGGGCTCACGAAGCATGCAGACCAGATTGTATGTTGACGGTCCATATGGCAACCAGCAGCCTCTTTCTGAGTACGCCAACATCTTACTTGTCGCTGGAGGAGTGGGAGTTACTGCAGCCTACGGGTATGCCAGTTACATTAGCGGTCTGCAACAGTCTCCTCTTTTCAACACCCGTGCTCTACAAATCATCTTTGTCTGGATTGTCCACGATGCCCGCTCACTAAAGTGGTTCCAGGCCGAGCTTCTTCATCTGATCAAGGCCCCTAACGTCAAGGTCGAGATCTACATTACCAGGGGCTTCTTTGAGCCAGAAGACGACTTTGTTCCTTCCACCAGAGTGTACCACGCGTTCCAACTGGAGCGATGGGTTCTATGTGGAAGCCCCACCGCCCCTATGATATCCCGATCAGTCCCTATTGAGACGATTGAAGCCGTGAAACCCGCCTCTGAGAAGATAACCAACCCCACCGAAGATACCAACTACTTTGATACCATTGATACCCCTCCTCGGCCTCCCCGAAGCGCAGGGAGCACGCTAACCTCGCATGCTTCACCCATGCTCTCTGCCTTCCCCCCTCCTCCTGACACAGCACCTCCGGATACAGCACTTACACATCGAACGCTGGACCCTGGAGGAACAGCCAAGACACTGGATCCTAATGTCCTGAGTGCCAAGCTTGCACAAGCAAGTGCTACGATTGCCCAAGAGAGAAAGGACAAGGAGGCTGCAGCTGATTCCCCCTATGACAGTGATTCAGATGAGAAACCCCACGATCTGGTAAGCACTCCTCCTGCGCCTACCTTGCACCATCCCGCACGGGACCCCGAGGGTAACAGTGAGGAGTATCATGTTCCCGAAAAGGGCAAGTTCAAGATTGAGATGAGCAAGCCCAATGTGGCCAAGCTGCTATCCTTCCACTTTTCAAACATTACCAACGACGACTCTGTGGGTGTGTTTGTATGTGGACCAGAGCGGTTCAACGACGAGGTGCGGGCCGCATTCGTGGAGGAGACCCATATTCATGGCAATGTCCGAATGGACTACTTTGAGGAGTCCTTTTGTTAGTAATGGTTGCTCAAGCGTAGCTAATAGTTAGAAGATAGTAAATACAAGCAAAAGCATCGCAAAATGAAGTCACCGTGCATTCCATAAGGTCGGCTGGAAAAAATCAATATGTTCTGCCCATGTGGGGTGCATAGAGATGAGGTCATGGGTGTGGATTGAATTGGGAAGGAATAAGGAAATAAGGGGAGAATGGAAACAGAAATGTGTGGAAATAAAACAGAGACACACAAAGCCTTGTTTGTAAAGAATATTTTCGTTCTGAGGTGAAAAAATAAGGCTCTATTTATTTTCCAAAAAAATGTCAACTGAGGGATTCGAACCCTCGCCTCTTGCGAGATCCGAAAGCCAGATTTCTCTTGCTAAGCTTGCACTTGAGTCGGACGCCTTAGACCACTCGGCCAAATTGACGGGGAGCTATTTTCTCGGCTTTGCTGAACCGTCAGATGGAGAAGAGAGGGTTAGGGTATCCTACCGGAATAGGCAGTATTTTGAGTTGTGACCCCCATTTTTGAAACAGAAGATGGGCGATAAAATGGTCATGTGACTTTGGATACAAGTAAAAGTGTTTTGGATTGATTTTGAACCTTGTTTTGTACATTATTTGACACTTTTTTGCTTCATATCACGTCTTTTCGTAGAGTTGCCCCCCACTGCGGTCATGTGACCTTGAAGATTGACTCTGAAGTGGGATATTAATTTAATAAATAAAAAACAATTCCCCCCAAAAAATGCAATCCACGTGAAAATATTTTGACTAGTTTGAGACCCTTAGACCGTGAGAAAACGTGTCATTGTTGATAGGCTCGTTATCACATGTTTTTTGCCACTGGCTTCAAAGGTCAAAAGTCATCCGCTTGAAAACGTGCTTTTTTTCACATGCTTTTCTGAAACATCGCGTTTCTCCAGTGCACGAGATGCACCACGGTTTGCACGCTCGTATATAGGTCTAGATGAAAGATACGATAACGACGTTAACGTTGGTGGGCTAGGTGGGCATCATTGTCTTTATCGAGAGACAAGTGCTCGAGTAACATATTACTAATGATTACCCTTACTAACGATTACGTCCTTACTAATGATTACACCTCAATCGTAGACGTACCCCAGATTGAGATTGCGGGGTGACTTTGAATGGTCCCATAAGTCGTTGCTTTTGTAGAAACCCGTCGTTGATCTTGAGGTGATCTTGAAAAGAGGTTTGCAGGGTTTGTAGGTGATAGTAAAAGGGGCGTAGGCGGGTAATAGTAAAAGGGGCAGGTCTCATTTAGGTCCTAAAGCGGCCTTGTTTGCACCCTGGTTTCGTTTCTGTTGCTGCCAGAGCTAATTAGTTTTTCCGCTAAAGCACGAAAAGACACGGGAGTGGAATAGTGCGATAGTGCGATGATTCTATAGTCTGGGCGAGACTAAGAAAGACACAATGGGCTGCTCGGCTGGAATTGGACGAGCTACTGCCGTTTCTGTCTTTATTCAGCGGCTCCATTTGTCACTAGAGCTGTTTTCAAAGGTGCTAAGAGCGGTGCAGAGGTCCCAATCCCGTGCTACACGATCGATGCAGATTGTTGGGCTGACGAACGTGAATTCGCTTTCCCAACAGGTTTTCCACTTCAGGTACATGATCGAGCTTGAATGTGATAAGGGGGGAGTGAAGACGAGTAATTAATGGGATGACGAGATAAGAGGTATAAATGGATGTTGTGGTAAATTGGGCACACAGACAGAATAATTGTCTATAGCCGTTATCCGCTCGGAAAAATTGTGTGACGAGGAGGAATAAAATCCGTGCGGCGATGCATTGAGTTGCCTTAGGCCCCAGCTTGGATAAAACTTGGAATCAACTTGGAATCAAGCTTTCCATTCCAGTTGTGGAGAGGATGAGGAACAGCAGAAGAAAAGCACAGAAAGCAGTGTAAAGAGATAAATGGAACAGCAAAAGGCGATAAATTGATAGATGATGCTTTCTGTACATTTGCCACCGTTTTTTATCTCACTATTTCCCATTTATTCCCCTACAATCCCTCTCAATCATCTCTTTGTCACTCTGATAAACTCTCGCTACAGATTTCACATGGAACCTTTGCTATTTCGGGGATAACCCCTTTCGCCAGTTGCACCAACGACGTGGCAAAAGAAAGCTGGGTCTGCGGGGGCGTGGAGATCAGGTGGTCACATGCTGGACTGCGTTTTGGGCTGTTCAGAGGTGTTTAGAAGGTGTTTAGGAGCGATTTCTGGGGGTGTAGGACCGCCTCATAGTCTTCGTCGTCTAGCAATTCTCGCTAACACTAGTGCATATGTGCGGGGAAAAATACTTGTTATTGTTGGTTGCTACACTGTCCCCATTGATGTGGAAAAGGACCAAGTGCCAGAAAGTGAAACCACCAATCACACCCTGTCCAAATCATTAGTCCGTTAACCTTGACCGTGGGAGGTGAGAGGTTACAGAAGATGAACTGAAGAACATCACCTGAGATACGGTAGTACACGTACTGAGACATGAACAGTAAAAACACCGTATCACGACCAATCACGTAGAGCCATTTTCCCCATTTTCCCCCATCCTTAATCCACAGACTGCCCCACAATGCACAATGATGTGTGCAAACAACGCAATCAAAAGTCTATAGTGCATGCTGACCAAACTCTGATGACCGTGTTGCGAACATGAAAAAGAGACGGGAGTATATAAGTCTGGGGACGTCGTAGGTGGATTTTTCAAAC
The DNA here is from genome assembly GCA_900519025.1 of Yarrowia porcina. NCBI lineage: Eukaryota > Fungi > Ascomycota > Dipodascomycetes > Dipodascales > Yarrowia > Yarrowia porcina. Next base: position 262,985 of record ULGT01000014.1, on the reverse strand, counting down.
ACTTTCACATACACCCCCCCCCACCACAATGATCATCTTATACGTGTTGGCCGTTGCGGTCTCCTTCCTCATCTTCAAGAGAGTCACCTACAACATGCGAAGCCGAGAGCTGGCCAAGAAGTGGCACTGTGAAGAGCCCCATAACCTCAACGAGTTCCCTCTTAACCTGCCTCTTTTCTTCCTGGTCATCAACGCCGCTCGAAAGAACGAGCTTCTCGATACTCTTCTGGGTCTGTTCCGATCCTTTGCTCCTACCAAGACCGTTAAGCAGGTTCTTCTTGGCTCTTATACTATCATCCCCACCAACGATCCCGAGAACATCAAGGCTGTTCTGGCCACCCAGTTCAAGGACTTTTGTCTTGGACAGCGACATAGCCAGCTGGCTCCTGTTCTTGGAGACGGAATCTTCACTCTTGACGGCCAGGGATGGCAGCACTCTCGAGCCATGCTGCGACCCCAGTTTGCTCGAGACCAGGTGTCTGATGTTGAGATGATTGAGCGACACGTTCAGATGATGCTTCTGCGAATCCCCAACAACAAGAAATTCGATATCCAGGAGCTCTTCTTCAACCTGACTCTTGATACTGCCACCGAGTTCCTGTTTGGCCAGACTGTCGGTTCCCAGACCGTGGAGATGCCCAACGAGGATAAGTCTACTGTCTCCGATATGCCCAAGGATATGCGAAAGTCGTTCCAGGAGGATTTCAACACCGCCCAGCACCATGGCGGTATCCGAACCCGATTCCAAATGTTCTACTGGATCTGGCGACCCCGTGAGCTCTTTGCCTCTTCCAAGCGAGTCCACAACTTTGTCGACCACTACGTTGAGAAGGCTCTGGCCAACTCCGACGATGAGAAGACCGATGACAAGTACATTTTCCTGCGAGAACTTGCCCGAGAGGTCAAGGATCCCCGAGTTCTGCGAGACCAGGCCCTCAACATTCTGCTGGCTGGCCGAGATACTACTGCTGGTGTTCTGTCCTGGATTGTCTACGAGCTTGCCCGACACCCCGAGGTGTGGAAGAAGCTGCGAGCCGAGATCCACCAGGACTTTGGCGATGGCTCCGATCTGTCCCAGATCACCTTTGAGGGTCTCAAGCGATGCGAGTACCTGCGATTTGTCATCAACGAGACTCTGCGACTCTACCCTTCTGTCCCTCTTAACGTCCGATTTGCTGCTCGAGATACCACTCTTCCCCGAGGAGGAGGACCCGATGAGTCCAAGCCCATTCTTGTTCGAAAGGGAGATAACATTGTCTACAACGTCTTCTCCATGCACCGAACCGAGGAGTTCTGGGGCAAGGACGCCGACGAGTTCCGACCCGAGCGATGGGCCGAGAAGGGATCTCGAGGATGGGAGTACCTGCCCTTCAACGGAGGTCCCCGAATCTGTCTGGGACAGCAGTACGCTCTCACCGAGACTTCGTACGTTATTACTCGAATCTGCCAGCTGTTCACCAAGATTGAGAACGCCGACACTGCTCCTGAGCCTCCTCAGAAGCTGCACGCCCTCACTCTGTGCCATCTGAACGGAGTTTTCGTCAAGATGACCCGAGACGAGGTGGCTTTTGCTGAGACTGAGAAGTTGATTAACGCATAGTGTATAGTATGGAATTATTTATGATTTTTATGGAAACACAAGAGGAAACTGGAACCGCGAAGCGGTTTTGTTTCGTCTGACTCTCTGACGTAATTAGATAATCGTATAAGAAGCGGTTTTGTTTCGTCTGCCTTTCTCTCTGTGACGTAGATACCCTCCTAAGAGAGCTGGACTCTGTTGTACTGTACTGGAACCGCAAGCGGTTTTGTTTCGTCTGTCTAACACCCATGCGAGTAGAAAACTCCCTTAATAAGAGAGCTGGACGTAGAAGAATCAGTTGTAGAATGGCAGGAGATAGAACAACTTATCTTATGAGTACAGTATGTACGGACGTGTATACCTGTACCGATATGTAGATTCATCGCTCCTTGTTCTATTCTATGATTGTTCACTTACCATGGACTATTAATGAACATAGAACCGGTACTGTAGGTAATCTTTTCTTGCAGGGACCACCAAATGACTATTCATATGGGGTGTGTAGGTAGTGGCAGATGTCTGAGGTAAGGATATGTTGTAACTAAGAAGTATCTTGATGTCTGCTGGCCAGGATCTCTTGGACTAAGTAGCCTGCCATTTCCGAAAAAGACTCGTAATCTGTCACGTTCCTCATGTCACCTTAAAATTGTGTTTGTGTTGTGACAACCAAAACTTGGATTGTGTCGAAAACCTCCCCTGCCTCGCTTGACACCTTTACACTCCCCCTCCACTTCCGCCGAATTGGAGACAGAACATGATTGCGTCCGCCGCTTTGGAAGTGGAGGGGTTGTGTGAGTGGTGTGGGGGAGGAAGAAGGGGGAAGAAGAAAGTAAAGTGTTGTATTACTTGCCAGTAAGGTACAGTACATACTTCTGAGTCCACCTTATATCAGGAAAAGGAAACTGAGCAAGAACTGAATGTAGACCAATATGAGACAGTTGGAGAGTACCGGTACTTGTAATAGTAGCTTGTACTTGTATAACCAGGAAGTGTCTTTCTTACACTCTTACGTTAGAAGATGCTGCTTATTGCAACTCATCTTGCATGTACCGCTATAAAGATACATCATTATGACAAAAGATATATATTGTAAGAATAAGTTGCAATTATGAAGTGAGAATAACTACGAGTACAATAGTAAATACTTGGTAGGAAATATCTTCATATTCTTGCCCTGTATCTCGACTGGTAGGCCTGTAAGTCGTCTTCATAAAGTTGCTTGACTCGGAGCTTATGACCATATGCTATCAACTTGAACCTGTATACTGAACACCAATCAAGTAGGTAGTCAAAGCCAAAGAATTGACAAACCCCAATCTAGCAACTCAACCTCCAAATACCTTCAATTGAACCCTTACCACGTCGATTAAACACGCAGAATGCGGGGTTGAAATACAACGTTGTAGGTTCCGGGCGTTGAGCTTGAGCTTCTTAAGGGGAGTGAAATGGAGTAGAAAAAGAAGGATTTGAGATGTGGGAGTTGGTCAGCAGTTGCTACGGTGATCTTAGTGACTGATAGTGTCTTTTTTAGTACTTCAAAGACGCATCACCGTCTTCTACCGTACTTTCTATACCCCCTCCCTCCTGGTTAAGTTTCGAAAGCTCGTGTAAAGTTCGCGTTTGGGGTTTGACGATGATTGGTAAGGCTTATAACGGCGGATCAGACTTCTCAGTTCAGAAGCCGTTTCCTTGTTCTTTTCACCCAGCAGCAAATATGGCCCAGTTTTACCTTGCAGTTCCAGTGGGGTAAGTCATAACAGACATTTATGATACTAAAGCCGTTCTATGATTCTCATGGTGACTGATTGGGCGAAAGAATGGCTGGGTTGGACATGGTGAAGTGTTTGGAGTAAATTTGAGGGTATTGGTGTGTTTCAATGCTCTCCAAAAATAGCATGGTAACGTCTGTATAGAAATACATGTTAGAAGAACAGAATACGAAAAAGAAGTGCACTAACTACTTCAAGTTGGTTGTCAGAACCCACCTCGTATCCAACTGATCGCCAGTCCAGACCTTCTATGCATAACTATCGTCGACCCTTGTTTATTGGCGAGTATGGGGGTCAGAGTGGAGGTGGTATGGAAGGTGATTGAGGAGGAAAGGAGGTGCGAAGAGTTGAAATAATGTAATTAACAAGGGTAGAAATTTAGCTGGTACTTTTTTTATTCTTCATTCGGCCTATATTTCACCAAATTTGTGTCTACTCTTCATTCTCCCCCCCACACTACATTGAACTTAAACACCCTCCCTGTTGACCCTGAAAAAACCTATATAAGAGCCAGGACTTTCTCAGCCCGCTCCTCCACCTCTCTCCATCCATCTGATGATCTTTTCAAACCTCCTGCTGGCTTCTTTGGCGTCTGCTGCTGTGATTGGTTTACCCCTCCAAGCCCGTCAGCTGGAAGACGCTTCTCCTGAAGTTAGAGCTCATTTGGAAGCTCGACAAGACAAAACCACCCATGGAGCCTTGACCAAAAAGGGCGCTTATTACATGGCTGAACTCCAGATTGGAAGTCCAGCTCAAAAAGTGAGTCTTTGTTTCGATACCAGTTCTCCGTCTCTATGGGTTCCAGGAACAAACTCCTCAGGATGTATCTACAACTCTTGTGTTTCCAGTTTTGATGTTTCTCGGTCGCGAACTTGGAAATACGGCAGTGCTTCGAACGCTTGGGGAGGTACTGGATTCTGGGGTAAAGATACTGTTTCTTATGCAGGTGTTTCTCTTCAGGACTTCAATGTTTACGTCAGCAGAGATACCTTGCTCAACAGAGACAACAGTATTGGTATTTGGGGTCAGTCTCCTGATACTGACGCCAAGGGAAGTTTCGTGCAGGGTCTAGCTGCTTCTGGAGTGATTTCTCGACCTCTTTTTTCGCTTAATGCCGAGTACTTTATCAACTACAACTCTGACGCCTCTGAGGGCACTGTTACTCATGTTTATTATGGAGGATTTGACAAGAAAAAGTACCAGGGACCTTTGACTACTATTGATGCTGGTTCAGATAACAGTATTCCACTCTCTGGCTTTCTTGTTAACGGTCAAAAGGTCCAAAATGAACCTGATCATAATGTTCTACTTGATACTGCAGGAGTCACCTTTGATATCACCAATAACACTTTGGGAGCAGTTGTAAGAGCCAATGGAGGAGGCTGGGATGAAGGACGATGGAATATCAAGTGTGGAACAAAACCTACTCTCACTTACCAGTTTGGATACACCACTATTGACCTTGATCTGACTGTTTACATGAAACAGGGTAACAACGGAAAATGTGTATTTGAAGGTCTGAGAATTGTTCCAGATCATCAAACAACGCTGGTGGCTGGTCCTCCTCTGATTTCTAGAGCTCTGGTTATCTTTGATAACGAAAGAAGCCAGATTTCTATTGCAAGAGCAAAGTATACTCAGGAGACAGAGGTAGTGGAGGTGACAGGTGACATTCCAGGTTCTGTATCGTACAAGGACTTTCTCAAAGGAGTTCCTCTCAACTTTGCTCAGCCAGCTAAGGGGACTGCTAAGGTGACAACGAAGGCAACACCTCAGCCTACCGTCAAGTCTTCCACCCCTCCCCCTCCCCAGTCTTCCACTGTCAAGAGTTCTACTCAGTCTTCTCCTGCAAAGACTTCTTCAGCTAAACCCTCTTCTCCCTCTTCAACATCTTCAGTCAAGCCTCCTCCCCCTCCCACCTCCCTGGCTATCAAGACCACCACTGCTTGGAACCCTTGGGCTCGACCTACACCTACCAGAAACCCTTCTCCACCTAAACCGTCACCTACAAAGGCTCCAGCCAAAAAATTGTGCTCTTTCTTCGGTACCATTTGTATTTCTTGGGGTAGAGGATAGAGGTGAATAATGAATTTGTTGTGTTAATTTAATGTGAGAAAAGTAAGACGTAAAGAAGAGGAAAAAAGTAATTTGAAGAGACAAAGTTGTTGCTTGAGACTTGTAGATTCGAATAAATGTATTTTCATGAACATCCATTGATTATTGATGAAGTTAGGTGAAGTTCATGAACACTCAACAGTCCAAGAACTCTTAGACCAAAAAGAAGACCAAGGAATCAAATTAGGGCTCTAAAAAATGCCACCACCCTCAATTGACTCGCTAGAACATAAATATCACAATCTCCACCAAAAAAATTGTGACTTTTCCCATTTTCAAAAAGAAGGTCGTACCCGGAATCGAACCGGGGTTACTGGAAGGTACTTCAAGAGTCAGAATCCAAGGTGATAACCGCTACACTATACAACCGGGGTGTGTTTCTAACAGGAAAATGTGGCCACCCAACGCTTCACTCTGCTGACAAAAGGGTTAGGGTAGGGTACCAGAAGAGGTAATGACTTCCTATTTGGGATGTGGAAATTAAAACATCGAATAATCCGATGAATCGATATAAATTCGAGGAGAACATATTGAAGAGGAAGAATTGCATAGTCTGATAGAAGACACTCAGGGGATTCCATCTGTATCACTAAAATGGTTCTAGCCTCACTTTTCAAGAAAAGAGATCACTTTTGGAGCTGTCAAAACATAGAAAGTCCTCTAGACCCCCGAATACTCCTCTGATACCCTCAAAAGTAATACCATTCGAAAGGGGCGCTCCGAAATACCCTTACAACCAACTCCTACCTCCTCTTATTCAAACAAATCACTAATTAAGTACAGACAAATAAATAACTAGACAAAGAAGGACTTTGCTAGGTGGACAACTTTTCGCCATCCCTTGAATTGGGCCTCGTATTCCATCTCGGCCAGATCCTCCTCGGTATCGTGGTACCGGTCGGTCTCTACATCGACATCCTCCGGTTTAATGAGGAGAGTAGTTCTGGACCATAGTTGCCATCCTAGCCAGAGAACAGGGAAGACAATGAGTTCGATATAGTAGGAGAAAAAGTCCGAGACGTTCCAGGGAGCAAAGGAGCTCCATCCCTGGATCAAAATGATAGCTGCTGACAGAATAACCACTGTCCAGGGACCCCAAGGGTATGTCCAGTTGACGTACTTGAGTTGATGGACTTTACCCTGGATATCAAGAGCCTTTCTGAATCTGATGGAAGTGACTCCGATAAGCATCCAAGACAGCTGGTTGGAGACTCCCACGAGATTCTGGAGCCATGACCATAGAGTTCCTGCTCCAATGAAGGAAGATCCAAAACAGAGACCTGACAGAAGTGAGGTGAATAACAGAGCAACATAAGGCACCTTGGCCTTGGTAAGTCGACCAAAAAACCTGGGGGCGTATCCTTGGATAGCCAGAGTGTATAGTAATCGAGTTCCTGCAAAAAGAGCATGATTACCTGCTGAAAGAACAGAGGTCATAATGACAGCGTTAATGAAGGAACCAGCCACCTTGGAACCGGCCTTTTGAAACACCAAAGTGAACGGAGAAGTGGTGGTTTCCTTGGAAGACAGGTTAGGGTAGTTGTAGGGCACGTTGATTCCAATCAGAAGGATGGACAGCACGTAGAAGATGATGATTCGCCAGAAAACAGTCTTAATAACTCGAGGCATGGACTTTGTAGGGTTCTTTTGTTCTCCAGCAGTGATTCCGATGGATTCGGTTCCTCCGTAGGCAAAAGCAGCAGTCACAAACACAGATGCAAAGCCTCTAAAGCCGTCTACAAAAGGAGCTCCCTCCAGATGCCAGTACTTGAATCCCAAGTATTCGTGGTCATGGTTACCTCCACAGTTGACGACGATACCCAGAATGATAAAGACGATGATGGTGACCACCTTGAGAAGCGCCAGCCAGTATTCCAGTTCTCCATAGGCCTTGACATGGATCACGTTAAGGACAATCAGGAAGACCCAAAAGATGAGAGAAATGGCCCATCCTGGGAAATCCGACCAGTACTTGAAAACCAGCTGTAGAGCCACCAGATCTGAGGCAGTCGAAGTGACGTCATTGAACCAGTAATTCCAAGTCAGAGAAAAACCCACCGACTCAGAAACAAACCGAGAAGCATAGGAACAAAAGGAGCCAGCTACAGGCATATAAGTGGCCATTTCTCCGAGAGAAAGCATGGTCAAATAAACAACAATGCCCATAATCGAGTAACAGATGAGCATACTGGCCGGTCCTCCACTAGCCAACGACTTTCCTGTACCCAGAAACAGTCCAGTTCCAATAACTCCAGCAATAGCAATCATCTGGACCTGTCTACCGGATAAAGATCGATTGAGCCGATCCTGGTCCACCGGAAACACGGTATGATCCGCCGTCTGCGACTGTCCATCGTCAGAATACTCATTGAACGCCTTTGGATCTTTTTCCAGATCCATGTTGGTATGATCCATGTTGGTATCGTGTTTGACGTTGACTGTAGCTATTCCGTCAGACATGGTGAAGGAAAGTTGAAAAGTTGCCAAGAAGGATAAGAAGAGAAACCAGTTACTTATTATATCTCACACGACCTTTTGTCACTTTGTACAAAGATTGCCTGTATTAGAAATCGGGCTCGCATAAAGTTGGTGGGGCTCAACTTAGGTTAGATTGATGCAAGTTAGAGGGGTGTTTTAGCGACATTTTAGTATGAGAAGTGGCATATTTTTTGTGATAAATCGGTTCTCCCGAGTAAACTAAACATATCTGCCAGCTTTATTTCCCCAATTTCAACTTTTTACCCGGTATATTCCTCTTCTTCAAAATCGGTGTTACACAAGGTTTCATGCATATTTGCCGAGTATGTCGGGTTCCTGTGCTAACACAAGGAAAACGTGCAGGTCACGTGAAATCGCCCCATATCCCAACCGATTGCATCATGGCCGATGCTGGACGTGTAGGCGTTGTTATGGTGTTTTTCTACTGTCAATTTGGCCGTTTTGAGCGGTTCAAGAAGACGTTTTTTATTTAGAATAGAGCAACGCAGATTTTCACTGAAAAAATAAAAACTTTAGTCTAGAGCTTGCACAAGCCACATTCGAAGGTGTGGCTTTTAGACGGCTCTGCGGGTGGAAAAGTACTCCAAGAGCTTGTCGGAGTTGGGGTGCCGATATACGACGCAGTAGATACTCTTTGAGAGGTTCTTTGTGAACAGAACGACTTGGTTAATGGCCTATAATGCCCAGACTACCCCTTATTGGCAGAGAACTGGGAGACAAGTACCTGGTACCAGGTAGTACTATTAGAGCCAAACCATGGCGAACTCGACAAAGGCTTCAAGAGATTATTGTCTGTGGCTTGCAAAATATAGACGACCATCTTCCAATGAAATTGGGCGGTGATGGTGTGAGAAACTAGACATTCTTTGCTTACTGTGGCTCAAGTCTAGTACAGTACTGTACTCGTATTATACCCCGCTAAATAGATCCAAAGGTATCCTAGGACAAGAACACGGCTCTGGAGGGAGGGGGGAGTACCGGCAGCGAAGTAGATAGCTCGTTTTGGTTGTATTGAGGTGTGTGGAGAGATGCCCATAGTGGTATATGTATGAATAGTACAAGTATGTAGATGTATGAGTACCTTGCCTTCGTGTAATAAGTGTGACGCCCCAGAACCACCTAAACTGACCTGGACCGCAGACTGTTGGAGCACGTTAGCGACGCCGTTTCTGGACTAAGTAGCCGTATCCCCTCATATTTCTCTAGCGTAGGGGAGGGTGAGACGGTCAGAAGAAGTGTAACAGGTGATATAGAGGAGGTACGGGGGAGGGGAGTTGACAGGAGAGATGAGCAGATCAAGGGCTACATTTTGGTACCAACAAAACCGCATTTAAGGAGCTGTTTGGTGTCAAAGAGTAATATCTCTGGGAACTGTGGCTGAAGTCATAATTAGAACCATTTGATCCACTTGTATGTTCAAAAATGGAACAGACATGACCAATTGTTAGTAACAGGGAGAGGGGTATGTACCTAATACTCCTTTTGGTCTATGTTGCAGCTACATCAGTTGTCCTTTGGTTAGGGAGGGTATTCTGCAGTTCTCTAAGAGGAGAAGAAGTTGACATAATTGATATGAAGAGACCTCAATGAAAAGTGTCAGAGACACTTCAAATGACGTATATCGTTTGAAAACATGTTCTCCAGCTGATATCAACATGTCTTGCTATTATCATCCACTCTGGAGAATCCCAATCTACTACGACTTGAGCATGATGGAGATTCATTTCGCAGTGAAAGATTTGTTGAACGACAATAACCCTGGTAACCAGGTATGTACGGTATAAAGCTGTGATTGATTTTGAAACTAATAAAAAATGAATGAAGTGTCCTTATTGAGCTATGGTTGGAGCTACATGGGCCTCTTCTACTACAAGTACACATCTCTATCATACTAGAAGGCTTTGAGAATAGGTTGACAAATCTAATGAAAAATCAATCGACAGAAAGGTATCATAAGAATGCTAGATAACGTATATCCAAGTTACTTCTTGTCTAGTAGGTAATATCATGTGTTGCTGTTCCCACTCACTGTTGACTGTCATGCCATCTAAGTAAGCCCCTATAACTGCAATATTTATATTACAACCTTTACTAATAACTATATCACTCTACTCAGAGTAACGCGCCAATTCTAACGGTACCAAAATATCCCCTACCGGTACTCACCTTACAACTATACCTCTTAATCCACTATCCACTCATACTCCACATCTATACTAATAACTGAAGTTTTTGTGTGACAGCATGTAACAATAACTATACCGGTACCATTCTTCTCAGAACATAAGGCCATTCTAACAGTACCAAAATAGCTCCTACTCACCCTACAACTATACCTCTTGATTTACTCCCCACAAATATCTAAAAGCTATACTCATAACTCCAATATTTGTATGACAGGTACGGTTGCTTTTTATACCATTCTAATAAACGGAAGGCGGCTATTCGAAGAATATCATTATATCCCATACTCGCCATACAAACATCGCACCTTTCTCCTCTCTCCCACCCCCACCCAAACCACACTCATAACTTCAATATTTGTGTGACAAGTACCAATGTCTTTTAAGCCATTCTACTGAGCGTGAAACAGGGATTCTAACAGTACCAACATATTCCATACTCGCCATACAAAATTCTCTCTTCATTCACCCCCAACTCATCCCCCAAAGGTATACTAACAACTCCGATTTTTATATCACAAGTACCGATGTTTTTTATATCATTCTGCTCAGAATGGGACGGAAATTCGAACGATACCAGAAAATCACCCACTTGTAATACAAACATTCCATCTTTCTCCTCCCCTCCTAGACACTGAATCCTATACTCATAACAACAATATTTATAAGACAAATACCCATGTTTTTTATACCATTTTGCTCAGAATGAGACGGTGAATCGAATGATACCAAAATATCCCCTACTTGCCATACAAATATCACATCTTTTTTCATCCCCTCCCCTCCACCTCAACCCATATCATATCTCTAATATTTATATGAAAAGTACCAATGTTTTCGGTGGCATCGGAAATGACACGAAAAACGCAAAGGTTGGCAACGACGCTTAGAAACATAAAACCATTACTCCCAACACACGAAAAACGCAAAGGATGGCAGCACTTTTTAAAAAGATTGTCACACGAAAAACGCAAACATTGGCAAGCAAACCAATTTTACTACACACGAAATGCGCACCATGACAGCAAATTGAGTCAACTAGTCCCAACTAAGAAAGTCAACTAAAAGCCTCGCCACACACATCTAATCATAATGAGACGAAAATGAGGTGAAATGCAAATATTTTCCGTAGAATCATTCATCATGTTGCTATTGTCATATTCCAATTGAATTTATCTTTTTATGATGATTGTGAATCGCGTAGGATTGTAATGTAGTGGAAAAAGAGAATGGCGTGTAGTTCGTTCATTGTGTGATAGGGCGCTCTTAAAAACTATTCATTACTCCAGATACATCCCCTCATTGCTACCATCTGAATAAAATCTTTTCCTGGCTTTACTCGAAGAGTTTTCAACAGCCGGTGATGTCTATATATCGCTTCAATTGGACTAGCGAAATCCTATGGATATAGGTCGGCAGTTGTGATATTGAGAGGACTTATTTTCATTCAAAATGACTCCAGAAGAACTCAGAATGATGGCAAACTTCTTGTACTTGTACCGAAACTATTACCCTACATCTAGCTGTGCTTTTTCTTTTATTTATAACTCTTATTTCTACTTGTAATCAACAAATATCCTCAGGCTCGCTTTCAATGTCACTCTTTTTCTATCCCCGAAACTCCAGCACCATCCATGTCAGAATCAATCATTTCCTCGTCGACCTCGACACTACTTGTACTCTCGGCACGAGCATTGGCCAACCTCTCCAGCGCCTTTGGGCAAGTGCGAATGTTGTGACCAGCTCCCCTTCGGGTGCTGCCATTGCTTGCGTTTTTCGTGTGACGTCCTATATTATTAAAAAACTTGTTGCCATCCTTTGCGTTTTTCGTGTGTTGGGAGTTTCACGAATGTTTTCAGAGCTCGTTGCCAACCTTTGCGTTTTTCGTGTCATATCCGATGCCACCAATGTTTTTTATATCATTCTTCTCAGCGCAAGACGACAAATCGAATAATACCAAAATTCTACCCACTTGCCATACAAATATTCCATCTTTCTCCTCCCCTACTAGACACTGAATCCTATACTCATAACAACAATATTTGTAAGACAAACACCCAAGTTTTTTATACCATTTTGCTCAGAAAGAGGTGACAAATCGAATGATACCAAAATATCTCCTACTTGTAATACAAATATCTCTACTTCTCTTTACCTTCCCTTATCCCCAAACCTATACTCATAACTCCAAATTTTATAGGACAAGTTGAGATGTTTCTTGTATCATTTTGCTCAGAATGAGACTGCAATTCCAACAGTACCAAAATATCTCATACGTGCAACACAAACATCACATCTTTCTCTTAAGCCTACACCCATAGCTCCAATATTTATATGACAACCTGTACAAATAGTTATACCATTCTGCTCAGAATGAGATGACGAGTCGAATGATACCAATGTATCCTATGCTTGCCATACAAATATCACATCTTTTCGTTACCCTCCACTCCTACCCTCAGCCTACCCCTCTCCTCAGACAATATTATCCACTCATCTCCTGGCACATGTTGAGTCTGCGTATTCGGAGCGATAGGAAGCTAATCTTGACTCGAGCAAAGCTTCATTTCTATTGGCTATTTTGGTGAAAATTCTCGAGAACTGAAGACGCTAACTTGGGATCAGGGAGGGGGGTATGGTAGAGGCGATACTGAGGGGATACAGTGTATATATATGAATAGAACCGAACAAAACCGAATCATGTCGATTTTTCACCGGTTTTACAGTCAAAATATGCCATTATTTCTCTTTAAACCCCCTTTATGACCCCCTCATCTCCTGTCCTCCACCTTACGTGATGCGGCTCGGTGGCGAATTTCACGAGAGTTAATGTGGTCAATAATGTCGGTGTTTAGGCGGTAAAAACGGGCAAAAGTACCCGCAATCGCAAGATGAACGTTCAAATATACCAGCTATCTGCTTCTCTTCTTTCCTACTTTCAAATCCATGTCGTTATTCTCCTTCGGACATATCGGAGTTACCCCGTCCCAAAACGGCACTGTAAGCTTAACGGCCGATCCAAATTTCAGTTGGGAACTTTTCTTATCGTGCAGTGCATCTCTTGACTGAGCTGAGGCTGCACTTGTTCTCTTGATTCAACGAAAATGACCGTTTCCGACGACTTTTCCAGTGACGAAGGAGGTGGTTTTGTGGCTGAAGAGGTTACTCCGGCTCCTAAATTACCCTCCTTCAAGAAACGAACTACTCGAGCTTCTTCGGCCGCTGCTAAGAAAGACCAACTCAAGGAGTTTGATGATGAGGGTAATGAGGTCGTTCAGGACCCTCCAAAGACCCGATCTGGGGCGAAAAAGGCCGTTGCTACGGTTCCCAAAAAACGCGGCCGTCCTAGAGCTGTTGTTGATGACCAAAGTGAGGCTTCGTCGTCGTCGTCGTCGCTTGCTACCAGAGCTAAAGTTGCCACCCGATCCAAGCCCAAAGCCACTCGAAAACGGGCGATAGTGGTGAGTGACGACTCGTCAGGTGACGAGTACAAGGCCAGTGACGGGTCTGATCATGAACAGGCCGTTGAAGATGGTGGGTTTATGATTATAGATGGAGAAGAAGAACTGGAGGAAGAGAAACCAAAGAAGAAGAAAGGACCGGCTAAAAAGAAGGCCAAAAAGGATGACGATTATGAAGAGCTGGATGAAGATGGAAACAAAAAACCGAGATACCTCAAGTACTATGATCGAACCACCAAGGCTCTTTTTGAACAACATCCTGAATTGGAAAACACGTTCGTCGATTTGGACAATAAACCGCGAATTCAGGTGGAAAAAGCCGAACAACCGAAATCCATGGCCGTCACTCTTCTCCCCTTCCAGCAGGAAGGTCTCAACTGGCTTTTGAAGCAGGAAGAAGGCGAATACAAGGGAGGTATTCTGGCTGATGAAATGGGTATGGGTAAAACTATCCAGACTATCGCCTTGATTATCGCTTCAGGAGTGAAACCAAATCTCATTGTTGCTCCTACAGTTGCTCTTATGCAATGGGCCAACGAAATCAACGATCATTCGGCTGGTTCGCTAAAAGTGGCCGTATACCATGGAGCCAATAAAGATTCGTTTTCCGTCAAAGATCTGGAAGGATACGATTGTGTCATGACCACTTATGCCGTGTTGGAGAGCGTGTATCGACGTCAACAGAGCGGATTTGTCAGAAAAGGAGTCGAGGGAAAACAGTACAAAAAGTCTCCCCTCCATCAAGTTCAATGGGGAAGAGTAGTACTTGATGAAGCCCATAATATCAAGGACAGAGCTTCGAATACCGCACGAGCAGCGTTCAATCTCAAGACGGAAAAACGGCTTTGTCTTTCTGGAACTCCTCTTCAAAACAGAATCGGCGAAATGTTTTCTCTGATTCGGTTCCTTGGAATCAAACCGTTTTGCGAGTACTTTTGCAAGAAATGTCCCTGTAGATCACATGATTGGAGCTTTATCAATAACAGAACGTGTGTGGATTGTGGTCATCGACCTATGGACCATACAAACTACTTTAATCACGTGCTTCTCAAACATATCCAAAAGGGAGGAATCAGTAAAGAAGGCAAGGAGAGTTTTGGCAACATTCAAAAGTTGTTGAAACATATCATGTTGCGTCGAACAAAGGTCGAACGAGCAGATGATCTCGGATTACCACCTAGAATCGTCACTATTCGACGAGACTTTTTCAACGAAGAGGAGAAAGACCTTTATCAGAGTATTTACTCGGATGTAAACCGGAAATTCAACACCTATGTTGCTCAAGGAGTGGTTCTCAACAACTACGCCAACATTTTCTCTCTTATTACTCGTATGAGACAAATTGCTGACCATCCTGATCTGGTTTTGAGACGTGCAAACCAAGGAGAAGGTGGGTACATTGATAACGCCATTATTTGTCAATTATGCGACGATGAAGCTGAAGAGCCCATCAAATCGAAATGCCACCATACTTTCTGTCGAGTTTGTATCAAGGATTATTGTTCTGGAGCCTCTGATTGTCCTGTATGTCATATCAACTTGACCATTGATTTGAACGCCCCAGCGATTGAACAAGAGACCAATACCAAGGAAAAGACGTCTATCGTGCAGAGAATCAACATGACCGGAGGCTGGAGATCGTCTACAAAGATTGAAGCTCTTGTGGAGGAACTGTACAAACTGAGAAGTGACAGACAAACCATCAAAAGTATTGTCTTCAGTCAGTTTACATCCATGCTGGATCTGGTGGAATGGAGACTCAGACGAGCGGGGTTCCAGACCGTCAAACTCCAGGGAAGCATGTCTCCTACTCAACGACAAAACTCCATCAAGTATTTCATGGAAAACCCTCAAGTGGAGGTCTTTCTGGTATCTCTAAAGGCCGGAGGAGTGGCTCTTAACCTGTGTGAAGCCTCCCAGGTGTTCATTTTGGACCCTTGGTGGAATCCCTCGGTAGAATGGCAATCTGGAGATCGAGTTCATCGAATTGGTCAACATCGACCCGTTAAAATCACCCGATTTGCTATTGAAGATTCCATCGAATCGCGTATCATTGAACTTCAAGAAAAGAAGGCCAGTATGATCCATGCGACACTCGGACAGGACGACGGAGCCATCAACAGACTGACTCCAGCAGATATGCAGTTTTTGTTTACTAACTAGATATAGAAAATAGAGCTTTGGGTAGAGAGTCTGTAGAGTAAAAGTGATAGGATCTATGAAAGTAGTTCAAAGAGATCATAAGGATGGGAAGAATTAATTCACTAATTTTCAGAACTTTTGGAGGTCGTTTATTCCAGTTACCTATACATACTAATGTCTCTCCATTGAGTTGTGAACAACTGAGCATAAACAAGTTATTTGTATATACCAGAAGAAAGAAAAGCTCACAAATATTTACTGTCATCCACAAATGAAATCTTTGACCTCATTTATTGCTTTGTTTCAGCTTATGTTTCTCTAAATGTTGAGTTATACCTGAGCACTATTTTGGTCTTATCAAGGAGATAGTTGTAGTCATGATACGTAATTACAGCAGGAAAGCGTGTTATATCGCAATACTAAGACTAGGTAAACGTCATGGACACTTTTTACTGCTTCCTTTCGGCTTGTCTTTGCTTTTTGATCGAGCTCTCACTTCTGCCTACAGAACAGAGTAAATACACGAGTATTGCATACTGAGAACAAGATAGGGTATGTAGCCAATTCTTCACTGACTGTTACTAAGAACGCCAATGACTTTTTATATTTCTTCAGTTCAGCTTTCCATCTTCGTTTCATCAAGTTGTGTTTACCATGGCCAGGGAGTTGAAAGTCATTACCGGTAAAGGATTGAACCAAACAACGAAATAATTAGCATGAAAAGCCATCTATACCGTTTTTAGAGCATGAGAAAGAAGTATTTTCCATTTTTCAAAACTTTTGGAGATCGTTTATACCACTTTAGGCTGACCTCTTCCGATTGCCCTATCGATAGCCAATACACTGAGGAATGGAACCAGATAACGAAAGACATGGCATAAAAAGTGGTCTATATCGCTTCTAGAGTATGAGAGAGAATGATTTCGTGTTTTCCTAACCTTTTGGAGCTACTATTTACCACATTTGTGGGACTGATACACCATTCTACTTAACTTATACTGTAAGCCATCAGTTGAAAGTCATATTCCAAATAAGCCAGAAGTAGCCCAAAACGTTCATGGTGGCCTCGAGAAGGGATTCACTTTTTGCCAGGACACTTTCACAACGGATGGAGCACTTTGAACGTCTCCAACTCCATACTACTTGTACTTGGTCTACATGATATATAGTGGCCATGGGAGTCTCATGTGTCCTGTAAAACTGGACCAACTAATGTGGAAAAGACTGAAAATATGGTCGAATTGATCAATTGATTTTGGGAGCGTTTGAAGGTCAATAGGTGTTTTATAAAGAATGTATAATGATAGATACCGTGTATTAGTATGTGCTTGATGGTACCAGTAGTACGGTTGGTATTGAACCAGGAATACTGACCGATACTGTAAAGTAAAACTACTGAAAGGGGATCTAAATCGTTCATAAAGGCAAGAAGAATATCGTATCCGTTTTTCATAAATTTTGAGGTTCGTATAGACCACTTTTGAAAGATCTCCTGGAAGCGTAAGATGGCTGGACGTCTGAAGAGTGAGGTAAACTCCTTCAATATAGCTCCAAATTCACGTTGGAAAGCACCCTATGAATCAACAGCTCATTCTGAGTAAAATGCACTCTTCTGATTTTCGATATCTTTCTAAACAGTCATTTTAGAGGACCTAGGTTGTCTTAGTATTGACGTGCTGCCGGTACATACTACACTGCAATGCTTACAAGTAGAACTACTGTACTTGTACCTCCTAAAAGTACAAGCAGTCCCTGAAATGATTAGTTTCATAAAGAACTACCTTTTGTTCTTCCAACAGATTGTGACTGTTGCAGAATAGGATCACACAAGACAATAATCTCACAAGATACCATAGTCTGTCCGGGGGGTTATGAGACTAGAGTCAAGCACTTTTGCACAGAGTAGAGGAGTAGGATAGGTTTATTGATTACTGTAGAGCGGCAGAAGTGACATTGTAGTGGACTTGTTGGACGGAGAAGTGAATCACATGACATTATGCGACCAGTGTATAAAGAAAGTCTGAGGGAAGACTTAAAGTGACTAATAGTGAGTGGTAAGAAAAGAAGAAAGGTTCTTCAACAGTAGCAGAGGCTTGAGATGTATTTCATGTTGAATTCAAGTTAGTAGGCTGTTTTTCACGTCACTGTAGTGAGTTCGCCATGTCAATGGAAGTAGACTTCGGTAAATAATCGTCTATACCATAGTTTCTGAGTTGATAGAGTTAATAAAGCTGGAGGTTCTCTCGAGGGGAATCAGGAACAGCTCTATTTCTACAGGTTTGGATAAATGATGCCAACTCTGTGAACTCTGTCAACTCTGAAGATATACTTTGAGGGAAAAGACTCAGGGTAAACAGAGAGGAGGGGGAGCTGAAGAAGGGTAGAGTAGTTGATTTAGGCACTTTAGAGGGTGTTGGAGGTGTTAAAATGGCGCATCCATACTGAAATACGATGTCTAAACACCTCTTTAGTGCTCTACAGTCTGATAGCAGACTACAGCGACGACTGATCCACTATATAAGAAGATACAATGGAGTTATAGAACGCGAAAACACCCAGAACCCTTTACGCGTCAAACTCGTAACTTCCACCAGTTCTAAACTCCAGTCTTCAACTTACCAACTCCAACTTACCATGTCCAACTCTACCTTCTATTGAGGTGGGAATGTGAGAAGAAGCAATTCCAGGAGATGGGAATGTACAGTCCTGTAGCCGTCTTTTTACTAAAATAACGTCGTCCTGACAACCGGTATACTCCAAAACTTCCAACTGCTCTGAACGACCATTTACACTACCGTTCCTGGACAGGGCTTCGGTAAACGGAACCCTCCATTTGGTTACCATAAGGGAAACAAAAAAACATAAGAACAAAGCGGAAATCGAAAAGTGGAGAGTATATGTGTACCAGTACACGAACTGAGCTACCTTGGTCCAAATGTCTCGTATCAGCTATATACAGTAGCCTAGTATGTCTCTTAGTCACTCCTTGGTCACATGCCAAAACTCGGATATAGACACTTGGGGACTCCCTAAACCACCCAAACCCGACTCCAATTCAAAAGCAGCCATTGGTTAACGCCGAGGTAGACTACTGCAGGTGGAGTCACTACAGGAGCGCTACAGGAACACCAACAAGAAGTCTGCAAGTATCTTCCTTCATGTGCGGCAAGCCGTGCAGTAACCAACCAACAGTTCAGGTCGGAGCCCATACTTGCCGCGAGGTACGGAATCGTCTTAGCCGCAGCTTGGCGTTGTGTGGGTGGCTGGAAGCGTTCTACTGATTGAGGTATACAACTACAAAGACCTACTTGCTTTTGATGTACAAGCGAATCGGTGCAGGCAAAGAAGACAAGTGTGGTGATTTGCAGTAGTTCAGGCAACCACTAGCCACTAGACACTTGTACTCCGTACTGTAGACACATTAGTCACACTACTGTAGGCTAAAAGGTCATGTGCTAAGATCAGGTCCAGGGGTGTCGGACTACCACTAGTCACATGAGATGCTGCCTCACCTACGGTACAGGCATGTACCAGGACCCCACCTCACAACAAAGCTCCTCTGTTGTTATGTGTATCTGCTCACCTCTTGTTTGGATCTGCTCACCTCTTGTTATGTCTGCTTGCACTTGTCAGATTGCATCTCAGCATCTCGTTCTTGTACCTGGTAGTCCAATCTGGGAAATACACAACAAGGAAAGACTTTAAGATGGAGCAGTACCAGTGAAAGAACTTTTAGGCAGCTGTTTGTCTTGTTAGCAGCTCTACAAGTTCGTCTTCTACAGTAGTCCATGGTTAGTCTCTCTACAACCACCCTCCAGACCTAGGTCACGTGACCAAACTCGTCCTCCCCACTCTACGGCGCCCACTTCGGCACATGTTGTTTTTTATCCCATTTGGTCTTACAGAGGGCTTTACAAGGACTTCCCTTTTGCCCTCACTTTTTTCTTTGCCGTTTGCCGTTTGCCTTTGCTCCCACTTTTTGCTCACAAGCTGCATTGTTATGGAACCCAAATTGGACAGGGTGCGTCCCGTTTGAGACGGGTGCGTCTAGGTTTCAGAGGTAATGAGGGTGTAACGAGCACTTGGGAAAGTGGGAAAAAACAAGAAAAAAAATTCTACAGCTATAAACATGGTATTACTGGATATTCAAAGCAATCTCTCTACCTCCATCTAATTTCCACCCACTTTTACCCCCAATTGAGGCATTTCATCGTCTCAAAGCCTTGTCTCACTTTTTGCTTTTCCCACAATTATGAATTACGGCTTATGAGCTATGATATTATCTCACCCCGATTATAAGTCCGCGGGTGTAACGTAACGGAGATCTGTTAACTACGAGTGTGGTCATGTTACCAGGCAATATACCAACAACCATTTATACAATGACTTTCACTTACCTACGGAGTACCGGTACTGTCTCACTACTGACCCACCCTTCCTCCACTACCTCTCCTAGATCGAGCAATAAGTGAACGGCTTTGTCCTGGAAAACATTGCTTTTGCCAAAGAGACAGCCTCTTTGAGTCGAGTTCATCGAAAACGGAAGAAACAGCATGTAAGGGAGTCCTCCATTGTATGTACGGAGTACCAACGTGCTATTGCTCATCGACGAAAAGTAAACGTCTCAGGTTGCTGTGGGGAAGATGAGACATCAGCAATACAATCGAAAAAAACGAGTCTCAAGAATAGAAAAGTTGAGAATTACCGTGCGGAATACGTCTTCAGTGGACAGCCTTTCGAAGTATCAGTGTAACATCAGATCAGGGACTGCCGTGCAAAGATACTTCCTAGAGACAACTTATTCCTACAGAGTCGGCCGATCAAACCCGAGTATACTTGTATCAAGTGGCTGTAACATAACAGAGATCTCCGTTCGTTAGTGCTAGTTAGTTTCTATTATCTACATGCCCATAGCTAGTGTCTATTAAATACCACCAGACTGTATCATTCCGTTGCTACCTATGAGTATAGACTCTCTTAGTGAAGATATCACCCCGTAGAGTCGTAGAAAAGACCACTAAAACATTGTCTAACTGGTAGATAACTACAGTCTACTTTCAAACATCTTTCCTTCGATTCAAGTGACTCATACGAGTACTTGTATGCACTTGCCCTGTTGTAAGGAACCAGACTTACACCCTTAAGTGAAGACAGTGCCCCAAGGATCCTCGAAAACCTCCAATATATCAGTAGAAAGGACCGCTGAATTTCAGTTAACTGATAGATGACTTTAGTCCGTTCCTATCAGCTTTCCCTGTCGATTCAAATGACTCAGCACCTACAATACTTGTGGTACATACTCAGGCCAAAAGAACCCCCAAAACCTCCAAATATTCAGCAGAAAAGACAGCTAGATTCTTGTGGAGTGTTAGATAACTCCATTCTCGTTCGTGGCAGCTTTCCTGTCGATTCAAGTGACTTATACATGTATATACTTGTAGTGTTGTACTTGTACAGTAAAGACTTACACTTATAACCTGGTATCTGCTACAACGGTGTAGATAAGTTGTAGCTAAGCATCCTGCTACAGTACAGATACATAGATACAAGTTACAAGTACTTCGTACTTGTACTTGTTCTTCTTTCTGATTATACATTATGTGTATTATGTGTATGTGAGTCAGCCTGTAGAAACATGGCCTAAAGATGATGCAAACTAGACATGGCTAGTGGAGAATAGAATGGTCTGACGAGGACACGAGTCAAGCGTTTATGAACGTCAAAACGTATACAGCGCAGTTTTATAGTTGAGCAAAACCAGTGGTGGTTGGTTGGTTCCGTCTGCTTAGTCCTGGTTATCCTGACCAGGGTTGGAGGTCTCGTAGTCGAGGAACTTGAGAGTATGGTAGAGACCGACGGAGAAGATGGAGCCGAGAATGGGGCCGACCCAGTAGATCCAGTGGTAGTGGGGGAAGGACTTGCCGACAATGCAGGGGCCCAGAGATCGAGCGGGGTTGATTCCGGCGCCGGTGGGGAAAACGGCAACCAGATGGCCAATGAACAGGGACATTCCAATGGGGAAGGGGGCCATGAAGGTGGCTCGGTGCTTCTCGACGGCCAGGAAGAGAACGGTCAGACACAGCTGGGCGGTGCAGAACATTTCGATCCACAGACCTCGGGTTCGGGAAACGCCGTCTCCAAGAGTGTTGATGAAAGTCACGGGGCCGGGGGTCAGAGCGTCAGCAACACCAGCAGCGGCCATTCCAGCGAGCAGCTGAGTAATAGCCAGACACAGAGCTCGAACGGGAGGCACAGCGCCGACCAGAGTCAGAGCCAGAGTCACACAGGGGTTGAACTGACCTCCAGAGACTCGGAAGAAGATGAACACGTTGACGAGCAGAGAGAAGCCGAAACCAAATGAGATCATGATGATCTTGGCGGCGTTGGGGCCGGTGATGGACTTGTCGTAGTTGGCAACAGTGGCAATCAGGTACGCAAACAGCAGAAACATAAAGGTACCGACAAACTCGCCAATACAGGCAATGGCCAGGTTTCGCAGGTTCTCGCCAAGACCCAGAGGCTTGGATCGAGTGTAGGCCTCATCCGGGGGAACGTAGGCGGTGGGGGGGATGGCGTCCACGGGCTCAGCGGGCTGAGTGGTGGAAACAGTGGGCAGGTTGTGCACAGACTCCTTGGTCATTGTCGGATGTGGGGATGAGAAGGAACTTGGTTGGTGATACCAAAAGGGAAGGCTGTAGAAGGGGGGTTTCAGGGCCTATATATACTTGCGAGAGACCGTTTTACGCAGACGCACATGGGCATTTAGACACCAGCCTTTAGCACCTTCTTCTCCACTGACTGCACTGTTACTCTCTTACTGTTGTTCCCAAATTGGCTTTCATACAAGGTTTGTTAAGTGCATTAGGGTGAGCTAGAGACGGGTAAGGTTCAGAGCTAATTTGGAGAGCTAAAGAGCTAATTGGGAGAGCTAATTGGGAGAGGCTAATTACTTGTATTTGTTCTCGTGCTGGGGTTGCGATAAAACCTGGTAATCAAAAAATAAATTCAAATAAAAAATCACAGAATTGCTGTAAATATTTGTGGTTCGAGTTTGAAGTACTTTTGACAATTTTCGTTTTGACGAATTCTCATTTTCGATCGTTTTCGTTTTCGTTTTCAGTTCTTTATTCGCCGTACGTGGTACATGGTGCAGCTGAATGGTTCCCAAACGTGCATTGCTTTTTCTTGTGTGTTTTTCTCACAACAATGTTTTTTCTTTTTCGTGGATTTTCATTTTTTGCGTCAAGGGCCAATCGTCGTTTCACCTTTTTTTTTGCGTTTCGGTTTTCGTTTCAAAAAGACGCTGACGGATATTATCTGAGCACAAACCCACCCAGGGATAATATTTCGCGAGTCCCCACACGGGACGGGGGATTCTTAGCAGCTCCCAAGTATCGAATGCTGATCACTCAGCTGATTCTGGCCGAGACGCAGCAAAAGACCAAAAGATGTTGCATACAAAGACTTGTCCACAAACACTAATGCCCAAACCTAGCAAACCTAGTGTATACGGCCTTTGTTGGCTCTGCATGGGGCCGCTTTGGGCCACCAATGAAATGGCGCAACTAGAGAAGATCAAGGCGGTTGAAGAGAAGATATTGAGATGGGAAAAAAAAAAAAAAAAAA